>CM056993.1:366017134-366414634 GCA_029891345.1 Dryococelus australis
GTGGTTGCGTGTGGCTTGTATATGAGATATACGAGTGTGGCGGCTGTCAAATCACAGAGTAGACAGTACACAGGGACGGAGCAATGTGATGGTTTCGTCAATGTTAGCGTGTCCGCTCTCTGGTATAGTCCGTTCAAGGTTACTGCCAACTTTTTCTGAAAGCCGTGCTAAATTCCTACTTACAGGTTATTCCTTCGGCTTTTGCGAACAAAGCTGAACCAATTATAGAAAATAACAGCGCACCGCAATTGTGGGCACCACCATGGCTGATCACATTTTTCATATGAACTATTCATACTAAGCATTATCAACATACCTTTTTTCTCACTGTTTTTAGCCATGTTAATTATACATGAAATATTATAATTTGTTGATAAAATATAAATATAACTCCAATTTAACCAGAAATAAGGTACGTCTATGCAGGCCCACGAAGAGAAATTCCGGGCCCCTGAGAATTGCGTGCTTACCCCCCTCCCCCCCACCATCACTCACTACACACACCAACAAAAATTGGCCATTTAAATCAACATAAATAGTCGTCATCCATGCAAAAGCAGTTAAGTTTTGAGTGTCGAAATTAAATTTGTACTTGATACTTCGTTTTATAAACAAAAATTTACGAGTCGGGCCCAACCCGGGCCCTTGAGCACTGCATCCTCTTGCCTCCCTCTATTGGCGGGCCTGCTTCTACGTCAACATATGTTTAAAACGCTTGCGATACACGGCATATTTAGGAAAGAACCAAACACGTCGACCATGGGGTGAATTTTCAAAGGTCGGTTTAAAAAAAAATCTGAAGAAATCGCGAAGAGACGGTGGGATGAACAAAAGCAGAAGAAAATTAAGTCCAGCGAGAAAACCTGTTTCTACTACGCACACACAAATAATGACACATGTTTACCGATCAGCGGTATCGAGAAAACACGATCGGTAAAAGTTGTTTATTTTTCTCGCAGAACCGTGGCAGCATTCCTGCATAGTGAAGCTCCTGGCTTTGCACAGCCACGATGCTCAGCGTTTATTTATTTACAGTCCTGATAAACGGTACAGCACTTGCCGTGCTATATATAAAATAAAAACGTCAAGTACAGTTCAGGTTTTTATTCTAAACGTTTTCAACACAGTCAAATAATTCTGTAAACTGCACTGAAAATTTCTTGTAATAATTCAAATGCTAGTGCTTGTACAAAAAAAAAATTTCTAACCTGTTGCATTTGTATTTGTGCAAAAATAGACTTTGTAGAACCACAGAAACATTTTTGCAGTAATACTGACACTTAGTAAATCGCTAAAAACCTCTTCGAACAAGCCCAAACCGTTGTACTAATAGTAGGTGAGTCATTAGTTCCGAGAATTTACTCAGCGCAGACAACTGTATCCACACAGAAATGAAAATGTTGAGATGTGTTAAAATAGTCTAAAAGGTTTTTCATATATTTTATAGCTATTCTTAGGTTCATTTGGTTTTAAAATGTTCACAACGTTTTTGTTAAAAGTTGTAAATTTCATCTAAATTTGTTTTACTTTACTGTGTATGGGATATTCGTAATCCAAATAATTAGATTTGACAATTTTAATTCGTGTAATTTTAAAATATGTTGTGTGAAATGCCTATATTTTATTTTACATGAAAAATCGCACATATTTTAGAATTAAATATTAGGAAGCATTAGTAGTAGTAAGTCAGGGTAGACATAGGTTGTAGGTGTAGGTAGAGTGGTGGTAGTGGGTGGAAGTTGTGACAGTGGGTAGGGGTAGGTGTGGTAGAAGTAGAGTAGGTGGAGTGGGTAGAGTTGGTTGGCAGTGAGGTGGGTAGGTGGGTGTGAAGTGTGGGTAGAGTAGGTGGGGAATAGGTAGTGGCAGAGTAGTAGGTAGAGAGAGGTAATGTTTGAATGGGGGGATGGGTAGGTGTGGTAAAGGTGGGTAGGTGGGATAGGTAGGTGGGGGTAGAGGAGAGGGTAGTGGTGAGATGAGTTAGGAGTGGGGTGAGATATTGGTTGTAAGGTGTGGGTAGGTAGTTGAGTGGTAGAAGTGTGGTATAGGTAGGTAGTGGTGAGTGTAAGTAGGTAGATGTGAGGTGGGTATGGTGTATGAGAGTTTAGGTAGTGTAGGGTATGTTTGGAGTAGTGTAAAGTGAGTAGTTGGGTAGATAGTAGATGGTGGAATGGTGAGTGGTGGCATGGTTGAGTGTAGATGGAGGTAAGTATGGAGTGGGTAGTAGAATGGTGTGGTTGTAGAGGTTGATGGGTAGGAAGGTGGTGTGTAGGGCAGTAGAGGTTGGTGGGTGAAGGTTGGTGGTAGAGATGGTGGTGTAGAGTGGTGTTAGTGGGTAGAGAGTGGTAGAGTGGAGTAGGTGAATGGTAGAGTAGGTGAGGTAGTTGTAGTGAGTTAGGTGTGTAGAGGGTAGGAGGTGAGAGTGTGGTAGGGGTGTGGTGGTAAGTAGTAGAGAAATGTATGGTGGGTGGTGGTAGGTTGTGATGTGTGAGAAGGTAGTGGGAGTAGTGTGTGAGGGAGTAATGGTAGGCAGTTGTTAGATGAGTAGAGGAGTAGGTATGTGTGTAGGTTAGTAGAGCTTTAGGAATCTGGTAGGATGATAGAGTGAAAGGTGGATGGGTAGGTAGAGTGTTGGGAATGTGGGTGGGTGTGCGATGGGTAGAGCTGTAGGTAGGTGTGTGTAGGTTCATAGAGTTGTGGGTAGGCAGTGGGTTGGGTGGATAGTTTAGTTGTTATGAAAGTAGGTTAGTAGAGTGGCAGATACATTAGGGAAGTGGTGGGTAGGTGTGTAGAGCAGTAGGGGTTTAGGTAAGAGGGTAGCTTGGTAGGACAGTGGGTAGGTGGGAAGGTAAGAAGAGCAGTGGAATTGTGGGTAGGTAGACCAATAGGTAGGTGTCTTTGTGTAGGTGCATAGAGTGGGAAACAATATGGCTGCCAGAAACAATATGGCGGACAAGATGTTTGTCGAGCAAAGTTGAGAGGTGGAATCCAAGATGGCAGTCACATGACCAGAATGATAGAGCATGATGTGGCATGATGGTGACTAATAAAATGGACAAACAAAATGGTTGGTGCAGGTGACAAGGTGGAATGAGAGGGCCTGATGTGGTATGGTGGTGATTAATTATAACGGATAAACAAGTTGTTAGAATGATAGAGCATGAGTAAATGGAATCCAAGATGGCGGATGCCTAGGTGGAGTGATAGGGCATGAAGAAATAAAATCCAAAATGGTGGAATGATAGAATTAATAAAATTAATAAACAAGGTGTTGGACACCGAGGTGGAATGATATAGCATAAAGAAATTGAATCCAAGATGGTGGATACCTAGGTTTAATGATAGAGCATGAATAAATGTTATCCAAGATGGTGGACGCCGAGGTGGAATAATAGAGCATGAAGAAATAAAATCTAAGATGGCAACCGGAAATTACATAATCCAAGATGATGACAGGAAATTATGTAATCAGTGATGGCTGCCGTAAAGGACTTAATCCAACATGGTGGCCTAAAGTGACGTAATCCAAAATGGCGGCTGTCGATGCTGATAGCCGATCCCTGGACTCCTTGTCCCAGAACATACCAAAACATACTACTGTTCTCCAACCAATTTACCCGTGACGTACAATTCCACATTCCAATGAAAACAACCCACTATAGCCTATTTACGGTTTATTAACACTTTTTGACTCAAAACTTAAAAAAATTACCCCATTTATGACGTGTTAAGTTATTGACGTGAAAAGTCTTTAAATTTGCAACCATAGTGGGAGGCAATCCAGAAAATCCGATCTATCGTCTACATTCAAAATTCAATTACACCACTCGATTTCCAAATGATCAAAGAATATGTTACGTTGAGTGAGGACTGCGAAGCATCGCGCCCGTAGAGGATGGCGCGGAAATGGAAGGGGGAGGGGGAGGGAGGGAGCAATTTTGAGTTCGTTTAGCCGCATCTCATAACTTCCGCGTAGTATAACTTTTGACTAGGAAAAGCTACGTTGCTCATTTCAGATTTAATCGACAGCTTTCGTCAAGATCAATCGATGGCGTGTATAAAAACATTTGTGTGGGGTGGTTATGGTAAAATTGTATGAGTTTAATATAAAATATTAACAAAACTTAACACAACGTCGACCTATACTCGTCAAAAAGCCAAGTCGAAATACAGAAATCGTATACGGTTGGAAAGAGCGTCTCAAAAGCAATCCAGCGATACCCATAAAACCCCATATGATTGAGTGAAGCGGTGCCGGGAACGTAAAATAAACATCAAGGCGTCCGAGAGCGTCAACGTAGACGTATTCACGCAAAACCAACGGCCGTGTCCCCAACAGCCACACAGCCCAAATCCCATTTCTTTTTTCGAAATATGCCATCGAAACAACACGGAAACGCACTAACACTGCGCATAACATATGATGGCACCTCCAGTGGGTGTAATACTGTATTTTATATATTTATATAATTTTGTGTAGAGAGAGTGGTTGAATTTCTGAATACTGATGTTGAGGGTAAATGAATTGGAATGCTGCCACGTGATGTTACTCGGTAAAAGGCGCCAGCTTAAATTAAGCAAGATATAATAACTGAAATGATTTTAATACTGTATCTCATTAACCAACGTGACTTACAAATGAAATACTAACGGTGTTCATGTGCGGTTCAGTATGTGTATGGCTCATGCACCTCCCTCTTGTATCGTATTCATTCATCAGTGTGTTGGCTATATTTACGTACATTTGGCATGTGATATTGGTAGTCTATTCCTGCAGCTCAGAAATACGTCCGCTCGAAGCCAGGCCGACTACGATCCCAGACGTTCTCTGTTATACAGCTTGTTATACAGCACGACAAACCACAGTTTGCCAATCAGCTGAAAAGTTATTCTGCCTTGCAAAGATTCTTAAAACTACTTCACACATTCTTTCAGATTTAGCCGATGTAGATTAGGAGAGGATTCAAACCAAGAAATCATGTAGAAATGAGAGTATATGAAAAACGCATCAAACAAAATATATTTTCCAGCTATTATCCTTTTATTCAATAAAATATTCAGAATGGCAACAGCAATATTAAAGCAAGAATATTTAGAACCTACACTGCCGTTAGGGAGTGGCAAGGCGAAACGGTCGTTACTATGCATGAAAGTCTGACGTAACACAAGTACACTGCAAAAATCTTCTCTTTCAAATAGAAAATGTTTCAGTTCGAAATTCAAGAAAATTATGCATCTGGCTTAACTGCTGCCGTTAAAACACTTAACTTCTCGCTAGGGTTTCTTGTGGTTAAAAATATGTCGGATTGAGCTACTGACGCCTGGCCAACATGGCGTAGGGTTTAAACGTCTAGAACAAGCGCCATCTTATCCGTACTAAATACGTAGCAAAATTAAATACTGTACTTCATGTGCTGCTGTAGAGTCGTTCTCGAAGAAAAATACCATTTTATGCGAGTAACAGGACAGGATCAAATCTAGTAGGCTCAGCCTGCGACAATAAGTAGTGTAGAGGTTCTTAATTATGTGGCCCACGGCTCACGGGCGTAGCGACGTCTAACTACTTGACTATCTCCTAAAGAGCTACTGAAATCTTCAACGGAGGAGCTTTTACGCACTCTACTCGACGTTAGCACACAAAAAACACTTAAAGCGAGCTGTTAATACTGAACACTCTAAAAAACTAACTTAAAAATCCTAAGCCTCGTCCAACTTCTGGACGGGCGTCCTGTTCTACGCCTTGATGCGTCGGGAAATGGCGGCAGAGGGAGCGAGATTCCAACCGAAATGGACCGGCCTACCCTATGCTAGACTCTCCCGTTAATAGGGGCACAGGGTTTAAACCAGCTAGCCAATCGGAGGGCTCACTACGTACAACTAAACCGACCCACTCCAAAACGACCTAAATCCTAATACATAGAATTTAAGGTCTCGTAGAAAAATAATTTAAAAAAATTCAAAAATATCCCTGAAACATTAACAATCAGTTAAGACCATGAAAACGTAATTAATATAAAAAATAAAACTACCTAACTAAATGCATTTACACATGAATATTGCCATTCGTACATCTAATTATTAAAAATCCTAACAAAAATAATAATAACATAAATATACGTCACAACATACAGAAAATTACAAGTGTTGAATAAAAGCAACGTTAAACGTGTGAATAATACATAAATAATGTTAACAACATAAAAAAAATAGTGGAAAATGTGGACGTTACACCATGTATTACAAGCGTTTTATACCTTTGTTCACATGAAAGTATCTTATGTTTCGTTAAATTGAAGTTCTACAGTTATTTTATCTATGAATTAAAATATTCCATTTAAATTAAATACGAAGAAAAACAGCGAGAAGACGTGTGTTGGTAGCGCCCAGTGAGAAATAGTTATCATTCAAAAATTCATTACAATTGAGTGCGCACGAGTTCGGCGAGTGCGTCGTCCTTTAGTATAACTTCCTAGATTTCGTTAAGCTAAGGCCGTGTCCGAACTTGGGTACTTGCATCCTTGCGTACTTCACTTACCCTTGGCACTAAACTTGATGAATTCGGACAGGCAGTCTTGTTGGCTTCGGTGCCAATTATTAGCCAGCTAACCACTTTAAATGTTCATGTTTTCCGACTAAGAATCTGATAATTGCCGAATGTTTTAGGGGTTAATAAAGTATTAAATATTATTTTAATTTTGATATACATTAACATTTATTTTCTTGCATTAGTTTGGATTACTTTTTTTTTTTTATATATCTTAGTTTCAGTATGTTAGGAACATAGGACTAATACCAATTTATCGCTTGCGATAATTATTTATTCAGTTCGAAATTCTATGTCTACGAAGTAGGAATGTTGCCCTATTAAACTTTAAATCAAATGGTTATGTCGGAAATCAATTGTAACCTACAAATTACTTCTCAAAATGGCGGCACACATTCCGCAAGTATGCGAGAAGTATACAACTTCGGTTACTTGTGTACTTGCGTACTTCACTTGCAGTTCGGACGGCACTTCTGACGTCACTTCCGTCGAGAGATACGCACAAGTGTGAACTTTATGCGAATTCGGACACGGCATTGGTTCACACGAGGCGGGGAAATATACTGGCCGTAGAACATAAGCAGGGCTTCAGAAAAGTGAAGGGATTGTAATTACTGAAGCTTGCCTAACTGAGTGAGCCTGGCGCATAATCATATCGTCAGGATGAAAGTTTTTTTTTTTTGCCTCGCGTTACTTCTCTGTACCATAAAGTTTCCGGATGAGGGACTCTTCAAGGTCGCGTCCGACCGTAAGCAAGCATCGCAGTTGCGATGGAAAATAGAATGAACAATCTTTGCTCTGCAGGGCTTTAAAATAACAAACTGTCCATAAAATTTACAGCATTGTCGCTGTTGTTTAAAACACGGTTTTACAGAACAAATTAATATCGTAAACATAGGGCTATACGTACTGCGATTTTTGCTGACTTTTGACACTACAACCACATTTCATGTTCCAGTAACAAAATTTATAAATGGGTAACAAAATATCAACATTTATTTATGAGCTAAAAAAAAAAAAAGTCCAGTATAATATTTTATAGTTCTTTTTTTAAATTAGACTTTGCACAACTGCTTACAATGAGACCCGTATGACAGCTAGGCAGGTACCCGTACGCTGTAACCACATAATTTTAATGGTGGCCTCTTTGTAGCAAACTCAATACGGTCACAGATATTTTCATAGTATTTTTTAAAGAATATTTAAACAATTTACGGCATTCATTTTAACACTTTGTAGACTATGCTCGAGTGTAGCTCCAGCAAAGATAATTTGAAAATTCCTTTGCTTTTCAGGACAAAACTCGCATGGATGTGCAGTCTTTGTTCGGCTAGTGCTTAACACGACCTCACAAGTAAAGGTAGCACAGTAACAATAATATTGCTAACAACAGAATTAATTTTTATAGCCACTGAAAGCTACATGATTGATTATAAATCCTTTTATACGATAAAGGACATTTGATTGGGCCAATATCAGCTTGGCTTTCCATTCGTTGATTGCTGGCCAATAACGAACGCTCTAAGTTACAGGGTAGTAGTGTTCGGTGTGGTATAGACCATAGGACGATGGTGAGTTCTAACTCAGACACCAACAGAACGGGTGTTCTTGCAGTAGTGGATATAATAGGACTCCCTTCTGATTGATCTCAAGTGCCAGTAAATGTGTACAGACCTCAATGTGTTAATGTTCACACTATGCGACATGCGTCGATAGTTTTGTAGAGGACGCCTGGCGAACAACGCGCTTAGAAGTTCGTTTTAAAAACCACGCAACCCCAAGCGATCTGCAGCGCAGTAGTCGCTCCAGGTCGGGCGGGGTTCGCCTCGAGTGGCACTGCCATTACTGGCCAAACAAACGGCGCATGTTAAGACGGCCTGGGCTCGCACCTGAGCCGGAGAGTCTTTGCACAGCGATAAAGCACCGACGTTGTCCTCGGAGTGTGTGCCGAGTCCACACGCCGTACCTCGCTACCACGGAGTAGGAGAGTGTGCAGAGGTTCAACAACCGCTTGAAACTCCAGCGTGCACGCCAGCAAAATTCCGTCACTCAGACGGTAGTCCAGCCAATAGGGGGAATCCTTTCGCAGTACGTGGTAGCCAACCGGACACAAGGCCCGTTTCCAGAATCTCGCGCAGCCAGGCAGTAAACGGTTGCGCCCGTGTAGGGATGTTGAAAAATTATCGATATAAAGAAATGACGATATTATATCAACGATATATCGATAAAAATCGTCGATATACTTCGACGATATTGTATAAAAAACAATAACTTTTTCAAGGTATCGGAAAATAAATAGGTGTTATTTTATTTTAATAAGCTCTGTTGTGAATATAGAAATTGAATTAAAAAAAATAACTATGTTTTCTTTGGCAACATGCAAGAAAAACAGCCGCCACATCTTTCTGCAATGCTTCGTGCCCTCAATATGTAATATTCCAAGCAATTTTAAATTTTGTCAAGTCCTTTAATACATAAAATATAGGATTCCAATGTACAGAAAATCGATATTTACTTTCGATATATGGTTAGGAAAACGATACTTTTATAAATAAGCAATATAAATAATACCGATATTTTTTCCCGATATCGCCATCCCTACTCACAAGTCAAAGGTACCTCCAAGCCATTGCGTCTCCCTATAGGCCTACTTACTTCACGTATACTGGGATGGAGGTGTCCGCCTTCTGCTGGACGTACAGGTAATAATCACCCAAGAAAATGTTTCCCAATATACCGCCTTAATGTATATGCATAATTAAAAAACTTGTACATATGCTACAAAATTATTTGGAAGAAATTAAATACATAGCTTAAGTACCACATTCCTTTTGTAATGAGGTCACTACGAACTAAAAAAAATCCCCCTCTTGAAAATTATATTTTCGTAGCCTACGTTATTGAGATTTTTCGTTTTTTTTTTTAATTGTGCTAATGTCTATTTTTCGCGACTATTTTTTGGTGGAAATTGTTATCTCAATTTTTGAATAAATATTGCATTTCCACCTCTGCATATTATTTGCATGATAATATTTGTGATTGAAATTGTTTTTGTAACTATTTAAAACATGTCTGCAGAAGTACTGAATTATAATAATTGCATTCCAATTTTATTTTTAATTTAATGGTTTTATTTGGAAAATATGGCACCTATTGTTTTTTTTGTTTTTTTGTAACTATCTTCAGTAATTTCTGAGTTTAACATACATAACGCGGCCTACCGGATCTTCAAAACAGAAAACTCGTGGTCTGCAGGTAACTAAAGCCTTTGCAGTCTCAGGTGAGAAGATCGCCATACGAAATGTGTACAAAACGCGAAGAACGAGCATTAACATATATTTGAGACAAATTCATGAGGAGGGGCTTGTTAGGCTTACCCCCATGGACGAGATTATTAAATAATTTTTTTTTTGTTCACAGCGTCTCTTTTATAGATCAACATTCGGGTCAGTTTAGTGTGTAATTGGTAGAGACCTGCAAAATTCGCGTTATTTTTCTCCAAGGTGTTATGCGTGCTGCTGACGTCCCTTATTGGCTGAGAGTATTTGTGGCATGACGTGAAAGACTATTTTAACCAATAGTAACAGTTCTACGTCAGAGTGACCAATCGCCTGTAACACAGTTACACAGGCACGTGACCTCGTATAGAATACATCAACCAACGAAATCACGGGTCGTGCTCAGAAACTTATAGGGCAATGACGTCTAGCTTGTCCCAAAATAATAATGTGAACTATGCAGGTCTCTAGTAATTAGTCTCATCATTAACCTACCAAACATAATGGTTGGGGGAGGGAGCGAGTTCATAACCAAGGCATCCATATTCAGTGACACAGAAGGGGGCGCAGCCAAGCAAAACATTCAAGCAATACAGACTGAAATTTGCAAAAGAAAATTGCAATTCACCTGAATGTAGCCCTTTGAGCCTGTATTAAAAAACAACAAATTAACATTACAAGATTGTTTCCGCTATAATCGTAAACTAGGATATTAACAATTTTTTTTTACCTGGAACCATTTTTTTTTGTGTGGACGAAGGAACCGTGCATGCCACGACGCAAATTGCAACAGTCAGTAGTACACAGTTTCATCAGCTGTGTTGAATCTCCTGAAACGGTGAGGCCATGACGAGGATTGCGTTTCAGCGAAGAAGCGCCGACACACAAGCACACGTGAACGTAGGAGTATCTGAAGTTGTCGTGTAGAAAAGGCGTCGTGAAGACGTTATTCAGAAGAGGCACACTTTTACTATATAATTAGCTGATTGCTCGTATATGAAGTGCGGTACCTTGTGAGTGCAATCTTATTTTTTTTTTTTTCACGATTACACGTCTCTGGCGAGTGCGCGCAAATCCTACCAGTCCGCATGCAATGGTGGTCTTGTGGTTAGCACAACGGACTGGCATCCCAAGGGACATCGGAACGAAACTGCACGCCCCCAGCATTTTTTTGAGTTCACACTTAAAATAAATTACCAACGCTCCTTTTGGAAGAACGCAAGATGGCTGCCAGCGCTCCTAGCCACCCACTGACGAACTTCACAACACACACTCTGGTGGCATATGTGGAGATCAAGGATGGTCGCATCCAGCAAACAAGATGGCTGCCATATGGCAACCATGATGTACTCCTCCAGCAGATGACAAACAAGATGGCCGGAAAATGGCAAATACCTCCAGCAGATGATTGAGGCGTGTGTGTGTGTGAGAGAGAGAGAGAGAAGGAGAGAGAGAGAGAGAGAAGGAGAGAGAGAGAGAGAAGGAGAGAGAGAGAGGGGGGACAAGTGGTGAGAGGAGGAGGGGTGTGGTCCAGAAGGCATATAAGAAAACCTCTCCGAGAGAGAATGAGCGGAAGAGAGAGAAAGAAGAGAATGAAGGAAGAGACGAACAGAAGAAAAAAAGGTGTAATGTGAAAGAAAGAAAACTTGGGAGGACCCTGAGGAAACCCTCGGAATGCAAGAACGTGAAGTGGTATCCAAGATGGACGCCATTGGAGACGAACAACCTATCAGGAAGATTTGAGACGGAATGCAAGAGCAGGAATTTGCGAGACATACTGGCTGACAAGATGGTCGCCATTGTACTGGCTGACAAGATAGCGCCCATCGGAGAGGAATAACTGAGCAGGAAGTTTCGCTAAACGATATCCAAGATGGTGGCGTGGCACCGCGATATAAGGTATAAGGAGAATGACATAAGGAGTATTACTGCATCTCACTGAACAACCTAAACAATTCAATAATACATATATCACAAACCACCAAAATCGTCAGAAAATTACGATTTATATTGCATTGTGTGAAAGAAGAACGCATATTTTGTAACTCTATTAAAAATTTTCTTAAAATTGATTAAAATAAAATATTTTCGAAAAATAATTTTTGACACTTTTATTTTTTACAGTATTTCTATAATGGATACATTAGAAAGTACATTTTGCAAACCCCTCCTCCCTTCATCAATCAAATCTATTGTAATAATGAAGCCGTATTCTGGTTGAAGCCTATGGAATAAAATATTAGTAAACATTTTAAGACATGTTTGTTATAACTTATTTTGTGTGTACAAATTTCAGCCACGAATGTTATAATTTTCATAATTGACGTTTTTTTTTAATTTTTTTTCTCTATATTTCCAATATTTTTATACAGAACTGTAGTAATTAGGCCTATTTGAATGCTCTACTTTAAGAAGGTTTTCTTGCAAAATCTGACTTCTAAACATCCAAAATGGTAACACGCTTAAATTTTTACTAACAATAAACACTTATTATTTGATTAGGAAAATTTTAACACAAGTAAGTTCAAGCAGTGATCAATTCGAAGCCTCCCTCGTTCCAACTTAATGCGTAGTTGCCATACCATATTCGTAAGGCAAATGTTTCACGTCTGCTGCCGAACAAGAGCCCTACATTTGTGAACACCCGTACCAGATGTCGGCACGTGCAAACCCTGTTACAGCGAGGTGTTGTTCGTAGATGAGGCGAAGATTGAGCGGCAGCGGAATGCAAGAGCAGGGGGAACGGAAGAGCCTCGAGGAAACCCTCTGACCAATGACGACGTCCGCCACGTTTTCCAGATACGGAAAAATTCCGGGCAACTCCGCCGGGAATCGAACCCTGTTAGTTTGACTGTTACACCACTGCGGCCTCCTCAGTGCTTAAAGGCTGTTCACGATCAAGTGAGCACTTTTGAAATCCACCTTAGAAATAAGTCACTTCCTCTGCATGTACATATCTTAACGGGCACTTCTAGTGACATTGCGCCCGGTAAAGTTGGTAATGATAAATGGACGTCGAATGAAAAGTGTTACGTAACCATTTGAGATAACTTAAATTATTTCTTTCGCTTTCTACTTGTTTAATGCAGTTGTACTTGACCGACGCATGAATAAAGTGATGAGGTCAATGCCAGTGTTAATTTTACGCAACGAGGAAGAATACACAACGTAACGTGCATACAAGTAGATCGTAAGCAGGGCTTTCAAAAGTGCTCAGTTTACCGTGAGCATTCTATACAAGCTACGGTAATATTGCAATTACGGAATTTCATTATTTCTAACATTTGTCAACATATAAAAATTAATAAAGTCTCTGGCGAAAGAGGATGACCGAATGTTGAAAACTGACGAATGTACAGTAAAACAAACAATTTTGCTTCGTATTATTGTTATTTTGTACATTACAATCGAACGAATTTCGTTTCTTTATGCAGCAGAAGCAGCGGCCCTCACGGCGTCCTTCGTAAGCGCAAGTATAAAATTGTTTAAGGTTTGGTATGTCAGATTGAGGGCCACAAATAAAGGACTGAATTAGAACTAATTAATATATTTCGTTGGGGCTTGTTTTATCACACTAAATTTCCGACATCGCGAAACTTTAAAATGGCGAACAATCGCTTGAGATGAAATAGATTTATGAAGATAATTTTTTTATAGAAGCTCTCTCAGCATGAATGAAATTCGAAAAGTTTATCTCACAACATATTAATGTCCCAGAGGCATTATATATCAATGCGGAGGAAATATTTCTGATAGTTAAATTTAAATTTAGTAAAGAGGTGAAAATAAATGATGTCGTTCGTTACATTTCTTCTTGCAGTGGACTGTGCGGAAACATAAGTATTATCTGACTATGAAAATAATTTTTAAATGAAAAATGAGACTAGATCTTCCCAGAAAAGTTTTGACCGTGTGACAGATTTTTACACACATTCAAAATAATTTGATCCAATTTGTTGATGGTCGTGTTTCGTCTTCAAATTTTACTTGGGCCGCGGAGTAGTAGTGGTTAGACCACTCTCCTCCCACGGAGACTAACCGGGATCGACTCACGGCAGAGTCAACACAGGATTTTTGCTTGAGGGAATCGTGGTGGACGATGCAGTTGGTCGGTGGGTTTTCTCGGGATCTCCCTTTTCCCCCGTACTTTCATTCCGGTGCTGCTCCATGCTAGCCTCGCTTCACCCTCATCGGCTCTTAAGACCTCGATGTTAAGGTCCGCCCATATCTCTTCACTCTCTCACTTCACTCACTCAGAGTCCAATGATCTTCCCTGTTGGTAAGTGAGTTAGTGTTCTGTGTTATGAATGGTTCATATATTACTTAGCTGAATAAAAATCCTACACTTCATTGGCTGCGATAACGAAAGTACAGCACGCATAAAGAATTTTCTTATTTTAAACACATTAAATCATGCATTAATGTAGATATGAAACGGTTAAGGTGTAGAGGTCCCCGCCAAATTATATTTACACTTTTTTCCATAACTTGTTTTCCAGATTCAGTATTACAAAAAGCGAACCTGTTAAACCACAAGGGACATCCTAACAGTTATATGAAAAGTCATCTGGTTTACGTCCCGTCATTCTTGACACGTCAGTAACCATAATAGTTAAGTTTTCTTTATTAGTTAGTAATTGCCTCACGTGAAGAAATAGGCGAATCCTCGCAAACATAAGAAATTCTGTTAAGTAATTCCGTTTGCCATAAAAATTTTTTGATTTTCAATGTCAAATCGTGAAGTTCGGTCACAAAGAGATGTAAACAAATCCAAATTTTTAAAGTGAAAGATACCTCTTAAAGGCGAAAGTAACGTGCTAGTAGATGTAATGTGACCTTATTAAACCGGAGAAGCCGGCATACAACTCGCCTATATGGCAGTGCGGTAGCAGATGGAGTCGTATGGTGACACTGGTGAATATGACCCGGTTATGTCATTCGATCGAATGATTCTGGAGCCGGGTCGGCGAGCTATGCAGCATTATTGGCGCGTTTCGAATTGACCGGACTCGGTTAATATCGCTTTTCTAACTCGGGGCTAATAAACCCGCGGTGGGAAACAATTGTACGTTTGATTGTTCACTGAACTTCCATCCGCGCGATTCCCGGTAGACCGCAGTCGTATTTCCAGTTATCGGCGACGCTAATGAAAATCCCTTGGCCACTCGTCGCCAGCTCATAATTATAGAGTCGGTGGCACTGTTGCCAGCACTACATGCCGTGTCACGCCGGGAGAAGTTCATATGGCTAGTCCTGACCGTCATCAAAGCTCATCGAATACGTAGAGACCTGAAGAATGCGCAGATTCACTATGAGACAAGCAAGAATTCAAAACATGCGCGTTTATACAACTTCAGCCATTGGTCTAGGCGGTGTTTGACACCTCCTGGAGAACGTTGTTCCAATTGTCGCCTTACGCAATGACAGCAGACAACCCAATGTGCAGTTGATATCAGCATATTTGTACATAAGACTGTAGAGTCTAGGCCACTGAACTCGTGAATTTTTCAGGTCTCTACCAATATGTCCGATAACTGCTCTTCTCTGAGAACGCGGTTCTGCCGCAAAACTTTGATAAACACAAAAAAAAAAAAAAAAAAAAAAATCTCAAAAACTGATCGAACAACTGGAAAATGTTAGCTGCTCATTTTTCACCGTTTACGTGCGTGTGAGCAGACAATTTATTTTACTTCCGGCTGAAGTATTCTTGAATTTCGCAATTTTGTGAGCTTACAAGATTGCATTTTGTATCTCTACAATTTTGCTTCACTTGCAAGAGTAACGCATGTGTGACCAATGATACAACACTTTCTTTGTTGCAAAGATTCACTCGCAAGCAGACATCAAGTTAGTGCGCGGTTATGAGAATTTCACCCATTCGGAGAGTCCCTGAAGTTTACTGGCTATACTTGGCCTAGAAAAGACGATATTGGCTACGTAAGAATTTGAAGAATGTCAGTAGGCGCTCCTACCATACAAAAGATGCGCCAAGGAAGGCTCTGTAAGTTAGTAATGTTTAATAATAAACACTTAGTTGATAACTCGTTTCATGGCAGAGACAGGTCAGTGGTGATTTGAACAAATCTGTAAGTGTCCCAAATGACACTCGCCCGTCCTTCAACAAATATTAAGAGTCCGTTTAACTCTTGTCGGGAATAATCGCGAACGATAAGGTATTTGTGATTTAGCAGTGGAGTTAGATTGAATTCCAGTAGGAACTTTACCTGGGCAAACAGTTTAAAATGTTCAACACAAGACCAAAGAGTTCATCTTAGCCACCATGGGGAATACGGTGTTGGTTGGAAAGTATTCTGTTGTTAAACCCAAACCGAGTTTTACTGAACTGGGTGCATTGTAAGAACAAAAGATCTTGTAGAGTGTTTGCGATACGAATTCATGTAGTGCTTCCAATGTATGTTCGATAATGTTGGCCAACGCAACGGACTGCGGTCAAAGGTCATAGAAGTTGTCAACAGAATGTTGGTACGAACAAACCACAGCATTCGAAATATTTCGAAATGTAACACTCATTACTACATTCAACAGTCATTTAGGCCAAAGAATGAGAAATATTATCCACCGGTGCCATATGCAGAGAATGTACATAGAATATTTTGCCCCTGAGTAGAAGCTGTTTTAATTGTCAAGAAAATGAAGGTCAGGAGACGAATTTGTGATCTGAAGCCATACAGGTGTTGTAAAGAAACGCTATCCGAGTGTCACATTTTTGCTTTAAATAGTTAACCCACAGCCCCTCAGTTAACTCGACCAAGTTGTCTACGCGTTTACTGGGTTTTACCTAGTTTACTAATGAGTCACACTAATGCACATTGACGTAATGTATGTACTTTATTCCCACGTAAGAAGGAAAAACTGCTTACCAGCAGTGTTGCACATAACCTATAAAAGTACCAGGTTTATTCACTCATTTTTCTTACGGTAGTAATATACAGTCATGTAAATTAAAATTTTATTCTTGCACTATTTTTATATAACTAGGAAATAATTAATTTTGGTATGAAATGGAAATAACATTAAACCACATTTGATGACTGCCAGATGTTTTGGATCGCTGACTGATACTAACGATATATATTCTAGAAAACGCAAATTAAAAAGTATAGTCTATTCGCAGTTACTTCACCCTTTTTGAATCAAACCTTTGAAAAATCTCCCCGTGTATGACGTGTTTAGTAATTTCCGACATATGTCATGTATCACAAGCGTTTTATACGTGTATTCATAAAAGTTACTTACTTTCTGTTAAATTAAAATGTTATTAATACTGTGCCAACAAATTATAATGCTTCATTTATAAATAATTTGGATTAAAAACACTGAGAAAATAAGTATGTTGGTAATGCTTAGTAATAAGTAGTTCTTATACAAAATACTGTTGCACTGACTTCGCACGAATGCGGTGCGTTGTCCTTTGGTGTGATTTTCCAGACTTGGTAGAGACGGAGGAATATCCTGGAAGTAGAACTTTAGCAGAGCTTCAGGAAAGTCTGAAGTAACCGTGGGTGAATTATAACTATTCTGATCATATATCTGTTGAACGGCGAAGCGGGGCAACTTGGGCCCACGCGTCACTTGGACCGGAACCACGGCCCTCTTTTGGGAGAGCATGTTAATGGAAGGAGTCACTTAAAGCGACGGGTCTAACCATGTTCGCATCCACGCCATAAATTATGTTCCAGGATGCACACAGACCATTTTTTTCTTCTTATTACCATATTGAAGTGAACAGGATTTTACCAATTACAGCAGGTCCCGTTACACAAAGCCTATTATAGGCTATTCACGGTAAAATGAGCACTTTCGAAAGCCCTGCTTAAGATCTAATTGTATGCACGTTGTGTATTTTTCTGCCTTATGTAAGATTAATATTGTCATGGGCCTCATCACTTTATTCGCGCGTCGGTCGAGTGAAACTGTGAAATTACTAGAAAAATAAATATTTTACATATCTGCTGATTGTTACAATTTGAAGCACTAAAAGATCAGAAAGCAAAAGAAATCATTCAAATTATCACAAATGGTTACCTAGCACTTTTTATTCGACGTTAAGATACGGAACTACTTCCCATCCATCGTTACCAACTTTACTGGGCGCATGTCACTCAGGGCGCCCGTTAAAATATATGCAGGTAGGGGCAGTGACTTTTTTTTAAGGTTCATTTCAAAAGTGCTCACTTTATCGCGAACATCCTTTAATGCGGTTTTGAATAATGTAGTAACTAATTGCATCGTAATTAAAATATAATCGTTTTACACTAATTACTCTTCAGGTTAGTTTACATAAGCACCATAAAGGACAACAAACTTAATTTTTAATATTTTATTCCATACAATAATTATACATTAAAAATAATTAACTGTGCCGAAAAAGTTACTAGTAAATGCATTGATGAGTTCCTCTCTATTGCTTAAGTAAGATTCAAAAAATCAATTTTCGGCAGTATCGACATGGATGCGATGATAGGCGGCGACGGCGGTGGCCAATCCGAGGAATGTAGTTATATTACTGTCAAAAGATCCCTTTGGGAAGTCGTACTTCTAAAGGCTGTTCACAATAAAGTGAACACTTTAGAAATGAACCTTAGAAAAAAGTCACTGCCCCTGCATTCATATATTTTAATGGGCGCACTGAGTGACATTCGCCGAGTAAAGTTGGTAATAACTGAAGGAAAGTAGTTCCATATCTTAACGTGGAATAAAAAGTGTTATGTTACCATTTGTGGTCACTTAAATTATTTCTTTCGCTTTCTGTTTTTTTTTTTTTTAATACATGGAAGTGTAAAAACGAGCAGGTTTGTAAAGTATTTACTTTATTAATAATTCCACAGTTTCATTTGACCGACGCATGAGCACAATAATGAGGCGCATGGCAACGTTAATTTTGAATGCGGTGGAAGAATACACAACGTGTATACAAGTAGATCTTACGCAGGGATTTCAAAAGTGTTCATTTTACCGCGAACAGCCTGTGTTGCGTTATTTCTGCACGCTGCGAATTTTTCTCCAGCTTTCTCTCCACTTTCGAAGCAGGGTAGCGCGGGAGCGATAAGGGCGGCACTGCCACGCCCATCGAGTGCTCCATCGCCTCCAAGCGCAGGGATCTGAACTGGCATGCAGTGTCATCGCCTTGCTGCGTGTGCGTATGGGACTTTTGAGCTGAGACCACATAATTTTATTGCTGGCAAGTCTCTAGCAAGGTCAGATACAGAGCCCTTGAGAACATTTGTACGAATATGGCGTTCATATATGGAGTTACAGAGTTGAAAAAGAATTCCTTGTCTACGTTAGAATTCTTAAACGGTGTTTCTAATATGCTTGGCGTTATGAAACCATTCAACAAATCTCGTCGGAAGAGTTACGAGATTTTTTTTTCGTGGACCAGCTTTTCGGGCGCATGTTTAGTAGCGTTAGAGGCTATTCACGGTAAAGCGAGCACTTTTGAAAACCCACTCATTTGGAATAATAGTCAACAAATATATTTCATTTTAGACTTAGACGTAAACTTCTAAGTCTGGTAGAATACATACACATTGTATATTCTTTACATGTCAATATTTATTTTTAAAAATGTTCAAAGGCTAAGAAATGGTTGAAAGGAAAAAAAATAATTACGGCCGCAAAAAATAATTACGGCCGCAAAAGTGCTCACTTCACCGTGAATATCCTATACGGGGATTCTCTCCCCAGGCGGTCTGCTCCGGCTGGCCAGCAGCCGGGGAATGATAGACAGCTGACGTGGCTGGGGTCACAGCTCCTTCTCCCTCCCCCTCCTTTTGTAGGAGAAGCCGACGACTTGGGAGGATGCGCAAGAACATTCTGGGAACTAGGACCCTCGGCGCAACGTGGCATTTAGAGAAATTTCTGGGCTATGGCCTTCGACCCTATAAATACCGCAGCGGCCGAGGGATGGGAGTCTGTTGGTAGAAGTCTCTTGCGGAGTGTGATGACCGAGCGAAGTCGAGCGCGACGAGGGACATCTGCGAAGAGGACGGACGACGACGGGATATTACGAGGCGACGGCGGACGAGGTGTTTGCAGTGTGAACGGACGAGCGGACGTGGAAGCCTGCGAGTGAAGGTTACTGGACACGAGGGCGCTCGGAGAACTATAGAACATTGCGGACCGGGGGGACCTGGACTGAAACTGAGGTGGGACTGAACGAGCATGTGATACGGACTTTACTGTAAGTATTGGAACTGTCAAATATGGACACATCATTTATAAAGTAATTCCACAGAATTTGATGCACTGTTTAATTAAGTACGTTAGTATCTTTGAGGTGATTGTGCATTGTACTGATTGACTATATTAATTACAAATAGCAAGATATATCAATTTATTGTGAGGTATCGAGACGAGATTATTTTATTTGTAATTATTGTTAATGAATTAAAACATTATAATTAACTCTGACATTGAGAAATTGTAATAATAGTTTCATAAAAAAAAGTGTATTTCAAACGCACTGCAACACATTTAAAGCACCACATAAGCTGCCCCCTTAAGGAGTATTGATTTCTCCCATCTAGGAATTTTATTTTTCATTACTACCTGAAATTACTGATTTGATATTTAGTTTTACTGACAGACAGGATACGGGGCATGGCTTAGTACATTTTTTGAAATTTGCATTGTTTGATTTCAGTTGTGATTATCGCTTGTGTATGTCACCTGTACAGAATAATAATGTAGGTATTCCTTCTCGGCAGTTACAAGCTGCAAAATAACAAGGGCGCAGTGAATGAGTGACTATAAAAAGAAATATTGGGAAGTTTTCACAGTTACGTTTTGTCATGGTGAAAATGTCAATACACCCTGCAAAATGAAACTCGTAGCTGAAAAATGATAAATTAAGAATGTGAAATATCCCGTCCCTTTAACAATATATAGTTCATTCACTGTTTCTTAGATTTTTTTAATCACACCATTGAAAAATCTCCCCATG
Organism: Dryococelus australis; assembly: GCA_029891345.1. NCBI lineage: Eukaryota > Metazoa > Arthropoda > Insecta > Phasmatodea > Phasmatidae > Dryococelus > Dryococelus australis. The sequence goes on from CM056993.1 coordinate 366,037,920, forward strand.
TATGACGTGTTTAGTTATTTTTAAAATACGCCCTGTATCACAAACGTTTTATACTTTTGTTCATGAAAGTAACTTTTTTTCAGTTAAACTGGAATGTTATTCATATTTTATTTATCAATTATAATGTTTCATTTGTAAGTAAATATGAATAAAACAGGGAGAAAAAAGGTATGTTGGTAGCGCCTAATAAGAAATAGTGCTTATACAAAATACTGTTACATTTAGTGCGCACGACTGCGGTGCGTTGTCCTTTTGGTGTAATTTTCTAGACTTGGTTAAGCTTTGTTTGCATGAGGCGGAGGAATATCCTGGAAGTAGAACTTTAGCAGGGCTTCATAATAAAAGGCTGAAGTAACCGTGAGTGGATTATAGTATGTACGAGCGCAGCCGTGAAGTTGCGTGGTGATTCTTTTGATGTGGGCGTGCTCATTTGCTGGTTGGCTTGGCGAGGTCATGGAAATAGGCCTTTTATCTCCTCTTGGTCGGGTTGCCAACTGGCAAGTAAGTTAGCAGCTTTTGTCTAACGAACGGCAACAAGTTGCTGGCCAGCGATGCTGGAGATCGCAGTACGGGCGGCTATTGTCTCTCTACCATGACCCTAACGCATGGCTCGGAACTGTACACCAGGGGACCGGCTTGAGAGAGGCCCTCTCTGTGGACGGAGACTAGGGTGCAATGTGGGACCAAAGCAATGGTGAACACCGGGTGGGATGTACTGATGTCCTCGAGGATACAGGCTCTCCCTCTCTGGAGAGAGGTACTGGAAGGATGGAGAAGACTCAGACCGCAGTCTCCACGCTTGGAATGTTTCAGCTCGAGTGTCGAGGAACCAGCCTGTAATGAAAGTAAGGTTGCTTCGAGTGAACAAAATACCCGGCAGGGTTGCTCCTGACCTGAAATGGGTATAATTAACCTCGACTTGTGGCGAATTGGTCAGTGCCTCAGGACCCGGCCTATAGTTGGCGTACGAAGGTTGCAATTACAGGGACGCCTGGTTGGAGAATCCGCGACTCCACCTCGGGGTTGCAAGCCGGGGAGCCACCCACCAAATAGAGAGATCCTGGTCCGTGGAGTATCGTGGATATCGTCAGCCCTAGTATCTGAGACCTAGCTGATTCATAGTTGCTAGAAGGGCTAGTCATGCGCAAGCCAATGATCTCTGTTAGCTCAAGGGAGTCCACACCTCCTGGATTACTATACTCTTCGGAGTAAACAAACAAGGGGAACTCCCGGACGTTCGCTATGCCTGGTTTACCGAAATGGGTATCTCCCTTCCAGGGTGAGCTTGAGTCATGGGCAATCATGATCACTTTGGCGGGCTGGGCGACTCCTAGCAGTCAGACCGTTGGAGCCTAAGCCTGAACCTCACTGTGAAGAGATTCAAATATATGGCAACGAAAGCGAGAGCCAGGGGATTATTGCCCCTGTGAGTCGGCTTGTGTATGGGGCATGCCTTGCATCGACAAGTTGCGGGCTTGGTGGCTGTCGGGACACCCGCAAGTGTCAATGGAAAGGGAGCAGCACCTACTGACCTGGCACGGCGCAAGGTCAGGCTGGGAATGGGCTCGTGCCGGCAGTGTGTTGGAAACCTTACCCTACGCAAGATGCCGGAATTGAGGTAAAGACTAGCACGGCATAATGACATATCAAAGGTTTTGAAGCTCGAATAACAAAACTAATCTGCAGAATAATGCTGTGAGATGTTAAAAAGAATAGGGAATCGTATTGCACTTGATTCAATAAATATCACAATGGACAATAATATCACCGTCTATGGCGTAAGAAACGATCAAGTGAAGTCTTAAGAACAGTGCGAGATCATATTTCGTCGAAACTCCAATATTGCGACAGCTGGGAACTGCCACAATAGAACAATAGAGCATGTGTTCTGTATTCTTATAAATTCCTTGCTCTTAAGCTGCACTCGACATGTTGTTGACAATAATAGACTACAAATTGCTTTACGTACTCCAGCAAAAGGTTATTTGTTAACTGGCTTCTGTCCTAGACGAAACTGCCGCCTGGTTCAGTCGGCCACGCAAGTGCTAAGCGAGTGCTATTGGCAAGGATAGGGAAAATTTCACGTTTTAAACGACCTAAACGCTACATTCCACTTTTTTATGTATTTTTAAGCCCCAGCTTCCTGCTTTAGTTGTTGCCCCAAGGTGTAGCCAGTTTTACCCTAGACAAGGTGGCTCAGAATTCGATGCGTGTTATCTTGTGTCTGTTATTGGCTCAGAGTTCGCATGGGCGCGTCTAATAAAATGTGATCGAATTGCAAACACAAAGAAAAAGTACGCATTTTTTAGTCTAACTTGTCCAGAAATAATTTCGCGAAATTTTCCATTCCCTAGCTATTAGTTCAGAGTCCTGCAGGGCGTGTGTAAAGAACGGAGGTCCATAGTGCAACCCAATTATAGGCTGTTCATGGTAAAGTGAGCACTTTTGAGGCCCTAGTTACTTTGTTCTTTCAGCCATTATTTATCCTTTAACAACCTTTTTAAATATATATCGCCATGTAAGCAATAAACACAGTGTACATATTCCACCCCACCCGGAAGTTAACGTCTAAGGCTGAAATAAATTATATTTATTTACTATTATTCCCAATGAGAGGGCTTTCAAAAGTGCTCACTTTACCTTGAATGGCCTATAAAAATCCTGGACTTCCTTGACGAGAGCGCTGCACGGCGGAAAGCTCGCAGGGCGATTGCACGAGTGGTCTAATGGTTAGACTACTCGCCTCCCACCAAGGCGAACCGGGTTCGATTTCCGGCGGGGTCGCCCCCGGATTTTCGCATGTGGGAGTCGTGCAGGACGATGCCGCTGGCCGGCGGGTTTTCTCGGGGATATCCCGTTTCCCCCGCTGTTCCGTACTCACCTCGGTTTAACCCTCATCGGCTCTCAAGACCGCCCAACTCTCTCGAAATTGTATGCAATTTATGACTTGGGAAAAGATAATACACTAGAACAAAGGATGGGGGCATGCAGCAGCACGGGGCCGGACACCGGGTCTGATGACTTCCTGCGGGCGGCAGTTAGGTCGCGGTGGCATGGCGATAGCTGGCCGCCCCGGAAGTCACGTGCACAGTGTACGGGCGCCACCACTTCCTCTTCACACCCCGCACGCTCTTTACACCCCCCTACCCCCGACAACAACTCCTTTACCTACTTACTTGACCATTTCACTCATAAGTAAACAAAGGGTGCATCTAAATTTCGCCGAAAAACGTCGGCTGCAGGTTAAAGCTGAAGTCACAACAGTCTGACGAACACGACACGACAGACCGGAATGACGTCAGAGCACGACGGAATTTCGTATTATACTTATTCAGTGTTCACAATGCCCCGACGAAATCTGCCCGACAAGTGTGTTAGTTGGCTGTTGAAAAAATTCTTAAACGGCAAGTTATCCTTATATCCGATATTTACTTTTAGAGACTCACGATAAAGTGAATTAATATTTTCTTTCTACAATATTTGACTTTATACGAGAGATAAAAAGGATTTTAAAAAACCTGAGCGCTACTTTGGAGGCAAGTTAATTTATTATCACTATAGTAGGGAAATACGCACGAAATTTTGTTTTCTAATGTTGGATTTGAATTTTTTGCGCTCCCCGACGAGTCCGACGCAAGGGTAAGTAGAAATAGTATCTACTTTTGTTGGGCTGTCGTGGCTACGATTTTGTCGGAGTGACGTTACAGCGACCCTTGCTTTTCTTTGGCTGCTACTCAGATTTCGTCTTGTCGGGGTTGTCGTGTCGGGTTCGTCGGGATAATATTGTGACTCCAGCTAAAGGGAGATCAATCCCCGCCGTCTTGAATTTATCTATCTTATCGCCAACAAGTTACTTTCAAGTTGGTTTAGCAAAATTCTTCGCACGTCACAACGCAGCACTTTATCAAGATGTTATATTGTCGCTATCTTTATTAATTTTTAACTTTTAGCAGTCGGGAAGAAGTATATGATTTTTTCTTGCTGGTGACTTGAACACTTAAACGAAGGATTGTAGTGAAACAATGGAAACTTAAGAAAATATTCAAAGGAATGTCCTGTGTTGAGTCGTTTCGTAAAATTCAATACAAAGTATATAATGCAGGTTCATGCGAAAGTTTTGGAAATCCAAGATGGCAGGTAGTAATTACCCTTAATCACGAAAAAAATAAGTTGAAAACATATAAACGACATTTGGTCAAAAAAAAAAGTTATAAGGGAGGTACATATTTTTGATGTTGTAACTGAAGAAATATTTTATCACAGCACCACTGTAATGTACCTCTCTCTGGAATCTTCCCCTCCTTTTAATATCCAAAACTGTGTTTTATTTTAAAAGTAAAAAAGCACGAATTACTCAGAAAAGGCCAGGCTTAGGGTATTTACACATAAGGCAAAATTTATGTCAATTGTGACACGGGTATTAATAAAAATCTCTTAAATTCCAAATAGACTATTCTACCGTGACATGGAGGTTAGTTGTCAACAGGGGTGCTGAACGTAATTTTTTACATTAAATATTTTAATGACAGCGATTGGTGTTGTGTTCGAAGAGCTTTGTTCAGTTAACCATTATCCAGACAGTGTTCCGTCTTAAATATGAACTCCAATATTTGCAATAAAAAAGTGCTTTAAGTCCAACTTCGAATATGTATACTTCCCTTAGTATTCACTTTAAACAGTATTCTTTGAATTTTTTTTCTTGATTAATCTGTACTCGAAGTTTGTCGATGGTCGAATTTAGGCACATTCCGTAGATATATCGTTTTGAAGGAGCCGCGGTGGTGAAACGGCTAGAGCGCTCGCCTCACGCAAAGGCGAACCCGGTTCGAATCCCCTGCGCGGTCGCTCATCCATGACGGATGGTGCCGCTGGTCGGTGGGTTTTCTCGGGGGTCTCCCGTTTCCCAAGCCCTTGCGTTCCGGTGCAGCTCCATACTTACCTCGTCCCACCCTCGTCGGGTCTCAAGACTCCGAACCCCTCCACTCTACTATATCGTTTTAGGTGTCGCAGAGAGAAAAAAAATTGTTCGAGACTGTGGGCCTACGAATAATTATTGTCGTATAGGCTGTTCACGATAAAGTGAGCCCTTTTGCCATAGTTACTTTTTCTTTTCAGCCATTCCTCATTCTTGGACCATCTTTTTAAATAAATATTGCAATGTAAGTAATAAACACAGCGTGTATAGTCCACTACACTCGGAAGTTAACTTCTAAAGTTAAAATAAAATATATTTATTGATTATTATTCCAAATGAGAGGGCTTTCAAATGTGCACACTTTTCCGTGAACAGACTATAACGCTCTGTCATCTACTATATCGGGACTATATAGAATGCGTCTTTTCTCCACGTTGTTGAAAGCGGATGTGAAATGAGCCCACGGGAAATAAACTAAACAATAACGATACTTCCCACGAGTCAAAGCTTTCCCTCATTGGTCATTCGGTTCTCTTTCTTTTTTATTCTGCGTACAGTGGAGACCATCAAAGAGACTTCCTGCGCAACTTCGAGGCCCATGCTGTATTTATGGCTCGTGCTGTACACAACAATAAATCTGTGTCCCTTTTGTTTCGAGCACCTTCCTGATGAGAAACCCGAGTTGTAGAAGTTCCTGTAGCTTTCGCTCGTGTGTGGTTAATGCCGGTGAATCTAGCACGCTGTATGTTTTCCCACTGCGAGAAGCACGTTTGACACACATACAGTGCACGTAAAAAAAAAAAAAAAACAATACGATTGCAACACACTTGAGCTCGTAAGTGGATTCGTGACTGAATGGGTTAAACTCTTCGAGGAATATATTATGAAAATTGAATTTTAACCCTTTGAGGAGGCTGGACGTATATTCTCGGGCAACGTTTGTTTGGGAATTTCTTTGCTCTTGAAGACATATCTCACACTTCTATGGTTCTGTTGTTGTTTCGCTGTACTCTATGGGAAACTAAGTGAAAAATTACAACTAGTCAACATTTAAATTCATAAGAATAAAACTTTTAATTTTAATAATTTCTCAAATGAACATGGTGGATTGTGAAACATGTTAATCTGTCACGACACATTGGTTGCCACTTAGTAAACAAGCGACGCCATTGGCCGATGGACAGGCAGTAATAAACGTTGCGGAACATCGTAAGCGTGTCCGGCGTAGCCAGGACCAATAGGAAGAGGGTAAGTAGAAATACAGAGACCAACACAACTAGTATTGGTGTATTGGAGAATATAGACAGCTCACTTCAACCTTGTCTTCAGTGACAGCAAATCTGTGACTTCTTTAATGGTTAAGCGCTGGACTGGAACGAGCTCATTTTTTTTTGTCCGGGAGTGTATTAGTGTCAGTATAGCTCTCTGATATGCGGCGGCCCCAAAGACAAATGTGTTTGAGCTTGATATTATTACAGCGACTACGGAGTATATAGAATATTCACCGTAAAGTGAGCACTTTTAAAGGCCCTGCTAATTTTCTTCGTTTTAGCCAGTTTCTATATTTCCGCCACATTTCATTTTTGTACAAACATTATTAACACGTGTCAAATCGATACGGTATATACATTTCACTATAAATCTGATTCAGTATGAATACATTTTTTTTAAATCAGTTAACAGCACCTGACTTATTCAACAATCACTTAAAACAATTTAACTCACGAATTAGTGGTTGGGGGGGGGGGGGGATGGGACGTTTTCCTTCAGTTATTGATTCAGTGAAATTTTCCGATGGTTCACTAGCCATTTCGTTCGCTGTTCTCCAGTTATTTGTTTTCTGCCTGATGGATCAGTTAAAAAACGCGTATCAAATTAAACGAATTAAATAACAATGCATAATCTAACAAAAACCCATAAAACATTTTTTTTTTTTTAATTATTAAATGTGAGTTTCGTCTTTTATAATTTCATTTTACGAGGCAAGATGAACAACAAACCCATCATTTAGTTTTCACATATTCATCACAGCGCTTGGTTTGAATGTTTAAATAAACAGCATTAAATGTGATGAAGTGAGTGCATTCATACATACTATTTGAATGAATAATCCTAATTAAAGTTAAAACGAAAAGAAAGCACAAATAATTTAAAGCTACATATTTTCGACAGTGAAGTATACACATATTATCCCTACAGAATTCATTTTTGTCTTGGTAGCTCCATCGGTGAGGTAAAGGTACTGACGGAATTATTTTTTTAGATTACGTTAAATAGCCCAACAATAAACGACGACTATCGGAAATACGTTTATTTCTCGTAATTATCTGATTAAATCCAATATAAAAAAAAAACAATATTTGATTCGCCGCACGCTGTTGGCTGTTATTTATTCAGTCAGCGAAATCGTTTCACTGAAAGAACCCGTAGTTTTCCACATGTTCTGAGTGGAGCCATTTTCACTGATTCTAATTTAGTGCTCACGACTGTTCAAAAGTGAACGTGCGAGGCCGCACGCTGTCGGCTGTTATTTATTCAGTCAGCGAAATCGTTTCACTGAAAGAACCCGTAGTTTTCCACATGTTCTGAGTGGAGCCATTTTCACTGATTCTAATTTAGTGCTCACGACTGTTCAAAAGTGAACGTGCGAGGCCGCACGCTGTCGGCTGTTATTTATTCAGTCAGCGAAATCGTTTCACTGAAAGAACCCGTAGTTTTCCACATGTTCTGAGTGGAGCCATTTTCACTGATTCTAATTTAGTGCTCACGACTGTTCAAAAGTGAACGTGCGAGGCTGCAATAAAATGTATTTATTAGTGAACAATGCCTGTTGGGAGGGCCTAAAAGAGCGTTCACTCGACCGCGAATAGCCTGCAATGAAAACAAAAAGTAAGATGCCTTCTACCACGTGACGGAATTCCGTTTTATGATGCCGTGTTCTGCTGTGCACTTTGTGCATACAGGCTGTTCACGGTAAAACGAGCACTTTTGAAAGCCCTGCTTAAGATCTACTTGTATGCACTTTGTGTATTCTTCCGCCTCATGTAAAACTAACATTTTCTTGGGCCTCGTCACCTTATTGGTATAGGCTATTCACGGTAAAGTGAACACATATTTTAAGCCCCCTCATTTGGAATAATAGTCAGTAAATATAGTTTATTGTAGCTTTAGACGCTAACTTTCGAGTCCGGTGAAATATGTACACGGTGTGTATTATTTACACGGCAATATTTATTCTAAAATATGGCGGAAAGATAAAAAAAATGGCTGATAAGAAAAAGTAAGTAGGACCTCAAAGTTCTCACTTTATCGTGAATAGCCTATAGTAGTCTGTGCCAAGGTTGCAGGGCCCTTGCGTATACCTGACGCGTATATTTTGTAATACAGAGCTTAAATAATTGTTTTTATAGGTTATTCACGGTAAAGCGAGCACTTTTTGAAAGCCCTCTCATTTGGAATAATAGTCATTAAATATATTTTATGTTGGCCGTAGACGTTAACATAGAAGTGTGGTGTGGTGGAATATACACACTGTGTTTATTACTTATATGGCAATACTTTTTTGAAATGGTGGTTAAAGGATAAAAAAAATGGCTGAAAGGAAAAAGTAACTAGGGCCTCAAAAGTGCTCACATTACAGTGAACAGCCGATAAGGTGACCAATCATGTATTGTACTGGTGCTAAACATTCCTGTATTTGCAACCTGATATATCGTAGTATCTCCATACCGGAAGCACTCATGCTCGGTTGCGCCATCATCTTCCCCGATCCGAGATGGAATGATCGTAGTTCCGAACCAGTTTGATCTTGGTCCCAATGTAAACGTGTTGCAGCAACAAAATTTCATGATTCTGGATCTCCGATTCGTCGAGCTTGGTCCCAAAGTGAGAAATCGAGATTAAGTATAAGACAAATTTGCTATTGGTTCGTAATATATGACGTCATGGAATTAGGCGTATTTTTCTATATAGATAGAACTAGATGTGCGATGTTTGATCTGTTTTAAGTGAATTATTGTTGTACGAATTTTACTGAATAATATTCAAGTGCGTATAATGTTGTTTTAATTTCCCAAGAATACAATCAAGCGTAGTTCTATCTGTTGGCATATTTTAAAACTGCGATTGTCGACGATGACTGCTGATCTCAGATCGAGATTTCTAACCGCCAATTTTGGCGGTTCGAAATGAACTTCAGCTCGAGCTCCAGTCCAGCTGTGGACTCGAACGGTGCAACAGTTTTCTGTGTCGATCTTAGATCCAATCTCGGATCGAGTTTCAAACCACGATGGTGCAACCGGACATCAGACCTCGTCTGATGTGTGAAGTGTGCGTTCTTTTCGCACGTGCACCAGCATGTGTCGGACGCACGCTTAACAGTTTCGAAGAAAAACGCGCATTTCGAAAACTCTACAACGCAATTCTTCAAACACATTAAAGATATTTTCCAGTTTTCGAAAAGCACCGAAACAAAGAGGCCATAAGGACGACACTGGCGCGCGCTTCAAGTGCCCCGCGCTGCTACGCCAAAAACCTCCGGAACTGCAGCGTGTTGTCTCCCCGCCTCACACAGTTTCCTATGGGTTCCGACACCCCATTTTTGAGACGAGAGTTCGAGTTTAGCTGCTTTTCAAAAAACGCTGATACACTTAACGCTGCTGGCCGGTTTCTGAGCTGCTACGCAACCACAGCTGTAGGCTGTTCACGGTAAAATGAGCACTTTTGAAAGCCCTGCTTAAGATCTACATGCGTACACGTTGTGTCTTCTTCCGTCTTACGTAAAATAAACATTTCCAATAGCCTGACCACTTTGTTCATGCCCCGGACAAGTGAAAATGTAAAATTATTAGAAACTTAAAATATTTTATAGATATGCTAATTTTTACACATTGATACATAAAAAAAAAAAAACATAAACCGAAAGAAATAATTTAAGTTAATACACATGATTACCGAACACTTTTTATTCGACGTTAAGCTACAGAACTACTTTCCACCCATCATTATCAATTTTACCGAGTGTATTTCACTCAGTGCGCCCGTTAAAAATGTAGACCTGTGCAGGTAGGGCTGTGACTTTTTTCTAAGGTTGATTTCAAAAGTGCTCATTTTATCGTGAACAGCCTTTACCTGGCCTCTGATAAGGAGACGTCCAGTAGACGAAAGGAAAATTGCAGGCTGCGAGTATAATCTATCCACCGTATCACTACACTTCTTAAAATCAAACCAATGAAAATCACCCGATGTATAACACGTTAGGCAATTCATTCTTCTGTTAACATGGAAGTATGTTGTTTTTAATAACTTTGAACTTTTACTCATATTTTACGTGCGAGTTGTTATATCTAATTTAAAATTGATACGAATAAAAGCAGAGAGAAAATACGCGTGTTGGTAATTCCTAGTACGAAATAGTTCTCAGAAAAGTACTATAGGCTCTTCACGGTAAAGTGAGCACTTTTGAAAGGCCTATCATTTGGAATAACAGTCAATAAATATATTTTATTTTAGCCGTAGACGTTCACTTCCCAGTGCGATGGAATATGCACACCGTGTGATATTTGTCTAAAAAGGTGGTCAAAGGATAGAAAAAATGACCGAGCGGAGAAAGTAACTAGGGCCTCAAAATTGCTCAGTTTACCGAGAACAGTTCTATACTTAGTTGAGATAGCACGATGGGGTGAGTCTGCATCTTCGGTGTAGTTGTCTACACTATGTTAGGCTTTGTTTCCGTGAGGCTGAGGAATATACCCGAAAGCAGGACTTCAGCAGGGGCTTCAGGAAAACTGGAAGCAATCATGGACGGACTAGGCCTATGTGAAGAATTATAGCCTGCACGGAAATCTGTCTCTTACTCTCATTCGGCAGTGACGTCATAGAGTGCTGTTCGAAATGTCCATCGAGAGAGAGAGAGAGAGAGAGAGAGAGAGAGAGCGCGTGTGTGTGTGTTTGTTTACGAGTGTGTGTGCACATGCATGCCCTATTCGCGATCGCAACAAGCGCCCATTCTCTTGTTTGTTTTCTAACACCAGGAAAAATAAATAAGCTGCCTTCATTTCATTCTCCTTCGCGTGACTTTCGTAAACGAACACATTTTATGGGCCTTTTTTTTTGGGTTGCCCATTACCATTTGCGAATTTGTAAAGCAATACTACATTACTGAAAACAGTGGAATGGCACAGGAACAAGTATTCTTTCACTGTATAGTATTTTCAATAAATATTTAATGTATGTATAAATTCGGATATTATTAATTCATAATTTTTTAATAAACGGTGCTAAAATTCCGAGCTCAAACTGTTGATTTCAAATAAAATGTATACATGACTGTCTTCATACATTAGGATCATACCCATCATCATCCCTACTAATCAATCCCTTGTTATTAAATGTAAATATTCATGAATAAATTGTTTTTTTTTTAAAAGTAAATATTATTTTATTAATGCAAAATAACAATCGATTGCAGACCGTATCGATTATTTCGAAATGTGCGAGTGACGATAGTTCTATTAGGAGTGAGTGTAAGATCGAGAGCGAGTGCGACTACTGCCAATTTATTAATGGCGAGTTGGTGACAGATTTAAACGCACGGCACTGTCTGAACTAACTTCGCAGTTATTGGCGATGATGAACTGCAGAATAACTTTTGAAATAAGCGTGATAGTTTGAAAGTAGTATGCCGCCCTAGTCTACAAATCCATTTTTCCACACACTCACATTTGTGAGATTTTACACTGTTGAACTTGTACAGTGAATTGTCAAAGCCATAATAAATTAATAAATATAATATCCCATGTTCGGTTAATTGATAACGGGCTATAATATAATTTTGTTTATGATATGCTTTGACAATTCACTGTACTAAGAAAATCCAATTAAACTTTTAGTTAGAATTTTCAACCAGTCTTAAGCTGCCTCATTTCCTCATTTTTCAACTTTGAGTATTTAATTGTTTTCCTGGTTTATGTTTTTTAAAACAGTAAAAATCTGTTGAGGCGAAGTGGACAAACATATTATGTAGTTTGAAACTGTGAGCATCGTGTTTACATTTGATAAATATTTTCCTTCACGTAAATCTTCCATTCTGTTTGTCACTGCCGTTTCCAGTAGATAGGCCTACTATGTTTATCATACGTTCCGTATTGCTAATTTTAATCGCATTATTAAAATGAGAATCCAGATACTGGTAAACGCTTATGTCCTAACGCTGAAAAATATGTGAAAATTTCCTGATTTTTTACCTTATTTCTGTGTAAATAATGCGCGATTAATACGCAGTCAGTGCTATGAGAATTATATAATTTATTGTGTTTGTGGAAATAGTACAAATAATTTACTGGTGTCTATATCCTGTCTTTTACGTACCCTAGTAGGAAGATACAAAGGAATGCAAATAATATTATTTCATTGCTACGAAAGAATTACTTGCTTCTTTCTATTTTCACTCTACGTGTATGATGTATAACATATTTAATCTTTTACTGCAGTTGTTTACGTTCTTTCTCAGAATTCAGTACGCGTGTGTTTAACTCTCTACGTCACGCTATCATGGCGGGAAAGAAGACGAGGTCAACAAACAGCGCTGGCCCGCAGTTGCAACGACCGAATTTATTTTAAAATATGGACGTAGTGCTGAGAGCGGCCGCTAGAGCGCAGACGCTACAAGGTCTATTGGCAGCAGCGCCTCTTCGTGCTTGCGGGAAAAGTCGGAACTACGTGCGCCAATACAGGATGCACCAGAAAGAATTACACATATTTAACTTTCACGATATATATATCGTGAAAGTTAAATATGTGTAATTCTTTCTGGTGCATCCTGTATTGGCATCCTGTATATATATATATATATATATATATATATATATATATATATATATATATATATATATATATATATATATATATATATATATATATATATATATTATGTGTGTGTGTGTGTGTGTGTGTGTGTGTGTGTCAGGTAATTCCATGATAGTGTAGAAGATACTCAGCGATATTATTGACCTTTTTGCTATTTCATTTTTATCACCGTCACCTTATTCCTCATATACATTGCACAAGAAATGGAGATTATGTATAACTTTCTGACATCTTTCGTGATACAGATACGACAAAACTGACACGGACTTCACTGTGCACAATTCTTTGTCAGCTGTACAAAAGCCTCCACATGAGCCACGTGCATATTTAACCTATACATATTAATACTTTTTACTAAAACATTTTCACACTAAATTCGGCCTGCAGACTAATAAGTAAATGACCACTAGGTTAATTCTTATTTTACTAATTGAATTATACTCTTGCTGAAACACGTAAAAGCTAAGACTGTATAAAAAAAATAATATTAAAGATACACGCATACAGAATTGTAATCTGATATGTGGAACACTTCGGTGTAAATGGCTGTACTATGATAGTAATGTTAAGGCACCTAAAAATTCTCTATATGCTAGGACAAACTCAAAATGTCTACAACACACTTAAATGTACACAATTCTACGCACTATATAATCCATGCTCGTGGCACTAATCGTTCGTATAATTTGACATAGTAGGCCTATATATATATATATATATATATATATATATATATATATATATATATATATATATATTTTAAACTAGCTGTTACCCGCGGCATAAACCTAGGGCAAAAATCAAACCTTGTCCATCCCCTGAGAAACTATTCGTTTTTTTCCGGGTTGAAAAGTACCCTATGTGTTAATTCAGAATATAATCTACCCCTGTACCAAATTTCATCCAAATCCGTCGAGCCGTTACGACGTGATTGAGTAACAAACAAACATACAACATTTCGCATTTATAGGCATAATATTATTAACATTAAGATGCCCAAGTCTCAACTCCTTGTTCTATGATCTGAAATGCACCAAAAAAACCTGAAGTTTCTATCTATAATCCATTCACGTTTACTTCCAACTTTTCTGAAGTCCTGCTGAAGTTCTACTTCCAGGATATTCCTCCGCCTTGTGCAGACTAAGCAGAAGACAACGCACCGCACTCAGTTGTATAGGCTGTTCACAGTAAAGTGAGCACTTTTTAAGCCCCTTAAAACAGGCATTAACCACTAATAAATGTATCTTATTGCAGCCTCAGGCATTATATTTTGCGGTAGTGAAATATATACACTGTGTTTATTGGTCACATTGCAATGTTTATATTAAAAAGTAGCAGGAATATGGAAATTAGATGAAAGAAAAAATTAAGAAGGGCCTTAAAAAGTGCTCACTTTACCATGAACAGCCTATAATAATATTTTGCATGAGAACTATTTCTTACTAGGCGCTACCAACACAGATTTTAATATCACTGTTTATATTCGTGTTTATTATAAAACAATAATTATAATGCATAAATAAAATAAAGGTAAAACTTCAATTTAACAAAAAATAAGATATGTCTGTTTTTAAAAGAGGTATAAAACGCTTGATACGTGGCATATTTAGGAAATAACTTAATACGTAATACATGGGGTGATTTTTCAACGGTTTGTGTTGGAACGTCCGAAGAAACCGTGAAAGGACTGTACAGCTGGAAGCTAAAACAAACTGCAGTCTCCTAGGATAGCCGCGGACGCATGAGTGGCCGCCTATGTTAAACATATCACGGAATTACTTCATACCACTGATTAACCAGAATCTCACCCTACAAACATTTCCCCCACCAATAACCCCGCAGTTAAGGCAAATTGCTAATTTGCTGAATTTCAGTTGGAAACGAACGCAGATACTTTCATTACTTTACACATCACCTCCTAAGTTATCGAAACTAAATTTAAAATAAACTTTAAAACTCTCGATTCAACCTAAGGGACTATCTAGGGCGACATCTGTTCATCGCTCATAAGCTAGTTACTCAAAATTTAATACATTTTATATCTACTCTCCTGGCTCGTAAATTTACAATTCTATCGATAACCTCGTGATTACTGTGTCTATCGATAACCTCGTGATTACTGTGTCGAATCTAAGGCCGCGTGTTCGAATCCGCACTTTTAACGTACTAAAAGATCACGTGACCAGAATTAGTAGACTGAAATAGTAACGCATTTGATATTTCAACATTTAAGTTTTTTAGTACGCAACAAAACTTACTAAAATATCATATTACGAGGTCGTAACTACCGTTGAACAAGTTTTCTATCAACGGTTTCCTAATTGAACGTTACTAAATGCAACAATTCCAATGTAATAGGGTAAATGTTACAGTTCGACCTACTTATTTAATTTTTGTAATAGGATGAGAAGGAAAAATATACTATATAATTCAAATATTTTTGTTTTTGTTGTGCCTCTGAATGCGAAGTAATCAGATGAATATGTACATTCTGATGAAGTTTTATATATAAATATTGTGTGCTGATGACAATAAGTGCTAAAGCCACAACCATTAACATCTGATAGAGATGTTCTCATTGGTAAATGTAATAAATTAAAATGTACTAGTGCAAAGTGTTAATTATCTTTATAGATGTGTTGCTCATTACCTGTAGGCTAGACTCCATATTGCTCTGTATACTCGAGTCTCAATTGTTTGTCCATTGTTTGCTATTCCAGAGAGTGGCACATGTTACTCCGCACCTGGCAGTATAGGATTCGCTAATTGTTTCCTTGTAAGTCTACTATTGGCTCAGAGTTATCCAGGGCATGTCTAATAAACTGCGAACCAATTGGAAAGTCAACTCTAGTGTGCACATATTTTACGTCTAGCTTGTCCTGAAATTAACTCGCGAAATTTTTTACTATCTCTACTCATTACGTGATGGGTACGAATTGCTTAATCAAGGTGAACACATAGCAAAAGTTGGTCGAGGAATGACTATCAGAAATAAAACCACTCCAAACATGTCTCATCCAACAAAAAAAAAAAAAAAAAAAGTTTCAGGAAAAATTTGCTGAAATGCTGGGTCGCGCAAATGAAATGCGTCGATTCTGCAACGTCGCAGAAATGCGACCGAAATTTTGGTGCTACGCGGGTCGAAAAGTGACGAGCTACGAAGTTCGTACAATTCCAGCTGTGTTACGTCATCTTTATGCTTGTGATTTAGGCCAAAACCCACCCACAAAGACAATTACGCTCAGTGGCGTTGAAACAGTTTTTTTTTTTTTTTTGGGAGGAGCAAGGGAGTTCAGGTTGAGACCAAAGTTAAATTATAGCACGTAATTTCAGCAGACTGCTGAATATTTGATTAAAGACGTGCCCACTACACTTTGGAAAAATGCGAAAGTAAATATTTTAGGCGGAGGTACTTTTGCCACAGTCTGTGACTGTCGTGACATACAAGTCGTGGGTCTGTGACTTAAGGAGAATGCCTAGTAAACAATTTTAAACGCCTCAAGGTCACGCATGGTCATAAGTATGGATCGTGACGGTCCCCTCCTAACAATGCAATATGTTGTATGCATTACTAGAAACCCGGAAATCTCGAGGATTCACCTGAAAACAAGTTAAACTGCATTCACGTTTACATATGTGCCTGTGCTTCCATTGGTCCGTAGTTTGTTAGACACTCCCCGCACGATTTTCAACCTATAACGAACCTGCAAGGAAAATAAGAAGCGGATCCAGTGTAACCAGGACTGGTGTAAAACTGGAGCAAAAGCCAATAAACTACTAGCTGATGCTCGAGTGCACAAAGGATTGTGGAGTCTAGCTTGTCGCCGAATGAATCCGCGAAATTTCAGGGTTTCTATGCATTACCAGGAAGCTGAATTTCTCGCAAATTAGATCTGCGACAGTAGATGTGAAGCAACGGATTAAACTACAGAAAAAAAACTGTTCACAAAAAAGTGAGCACTTTTTAAATAAACCTTAGAAAAATGTCACTGCCCCTGCTTGCATATATTTCAACGGGCGCCCTGAGTGACATGCGCCTGGTAAAGTTGGGCAGAATGGTTGGAAAGTAGTTCCATATCTCAACGTCGAATAAAAAGTGTTAGGTAATCATTTGCGATAATTTAAATTATTTCTTCCGTTTTCTTGTTAACCCCTCAGTGTGTAAAAATTGGTATCTTTATAAAATGCTAACTTTCCTTATAATTTCACAGTTTCACTTTACCGACATAAGGTGAAAGAATACACAACGATCATGCAAGTAGATCTTAAGCAAGGATTTCAAAAGAGCTCATTACACCGTGAACAGCCTATACCACTTTGTACTATTCTCATTGTGTATGAAAGCCTTAAAATCCCTTTTTTTTTTCTAAACATTCACATTCTTATTTCTTTTTTCTTTGATTGAGTGACGAAACTAGGACAGCTTTCAGAGCCGCCCTAGCGAGGTCTTGAGAGACGATTTAAAAAAAAAAAAAATGAATAGAATAAAAGTAAAAAGTGTTGCTGTAACTTATTGTTTTCCACATTTCCTGGAAGAAATCTCGTATTACCAGGTCAATTATTTACTGAGATACGCTCATAGGCGCAAACACTGAGTTTACTTGCAATATTTTACTAGAGAGAGCCCTTCGGTGCTTCGTTTGGCGGAACAAAGGCGAACATTCATTTCTAACTATATTCCGAACTTGTCAAGAACACATTAAAAATAACTTCTGTGCTTGTCGTTTAAATCTTTCGCGAAATGATTTTTCGTTATCTACAACTTGTCCACAACACTAGTTATTCGTAGGGATAGGAAAATTTCGCGAGTTCAATGACTTGTAGGCTAGATTCATCATTACTGTGTATACTCGAGCCTCAATTGCTTCTCCATTGGTTACCATCCCAGAGAATGGCCTGCGTCACTCCGCACCTGGCAGTATGGGATTGGCTACTTGTTTCCTTGCGAGTCTTCTATTGGCCCAGAGTCGTCCAGGGCGTGTCTAATAAACTGAGATCCAATTGCAGAGTCAATTCCAGTGTGCACACATTTGACCTCTAGCTTGTCCTGAAATGAACTCGCGAAATGTTCCTATCCCTAGTTATTATAATATATATTCAGTTAACAACGCAAATTCTTTTAAAGGTCTTAAATGATGATTGGGCCAGTGAAAGAGGCGCGAAGAGAAAATAAGTTATGTTTTTCCATTTTAAGGGAACATATCAGCATAATAAATTTTTTGCTACACCAGGTCATGCAATTTTGCAGGAATGAAGATCGATGTTGATGAAAAATTCACTAAACTACAGTGGTACACCTTACGTACATCTGTAGCTTTTCACTAATAACTTAAACGGTATAGGCCTAATACCCGGCTCCTGCTAATTATCCGTCATGAACATGAAAATAACTGGTATAGGTTGTTCACGGTAAAATGAGCACTTCTGAAAGCCGTGCTTAAGATCTACTTGAATGCACATTGTGTATTCTTCTGCATCATGTAAAATTAACATTTTCATGAGCCCCCTCACTTTATTTATGCGTCGGTCTTTCGAAACAGGTAAATTATTAGAAAAGCAAATAATTTTCAAATCTGCTAATTTTTACTCTTCGATGCATAAAAAAAAAAAAAAAAAAAAAAAAAAAAAAATCGAAGGAAATAATTTAAGTTATCACAAATGGTTACCTAACACTTTTTATTCGACATAATGATATGGAACTATTATCCCCCCGTCGTTAACAACTTTACCGGGCGCATGACACTCAGTGCGCCCGATAAAATATATGCAGGTAGGAGCGGTGACGTTTCTGGAAGGTTGCTAATTTTATCGTGAACAGTCTTTACTAGTTATAGCTGCCAAAGATATTATAATTTCTCACAAACTAATTTGGAAGCGGCATTACTGATACAGCAAAACAAACTAACGAATGGATAAAAAAATTTAAAAATATTGCTAAGCGATTTCGAATTTACTGAAAATTTGCAAATAAGCAACATTGCCTTTTGAATGTCAACCTTCGTGGTTTTAAAAGAAAAACGAACAAATATTAAATCCGGGCACTTACAGCGGTGAGAGATATAAGTTAAAAACAAATAATTTTCTATTTTTTTTTTAAAAACCTTACTACTTAAGTACTATGTTAAAGTGAAAAAAAATATATATATATATATATATTTATCCGCGCACTGTATACGAGTTGCACTTGGGAATTATGTGTAGTAAAACACAGTTTACGACATAACCACGCAACTCATCGCCAAGTTCAAGCTGATAATTTTTTTTTTTTGACGTGAACGCGTAACAAGCGCTTGTCCTATACTAACAGCAGCAGTCTGTGATTATGTATCTTCGTGCACAGAAAAATCCACCCAGCACACGTTTCGAACGTATTATCAAGGCACATAACAGTCGGTTCAAGAGAATTACGAGACCGACAAAAAAAAAAAACTACCAAACTTAGTCAAACCACTACCGGTATTTGCCGTCACGCATTGTAAATACAGGTAGGGGTTTAGTTTACAATTTATTTTCTTCTTCTTATTATTATTATTATTGAACAGAAAGCACAAAGCAGATTCCAGGACAAAATCACTTAAATATAGGCCTATAGAAATAATGTCTGGAATAGTGCATTGAAAATTGCTAACGATTGTTACAAAATAAAATTAAGATGCGAAGCTCTTACATACTTAAGACTGCTTAAGGAACGAGGAAACGACAGCTTCCAACTATATAGTTTCTTGCGAGAAGATGCTATGCCCCACACGTCACTCGTAGTACCCTGATACTCTATTCTCTATGCACGACCGCAAATCATTCCGATGAAGTTAGTCTACTCAAAATACTACATAGTATGGCCCCTTGTGTTAAAAAAAAAACCCCCTTTATACAGAAGGTATTTTTAGAGCTAGTGATTTTTCGCGGTGGAATTCAATACTGTAAGAACCCAACAGCAGTTAGTCAATTCGTTAGTCAGGTATTTTCATATTTTGACCGGGCCACTTAGAACTCGGCAAAATCGGAATGGCTCCTACGTGATTCGTGTACAGACAGTTAACACGTGGGGAAAAAAAAATTCACCCAATAAAGATAGGCAAACAATCCAACAGCTGTGTTTTGCAATATAACTTACCTTGAAATCTTTTCGCGAAATGTCAATACCCCTAGGTATTTTCATCCAGATCTGCTAGCAATCGGGCTCGGCTATTAGTTCTTGATGTACGATTAAAGCATAGGGTTTTTTTTGTTGTGGTAGTACCTTCCCTACATGACGGGCGATTGAAGCTAGTGCATTTACTGCACACGGTTGATACTTAAGCACACGGAAATATAGTGACGTGTTCTGATTGACTGACTGACCCCTGAGGGCATAGTCACCCTTCCAAGAGGAGATTTTTCGAAATTCGACCTCTATAGGAGGGTGAAATGGGGAAAATGTGTTTTAGAATACTCCCCAACAGCTCAGCTCATGATTTTCGTTACCTTCAACCCCTACGAGTAGAGTCACGAGTATTTCGCGAATTAATTCACAGTCGAGATGGATTACAAACACTTGTTATTTTCTCCTAATGTTGTGAATGAACGACAGTTGTTTAGACACGCCCCGTTTAATTGTGAACAAGTGATAAGCAGGAATCAGTAGTGTGGGTGAGTGTTTAACATCCTTGTACAGAGGTCTCACTTTGTCACAGCAACCAATAAGCAAACGATAATGTCTCGAGTGTATAGAGGGCTGTCCAGCCTAGCTTGCTGCCAACTCAATCCGCGATATACTCGGGCCTCTACCTATGAGTAGGGACCAGCAAAATTCGCGTTATTATTTCAAGACACGTTAAACTTTAAACACGCGTACATTTGCAATACTTTTTCATTGGATCATACATTATGTGACACGCCCTAAGCAACTCTGCGGCAATAAATGAACACCTCACAATTGTGTGCCCCAGTCACGTGAAGTTAAGTAAGAAAGAGAGTGGATTGACATATATGCAGCCGCCAATAAATAATACAGTATTGTGAAGTTCAGCCTCATGCCAAATAATAACGCAAATTTTGCATTTCCCTGCCTATGAGGTTAAAGAGGGAAAAATACGTTTTCGAGGACCCCTCAATAGACCATATATACCATTAGCTAATGTTTCGCATTTTTATTTAACTTTTATATATATACATAAAAAATAAATCCCTTGCTGAGTAATGAACGTACGACCCAAAACGCTGTACGTAAAAATATTAACATTCAGGTGAAATTTCTCGTTAGGGTATAGCTATCCAAAAAACGGATTTCTCAAAATTCAACCTTCGAGGTGATGAAAAGGGGCAAGCACGTTAATTCCTATTAATACAACATTACAATTGGTAATATTAATACATACTAAACTGGAGGGATAGGCCCACCCACACATAGGAAAGCGATCTCATAAGTAGAGACCCGAGAAATTCGCGAGTTCCATGATCTGTAGGCTAGACTTCACAGGCTTATATACTCTCATACAGATATCAACTGCTTGTTGGTTGATTGATGTGGTAGTAAAAGACGGTGGTTGGGCACACGATTTCTTGCATGTTTGTTATTGGCTTATTTATCTCCAGGAAGTGTCAAAAAACACGTCGGCCAATTACACACGTAATATCAACGTACATGTGTGTGAATTCCAACATGCCTATAAATGAACCAGCGAAATTCTCGGGGTCTCTACTCATAAGGCTTCACAAAGTAGGTAGAAAATAGCTTCACTTAGCCTTGAACCACATTATTATTTCTTCAAAACACAATACATTATTAAATATGATTGTAATAAACCTAAAAATAACGTAGCTGTTTCTTTATATCTTTTGAACAGGCACAGAAAAATGACTGAGTGAAGTAAGTGAAGAGATTTCAGCGGGCCGATGAGAGTAATTGAAGGGCACAGAAAAATGTTTTTTTATCCTAAAAAAAAAAAAAACACTGTTTGATTTTCTGTATTGAATTTGACGCCTGATATGCTGTAGGTACAGAGTGCATACATATATAGAGGTGGAAAATCGGCTTTAAACGCTAATTACAGCGGCACACGCCAGCAATATGACGTCACTGACCAGCAAGATGATCGAACATAATTCGTCAATCTGTGCCCAGCAACTGACTTGTCGACCTGCGGCCTAACCAATAGCTAGAGTCATGCTGCTACGTAGAGGTGAAGCCACGCCCTTTCTGACTGAAATACACGTGATTGGAGGACGCAATTGTGGAAGTGTTCATTTATTGGCGCAGAGTTATCCAGGTAATGCCAGATAAAGTATGGTCCAATGACGAACGTATTGCAATGGTGCACGTGTTTAAAGTCTACCGTATCCCCAACTATAGGCTGTCCAAGGTAAAATGAGAAATTTTAAAAGCCCTGCTAAAGATCTAATTGTATGCAGGTTGTGTATTCTTCCGCATTATGTAAAATTAATGCTGCCATGGGACTCACAATTTTATTCATGCGTCGGTCAAGTGAAATTGTGGAATTATTAGAAAGTAAACATTTTACAAATCTACTAATTTTTACACACTGGTGTATTAAAAAAAACAGAAAGCGAAATAAATAATTTAAATTATCACAAATTGTTTCCACTTTTTATTCGACGTTTAGATATGGAACTACTTTCCATGCATCGTTACCAACTTTACCAGGCGTATATCAGTCAGTGCTCCCGTTGAAGTATATGCAGGGAGGCGCAGTGACTTTATATATATATATATATATATATATATATATATATATATATATATATATATATATATATATATATATATATATTAGAGCGAAATCTGGGCAGGAGAGAAGACAGCAGAAATGTAACACATTTGCGTTGGTTCCTGTCATCTTTGCTGATAAATAGTCCAGTGAATCTGATTCGAATTTTTATACGGCTGTGTTGTTTCTTTTACTGTATTGCTGGCAGCTAAGTTCCTCCCGTGCTAAGTTCATGACGTAACAAGTTTAATACGTCTTACACCGTTGGCTTCATCTAATGGTTATTTTATTCGTCCCTGGTTTGGGGTTTAGCCTTGCATCCATACTTACAAAAACAGTAAAGCCAGCGCATAAAACTGAATGCAATCTAATCACTTTTAAATAAATGTCTGTAACTGTAAATGTTTTTGCGATGTTGTTCGGGGAAAAAGTGCAAGACTATTTATTACGTTTTCCATAAACATGCATAGCGAATTAAAATATACAGTTCCATTCACCCAATCGCAGAGGTTGTACGCGTTCTTTTAAATTAACTTTGTTTTAAGTTCATACTCTTTAAAGTTGTTAATATTATGCCTACTGCCAATGACTTTATAATAATAATTTACATAAATATTTTCTATGTATTTTTACTTGTATGAACCTAGAACCTTATGTTATCACGTGGCACTACCTAACAAAAAGGCGGCCAATAGAGGGTCTCTATAGGCACAAATTATGGCTATAGTGTATGCTGTCAGCATTCAAAGTTTGGTTGAAGTTTTTCTAATTATTTGATACGTGTAATGTACAAACACAAATTATTTAAATTGTCGCCATTAAAAAAAATATATTCTTGACACACCTAGAACGCCCAAGTTGGTGTACGATAGAATTACTTTCGTGCAAACTTGGTAGGAATTAGTTGACTGGTCCCCGAGATATGGCATAAAAACTCAATTTTCTCATGTGTTGCTATCCTCATAAATAGCAGACAAATGGTTATGCATTAACACATTTGGCGTTTGTCATATGTAAATACAGCAAGTATATTAACTATTAGGTTTGGTTGAAATTGTTTCGGATATGTGGCATATTGACCTAAAATATTTATATGGCTGATATTTTAAAAATATGCGACCATCTCCGTAAGTCTTTAAATTTAAATTGTCTGTAAAAGTATAACTGAATTTGGTAAGAAGCAGTTAATTATTTCAGAAGATAGTACATAACAAAGTTATTTTTCACGTGGTTCTATCTTCCAGAATGACGGACAAAAGAGTTAACTTATTAGCTCATTTGATTTTGTATAGATACCGCTAGCATACAAAGTTAAGTTGAAACTGGTTACATGGTTTAGTAGGTATAGCTAGAGACCTGAAAAATTCGCCATCTGAATGACCTGCAGGATAGACTCTACAGCCATATGTGCAAATATGTCGATATAAGCTGTACATTGTTTGTCTGCTGTCGCAGTGGAAGGTGACAATTGGACACCGCTCTCCAGGAGGTGTCAAAAGCTGTGTGTGGACCAATGGCTAAAGTTATTTAAACGCACGTATTTTGAATTCTAGCTTGTCCCAAAATGAATCCGCGAATTCTTCAGGTCTCTAGGTATAGCATATTATGTGAAAATGTTCATCTGGCCACTATTCTGGAAAAATAAGCCTATCTTTCTCAAAACATATCAGTTCGCATAGTTTAATATTGTACTACTAGTTTGCACATTTGTGTACAGTGATTGTTTCCCTAGTTAAAATGTCACAAAATTATATTTTTTCAAGCCGCACAATGTTACAAAATGGCGTGAGAAACGTCTCTGTGTAGACGCATTTGATGGCTATATACTGCCAGCATACCAATAAACTAAAGTTGAAATTGGTTGAATGATTTCGTAGCTAAAGCATATGAAGCTACTATTTTTTATGCTCGCTTATTTGGAGGGAATCGGCTGATTGATTCCCGATATATGGTATTTAACTTTATTTATTCATGTGGCACTATTTTACAAAATGCCGAAAAAAAGTGGGTATATGTTGCTATATTTTATGCTTGTAATAGACATAGCATACAACATTTTGTACGAATTAGCCAAACGGTATCGTAGATATAGTAAGTAAACGTAAACATTTTTTGAGGTCATTATTTTTCTACCTGACTCTTTTAAAACACACTTTTTTTTAAATAGCCTGCTATTTTAGAGTACAACTGGTCTGGAAATCTTTTCGCGAAAAACACCTGTCCCTAAGAAACCTCAAAGTGCGGCATTTTCGTGTAAGTGCTGTTACTTCTGGCTGTGGGGGGATACACAGCGTGCGAGAAGGAAACCCAGCAGGGCAGGGCCTTGAGAAGAGTGCACTTAGTGGCGAACCCCCAAGTACGAGAGCAGCAGTAACACCAGATAGCACGCGCGCCCGCTGCAGATGCCCACATCGGCTTAGTTCTGCTCCTGCCCTCTCATCAGAGGAGCGACCTGTTGTTCGGCGCGCTAGCTTCAGCGACAATGCACTTAGCATGTGGCGTACGGCTACACTCATGTTTCGAGCACGAGTAGCGCTTAGCGCCGCCGGAGCGGTTTTTTTTTCCCCTAACCTACCGTATTTCTAAGTGTTAGGTGTAAGCCCGAGGTAGGGATGGGAGCTAGATAGGTCTCAGGGCTGAGCCCCTTTCGCCTACAGGGGAGGAAATCCATTCAAGGAAGCATGCATCGTGGCAAAGAGGGATTGGGTAGCCATGGCCGCAGTTTGGGGCCATGATTACCTCCCTGAATGTACTTATAGCTAACCAATAACTAATAAGAGAAAGGGAAAAAACCGGCGTAGACACCGTGAAAACCCTGTAGACAGGAACGAATTAAAAAATGTACATGCATTAATAGAAAACGCCACAGGAGACAGATAGTTTGGAACCATGCTCTTTATTATTTAGAAAATAAATACTATTAGAGAGGAGGTGGGATCTTGCTTTTCCATTGTGATGGTTGGTATTGGCTCAACCAGTGTGGAGAGGGTGCTCCACTCTGGTGGGGAGATAGGTGCAATGGGGCCTCCCTCCCTCTCCCCGAATCACCCATGGTGGTACCCATTCGTACTACTTCAATGTCACATCAATACACTTGGTGAATTGTAAATATCTGTGGTAATATCTGTCACATGGATTCCTGCCGCGGTAGGACGCCAGGGGAGATGTGCGTCACCCTGGCGAATCTCGTCAGAACGACGGCGTCTCTCGCGATGACACGGTCGTCCTGCTGTCATCGCTAGGGACTCGGAAATTTCGCGGATTCATTCGGCAACGAACTAGACTCCACAATCTTTCGTGCATTCGAACCTCAGTTAGATGTTCATTGGCTGTTGCTCCAACTTAAACCCAGACCAACGTAGCATGAGATTAGGTTCTTATTTCCCTTGCAGGTGCGTTACTGGTTAAGAGTCGTTCGGGGTGTGGATAGCAAACTATGGTACAATGGAAGCAGAGACACATATGTACATGTGAATGCAATTGAACTTGTCCTCGGATGAACCCTCTAAATTTCAGGGTCTCTAGCCATCGCACTGCAGCGGCCGTCTGCAGGATAGACAAGGACGCCTGTTTCCTGCAATAAAATATTCAACGGATAGCTGAACTCCAAAACACTTTAGTTCAGGTCCAGTCTCGCGACTGGATGGTTTTCGTTGTCATGTCAGGGCCGCGGTGGTGTAGCAGGTAGGTTACTTCGCCTCCCAGCAAGGCGAACCGGACTCGATTCCGTGGCGGGTCACTCCCTGGATTTTCGCTCGTGGGAATCGTGTTGGAAGATGCCTCTGGGTTTTCTCGGGGATATCCCACCCCCAATGGCTTTCCGGCGTTTCTTCACATCCACCTCGCTTCACCCTTATTGGCTCTCAAGACCTCGTTGTTAAGAGGCTCTCAAATACCTTCACTCTATTGTCATGTCTCATACTTGTCTGCGCACAAATCACGGACGCTCATTCGTGGAGTAACTTTATTCCGGTTGGCTCAGACATGTAAGGAAAATATCTCCTCTCCTCACACAGCTAGGCGGACAGTAACAAAAGAAAACTGCAAGTAGGCCTATGTAAATGGGATATTGAACTCTACCGTGCGCGTAAATATTTTCACAAATAACAGGGAGGCACTGAGGACAGATAATCCATAGAGGACACCGGAAATATCTTGAACCAAACTGAGGACAAGTTAAACTTCAACTATATGTACATCCTAGGTTGTTCTTTCATTGGACCACAGCTGGTCAGACGCGCCCCGGCAAACTTCTAAGAAACAACGAACCTGCAAGGAAAACAATTCCTGAATCTTGTGCGACCTGGTCAGATGTGAAACCGGAGCATCAACCAATAAGCAGCTACCCGAGGATTCAGTCCGCAAAGGGTTGTTGAGTTCAGCTTGTTGCCGAGTGACTCTGCAAAATTTTAGCGATGAAAACTAAACTCCAAGATGCTGTAGGCTCGTGTGAATTCTCCTATTGGCAAACGACTTGTGCGACATGCCCAAAGGACGCTTCTAGCCTATAGCAAAGCCTCGACAGTTGAGCGACCAATCTCCAGTGAAGCGGTCACACAGGTAAACGACGTCGTATAGTTGTTAGTAACCAACGAAATCACGAATTGAGTTTGAGCAGGTATATAACAGTGAACTACAGCATGTTACTAAAGAATAACGCGAATTTTGCATGTCTCTTAGTAATAATTAGTAGAGGTACTAGAATTTCGCGAATTCATTTAGCAGTAACACAAACTTACCAGCATTTTGCTTGCTCGGGAAACAACTGTTTATTCATTGGTTGCTGCCCTGATGCCAGACTTTTTTAAAATTCGAAATAGTGGCACGTAATGTGGTCACATCATTAATTCTTGTTTATTACTGGGCGTGTCAGAGCCATGGACTAAAATATGAGAAAGACCGATCACGCTGGCTGCGCTGTGTTCCTTGGGGTTAGGTCAATATTGGGCACATGCACAGGACACGAATAAGTGGCCTACCTCATCTCTATTCTATGATTAGAACCACCGTAGTCCAATCACAAAAGGAACACTAGAATATACATACTTGTGTTATAACCTGCCATACAAAGGAATAAAAGAACATGGTTGTAGGAACCATCACGACTGTTGAAATAGGAACAGCCATCTAATGATACCAACAGAACTGTTCGCTGTATTCCTCTCTGGGATTGCTATCGCAGAGTACTGCATTCCAACTAAAGGCTGTTCACGATAAAGTGAGCACTTTTGAAATTAACCTTAGAAAAAGTCACTGCCCTTGCCTGCATATATTTTAACGGGCGCCCTGAGTGACATGCGCCCAATAAAGTTGGTAACAATGGATGGGAAGTAGTTCCGTATCTTAACGCCGTATAAAAATTGCTAGGAAACCATTTCTGATACTTTAAATTATTTCTTTCGCTTTCTGGATTTTTTTATGCATCGAAGAGTAAAAATGAGCAGATTTGTAACATATTTACTTTTCTAATAATTTCACAGTTTCACTTGACCGACGCATTAATAGAGCGATGAGGCCCGTGACAATGTCAATATTACATAAGGAGGAAGAATACACAACGTGCGTACAAGTAGAACTTAAGCAGGGCTTTTAAAAGTGCTCATTTTACCGTGAATAGCCTATTGTGTGTACATCCAACAGAACGTCAACAATTTTTGGATTGTTCCCACAACTAGGACTGTAATAAGTAAAGACCCGAGAAATTCGCTAGTTTAGTGACCTGTAGGCTAGACTTCACAGTCTTATATACTCTCATACAGGTATAAAATGTTTATTGGTTGATTGTTGTGCTATTAAAAGATGATGGTTGGGCGCACAATTTCTTGCATGTTTATTGGCTTATTTATTTCCAGGAGGTGTCAAAAACACGTCGACCAATCACAGACGTATTATGAACGTACATGTGTGTGAATTCCAACTTGTCTAGAAATGAACCTGCAAAATGCACGGGTCTCTTAGGTATTCGTTAAGAAATGTCGCGTATACTGTTTGTTTAAGAGAGTTATATTTAAAATTTAAGAATTAAGAAGGTATTTCTTTAACATTGATTCCTCAGCTATACTCTGTGGCTGTAGGCTTGGTAGGCAGTCCTTTTAAACAATTATAGAAATAATTAATTTTGTTCCAATCTTAAACACTTTAAGGACTATGCCCGAGTGTTGCTTGGACGATACTTTTATGATTATTTCTCTGTCGATAAAGATCTAAACTGGCCCGGATAAATGTTAAACCCTTTCCTTAATGCTATCAGTAGAGACCTGCATAATTCCCGTTATTATTTTGGGACAAGCTAGACGTCATTGCCCTTTAAGTTTCTGATCACGACCCGTGATATCGTTGACTGATGACTTCAATACGAGGTCACGTGCCTGTGTAACTGTGTTACAGGCGATTGGTCACTCTGACGTAGAACTGTTACTATTGGTCTTTCACGTCGTGTCACAAATACTATCAGCCATTGAGGGACGTCAGTAGCACGCATAACACCTTGGAGTTTAGCCTGCTGCGGAAAAATAACGCGAATTTTGCAGGTCTCTAGCTATCAGGATTCTACAAGTAAGCAAAATACAATTAGTGATACTTTTCATACGTAGCAGAAGAATTGTTGTATAATTACTGGATGGAATACGATCGACTGTATATTCTGTTACGTAAGAAACTATATATGCTTAGGAGCACGGACAGCTCGGCGCTGCATTGGATGACAGCAAGGCAGTAATAAACGTCTAGTGTAGTGTGGACCAATAGAACGATGATACGTAAAATCAGATAAGCCATTGGTCCACGCGGTGTTTGGCACCTCCTGGATAACGGTGTTCAATTGTCACCTTCAACTGCGACAGCAATCTACCAATGCGCAGTTGATATAGGCATATTTGTACATAAGACTGCAAAGTCTAGCCTGCAGGTCAGTGAACTCGGAAATTTTTCAGGTCTCTATCGATGGGGCACTTGTCTTTATATATAAATACTGTAACGATGAAACTACATCTGTTTGAATTTAGTCCTGCACAGACATGTATGGGTGCAACACTGTCTTATGCCCAGACGGCGAAAGAGTCGTGTTTAGTTGAGAGATTTGGGCGGCTCTTAACAACGAGGTCTTGAGCGCCGATGAGGGTGAGATGAGGTGAATGGAGCAGCGCCGGAATGCAAGGGCGGGGAAAACGAACGATCCCCCGAGAAAACCAGCGGCATTGTCCGGCACGATTCCCACTTGCGAAAATCTGGAGTGACCCGGCCGGGGATTGAACCCGGTTC
The DNA here is from genome assembly GCA_029891345.1 of Dryococelus australis. Lineage (NCBI taxonomy): Eukaryota > Metazoa > Arthropoda > Insecta > Phasmatodea > Phasmatidae > Dryococelus > Dryococelus australis. Next base: position 366,067,668 of record CM056993.1, read on the forward strand.
ACCTTGATGGGAGGCGAGCAGTCAAACCGCTCAGCCATCGCTGCCCCAGAAGGGGAAAGAGACTGGCAGAGACCACCCACCACAACCTTCTATATTCTTAATTAGAAAAGTATCGTGTTGTTTCCCACATAAAAATTAAGTCTCTCTCTATAAATAGATTTTAAATTTATAAGTTTTTACATTTTATAATCTCCGGCATGCATAATATTTGCGTATTTTTTTTTAAATCATTTTAGTCCAGCTGAGTAAATCCAGTTTTACAGTATGTATTCATACCGCTTCATATTTTACGACATTTCAATATGTTATTAGGCCATCTTCCCCAATTTAGCTAAGACACTCACATGGTATGTATGTGACAGTGATAATGTGGACTGACCCAAAATGTAGTTAGGTTACAAAACCACTCTGCCTTAAAAACGGGTAGCTGTTCATGCTTTACAAGAGTAATCAGTGTGAACGAAATGCAGAAGACATTTTACACTTTTTTCACAAGCTGATGTTATACATATTCAGTGCAATGTACAACAGAGCCGCGTGTACTTTTCTCTTCCTAGCGGGAAAGAGTGTATTCATAACAAAATTTTTTCAATGTTTAAAACTTTGTACTCGCTTGTTTCTTTCTGGCTACCAGCAGGGCGAACAATGCTCCCGACCTTATTTTGTACTGCTGAAGACATATGTTTTTTTTCTTACAAGAGTTCATCAAAGAGCCAAAGATCTGGGAAAAAAAAAAAAAAAAAAAAAAAAAAAAAAAAAAAAAAAAAACTGGTGCCTAGAGTGTTTTGTACACGATATCTTACACTCATGTGTGTGTTCATGCCACTGTCAGTAACTCATTTGCTGTTGTAGGGATGCCAAGCTTTTTGCACTCTAATCTAGGTTGTCCATAATTTGACTCTCGTTTTGTTGGAGGTCAGTTATTGCTTCAGAGTATTTCGAGGATTGTCGTCGTGCAATAGCGAAAGAAAGAAATACGCAGATTTATTTGAAACATTCTGCGTACCAATTAAAAACTGAAGGCTTTATTTAATAAAATATACACAAAATATGCCGGAAAAAATAAACGGAAAAGGTAGTTGATGTGAAGGCAACTTTCTACCCAAACAACGCTGTAAATAAAATTTGAGGTAAAATTCCCTTGCATGTAAGGGAAGCTAATTACCTCTACATGTATGGTACAATTACCCCTTAAATGTAGATTAAATTTACATAACAATTAAATTACTATTCCTTAATCGTACAGAAAAAATACCAGACAAAAGTGGGGAAAATCCGATACATGTAAGGGAAAAGTTCATACAAGTAAGGGAATATTAACTATATTATAAAGCAACATTATATTTAAAAATTTCCCGGAGTATTAGTATTGTTAATTTTTTTTTTTTTTTTTTTACCAATATCCTCTGACGAGTAGTAACCGAAACCTCAACCCTAAAATCCTAGACACTTGCTGGAGGATGGGCGCGAACTATGGTCCTCTGTCACGATAGGCCGATGCGGTATCCATTTTTTTTTTTTTTTCGTTTTCCTTAATTTGACATTGTCGTGACATTTGATATTGACGAAGCTCTAGTGAGGCCGTCCTGCTGACAGATTCCCAGTGCGACAAGCGAACTGAGGATCTGCCGGTTCGGAGGCGCCGGGGCGCGAACCCGCGACCCTCCTACTACAGGTCGGCCACCCTACCCCTCAGATATGAGGGCAAGGACACCACGACGAAAGCGTAACCGCGTCGGTGAATATCAGCGTATTGAAGGATCGTTTCTTCCGCCCATTCTCCCACATAGCTGTCGAGACAACGCTGAAGAGATGCGTGCGTCGTAAGGTAATTTTTCCAACGATGTACGGGATTCTCCACTACCACGCACGCGAATTTTGCCTCAGAGTGCGGTAACTTTACCTTAACCTTACTTACCCGTAAGAAAAACTATGTTTCCCACACAAGTTTGGGAATATTACCTTACACTTATCACGTAATTTTCCCATTATTTTTTTATAGTGAAGTTTTGAGGCGAAGCGAAGTTAGCCTGTTTACACGTTCGGTAACGAAATATAATTTGTCAACTCGAGTGTTGCAATCATGTAGTATTTTGGTGAACGCTGTACTTGTGACCAGCCTGCGCTGCATTGCTCAAGTCTTAGTGATGACAATAGCGTCACTCTCTTCGTACTTTGAGCTTTGCATGGGCCAAAAGTTTTCCCTATCACCTCTTTGATAGGTGCTACTCCTACAGTCCACGTTATCATCTCAAACGATGTCAGTGGACTCGGAAAGCCAACATTTGGACGGATCGAGTAGTATATGCGACTCACCACGTTAGAACATTACAGCGAGATAATAACTGTGGTTGCAATTTTGGCGGAAGTTTCGAATGTCCACGCGCTGTTCCGAAGTAAATTCTTCGACACCACGCATGGTCTCAAATTCCTTATAAGTACTACGAAGCACTAAATTAGTCTGCATCCTCTGCGCACTTCTACACACCGACGCGGATGAATATCTTGTCAACTAGTCCATCTCCATGGGCGTTACTCGCAACAATCAGATCATTCTCGCCCTTATTTCCGACGGGCACGATGCGGAACTCGTGTTATTCTTCAATGAATGTGCGAGCCCAGGGTCAAAAATACCAAACTCTGCCGGCCAACAACGCAACTATGTGGACTCAAGGTAATTTGTTCCTCGCGTACACATACTCTCGGTGCAGATTCTTAGTGACACCTTTCTCGTTTGCGTAGTTAACATGTTATTCTTCACTTGCGTTCTTTAATCCGTGTTGTTTTCCCGTGCCCTATTTCTTGCCGTTCGGCGACTGAATTTTTCGCACACACATTGATCATTTACAGTTTGCGTACGTTTCTGTGAAAACATTTATCATTTCAAAACCTTTAAGTGTGCAGTGTATTGTATGGGCGTTTCCGGTAGAATTGATTATAGGATGAGTGCAATGCTTCCGATTGTGTGAGAAAGTGCGTAGCTTACTATAAAAATTTCCATCCTTATAACTCACCTACTATGAAATACAATTAAGATGCCTTGCGTATGACTGTGGGCTACTATGTTCTGGAAAGGAAACAGACGAGCATAATTATAAGCCAACAACCGTGAAATTCTGTCACTTATGCATATTTTACTCTAAAATCAGTAAAGCGCCCAGGTGATTTTCAAAGAGGTTTAATGTGTTTGTTTTTTTTAAACACCATTGATTTCTTGTTTTGTCAACTCACAAACGCTGCTTTAGTTGCACACACAGACGAACGAAGTTAACAGCCCACCATATTGTCTCTCACTGCCTTCCGATGTCTTCATTCCCACAATTCATGGCACCAATAAGCTCTGAATACAACAGTAGTAGGGGCGTAGGGATCCTAACTCACCTGGAATTAATTGGGATTAATTAATGGATTATCGATTTCATTGATTAGCTTAATCCTTAATCCGATCTTAATTCGATTAAATTGATCGAACGGGTTAATCAAAAAGGGTTAATTAGATTGAAAAGATCAAACGTACTGAAAGGGTTAAATGTGATGAAGGGGTTAAATTTATTGAAAGGGTATCTTTTTGTTTGGTACAAGAGTTTGTTAAGGGTCTTCTATCTTTCTTTTTGTGGGGAGCAGTAGCTCTGAAACGTCCTCACCCTTGGAGCTCTGGCACACAAATGAGTTGTGACATGTTGTGAATGGTGTGTGTATATATATATATATATATATATATATATATATATATATATATATATATATATATATATATATATAATATATATTAAATAATATAAGTATATTAAATGTTTTCTTTTTTACCCATGTTAATCAATTTATTTCTTTTAATGTAAGGATTACATTTCTAAAGTTCCTCACCAGTTTCACAGGCAGACGGATGTGTAAGATATGTGCGAGAGGCATCAAGTAGTTTCATATATCTTGTTATTGTGTTCATAAGCACTTTAATTTATAGGGACATTACTTTGCTTCGTTAATTAATTCCATAATGTACACTCACGTAATTGTGATAGTTGTGGTTGTGTTCATTCGTAATACTTCTCTCGTGTAAATTATATTTCTAACATACATCTCAGGGTAGTAAAATCATGTTATTCATCTCTTTATGTTTAATTTCATACTGGAGACTCACAAATTTGTGATCCTTTACCACTTGTCGACACCAGGTTATTTTCGTATTTATACTTCAGTCTCATGTTATTTAATCAGCGGTAGAACACTCCGAAATTTCTTTTGTGTGTTAGTTATACATCGTTTTCTCTTTCTGTTTAATTACTATTACCAAAAATCGCCTATCTCCCACCACCATCTACGAGCCAAAAATTCACACTAAAACCACTATTGCACAAAACCCAACATATTGAAAAAATTTCTCGAATTTAGACTCAAGTGTTTGAATGTTTGCTGCTAACGAATATATTTTAACGATTCCCACTATTTAATTATAGCACATAATTTGTGAGAAAATGTGCAAAAACTATCTAATCACTATCTAGGCGAACGACTCGAATGAATAATCCATATAAATTTGACACAAAATGTATAAATTTACGAACACTCACCAAACAACTTGAATGAAACAGTCCACACACTTTGTCGAAGAAAAACAATGAAATCAATATTAAGTTACTTAACACAAACACAGTTTACAGGTCCGAAATTATTTTAACAAAAACTCCATCGAAAAAGCATTGCAGAGAAAGTTAAAAAAAAATTCTCATAGCCAACACATGTAGACTAGCTTCGGAAATCCACATTTATGAATCCTACTCTAATAACACACGGATTACTTAAAAAATAATACACATGCCCAAACTTTAAAATAACGGAAAATATTTCTACAGTATAAGATATCACAATAAAAGTTGAGCAGTCCTGTAATTAACACTAGTAAAGAAACTGAATTCAAATGTTAATCAAAGATTATTAAATATAAATAAATTTATTAACATGCGTAAAAATATCCTAACTCCTATCGTATTGCATGTAACCAAGGTTAAATACGCGAAAAAATTGAAATATTTCGAATAAATACTGCTACAAAGACAGTGAATGAGATGTGAACCCCGAGCAGATAGATGATGATATCAACTAACAAGCATTGCAGATTGGGGAGAAGCTAGGCGAAGCATGGGGTCGGTGCGAATGTGTAAATAGGATGGGCCACCTCTGTAGGTTGGCACAACTTTGGCTGTCTTTTATCTATCCTGTAACAGGCTGCTAGCCGATGAGGGACGACCTCGCTCCTTTGCCAAGGGAATGCAAGATCCTGACGAACTGTCTTCAAGCAACCAGCTGGTCTCGCTTGGGACAAGGGCTGCTAGCAATGCTTCAGTTTTATACATGTCCCAGCTGTAGGAATTCTACAGACTTCACGCAAACTATTAAACATAAAATTAACTGATTCATGCAATAAAAGCAGATATTGATTAAATGAAATTTCTATGAATTTTAAATATCTTGTGAAAATCATTGGTGTTTGTTAATACCCATTAACTGCATTTTATATTAGTATTAAAACTCGTACATTTAGAGTAAATTATTTTTTTTCAATTGGTTTTCTGCTAATACTTAAAATCGTTTACTCATTGCGAATCTCCATAGTATTTACTGGGTTAAATATTAACAATTTCACAAATGATATTCATGCAAAATGATTTCACAGCGAGACAGTATTGTTCGCTGTTATGGAAAGCACTCAGGCAAAGTTATTCACCAATTCTTCCGAACAAACATGCACTTGTTAAACTGAGTGAATGGGAAATTATGTATTGTGTTCACTGAAAACATATAAATTAACAAGGTAATTTTGGCTTTGTGTTAAAATACCATTTTCAAGATATATATATATATATATATGTGAAACCCACGAATAAATAAACATTCTTCACACAAACAAAGCTACGACCCCTGATGAATAAAGTAATAAAATAAATTTTTGCGAAAACATTGATTCACTCATTTCTCTAAGATATATGTTTGGAGATAAATGAAACACACATTCACTTTGAAATACGCTTTTAGTACATAACATCTGTTCAACAAACACAATATTTATTTACATATATAAAAACACATTCTTCATAAAAAATACTTATTTGTATACAGAAAAACCACTCAATCGTCTTTTCTGGGAATGAGGTTGGCAATATTTGGTTGATGTTGCAGGAAGACGAACTCGTTACTCTCGAATCTGTGAGAAGTTGTTATTCACAGCGGATTCTAGATGAGGCATTTTTTGTTATAATTTCAGATTAGTTATTTTAAGACAGTCTCTATCAGTAGATTGGTTCACTATTGATACATCTGGCTGTTTAATTGACTTGTAGATGATTCTATGTCATTTAACTACCCCATTGGTGGTAATGCATATAATAGAGCTGAAATTATTATGGTATTGCATGTAGTGTTGCAGAAAAATATGTAGACAGGAGTTCTATAATATCACACCAACCGACTGAATGGAACACTGAAATACAAGAAATGTAAAGTTTTTGGAGGAAATTTGACATACACACCATACTGACATGAGGCAAGGCTCATAGTTTAGAGGCTCTACACATATTCTGGGTTTCGTGGAACAGGAAAAACTTACCGATTTCTAATTGTATTAATACCTTGTAGCCAAATTTTTTTATCTATACATCTGAGCAAGTGAAGAGATTTTAGAGGGTTCTCGAAACCGGGATCTTGACAGCCTATGAGGGTGAAGCAAGGCGAGTAATGAAGCATCATAGGATTACAAGCCTTCTTATCACATCCATTTTTGATATCAGTTGTAAAGTCCAACCGCTTCCATGAGCACTAAATTCTTCAAGTCTGGTTATTAAGTAAGGTACTAAGGATGAGTGTAGGACAGGGACGGAATTACTTTGAAAATAAAAGGTTTGTGTAGCCCCTTCCTCCACCATGAGGGATTTCAAGTATTTATACGTTACTGTTATACTAATTCTAATAGGTCGAGGTGATGTTTTAGTTAAATCTATAATAGGAATTCTACACCTCTGGAAAAAACAAGAAAAGTCCACGTCACTCTCAAGCCTATTGTTAACTATCTGCATGTTAGTTAGCCTGTTCGGCGAATGCGCTAGCCAGTATTGTATCTGAAATTGCATGGTGAACTTTTCACTGAAACCGGAAATCAAATTACTTTTTATCCTTAAATTAAAACATCGAATATTTGGAGGTAATTCAATGGGTGGAGCTAGTAATGTTAACTGCAGAGCTAACTGCGGAGCTGTCTACAGAGCTAACTACAGAGCTAACTGTGGAGCTGTCTGCAAAGCTGTCTGCAGAGCTAAGTGCGTAGCTAAGTGCGGAGCTAACTGAGGAGTAGATTGTGTAGCTGACTGCAAAGCTGTCTGTGGAGCTAAGTGTGGAGCTTAGTGCACAGCTAACTGAGGAGTATATTGTGGAGAAGATTGTGGAGCTGTCTGCAGAGCTAAGTGCGGAGCTAACTGAGAAGCTGTCAGCAGAGCTACATGCGGAGTTCACTGAGGAGCTGTCTGCAGAGCTAAGTGCGTAGCTAAGTGCGTAGCTAACTGAGGAGTAGATTGTGTAGCTGACTGCAAAGCTGTCTGTGGAGCTAAGTGTGGAGCTTAGTTCACAGCTAACTGAGGAGTATATTGTGGAGAAGATTGTGGAGCTGTCTGCAGAGCTAAGTGCGTAGCTAAGTGCGGAGCTAACTGAGGAGTAGATTGTGTAGCTGACTGCAAAGCTGTCTGTGGAGCTAAGTGTGGAGCTTAGTGCACAGCTAACCGAGGAGTATATTGTGGAGAAGATTGTGGAGCTGTCTGCAGAGCTAAGTGTGGAGCTAACTGATGAGCTGTCAGCAGAGCTACATGCGGAGTTCACTGAGGAGCTGTCTGCAGAGCTAAGTGCGTAGCTAAGTGCGTAGCTAACTGATGAGTAGATTGTGTAGCTGACTGCAAAGCTGTCTGTGGAGCTAAGTGTGGAGCTTAGTTCACAGCTAACTGAGGAGTATATTGTGGAGAAGATTGTGGAGCTGTCTGCAGAGCTAAGTGCGGAGCTAACTGAGGAGCTGTCAGCAGAGCTACATGCGGAGTTCACTGAGGAGCTGTCTGCAGAGCTAAGTGCGTAGCTAAGTGCGGAGCTAACTGAGGAGTAGATTGTGTAGCTGACTGCAAAGCTGTCTGCAGAGCTAAGTGCGGAGCTAACTAAGGAGATGTCAGCAGAGCTACATGCGGAGTTCACTGAGGAGCTGTCTGCAGAGCTAAGTGCGTAGCTAAGTGCGGAGCTAACTGAGGAGTAGATTGTGTAGCTGACTGCAAAGCTGTCTGCAGAGCTAAGTGCGGAGCTAACTAAGGAGATGTCAGCAGAGCTACATGCGGAGTTCACTGAGGAGCTGTCTGCAGAGCTAAGTGCGTAGCTAAGTGCGGAGCTAACTGAGGAGTAGATTGTGTAGCTGACTGCAAAGCTGTCTGTGGAGCTAAGTGTGGAGCTTAGTGCACAGCTAACCGAGGAGTATATTGTGGAGAAGATTGTGGAGCTGTCTGCAGAGCTAAGTGCGGAGCTAACTGAGGAGCTGTCAGCAGAGCTACATGCGGAGTTCACTGAGGAGCTGTCTGCAGAGCTAAGTGCAGAGCTAATTGCAAAGCAGATGTGGAGCAGATTGTGGAGCTCTCTGCGGAGCTAAGAGCAGAGCTAACTGAAGAGCTGTCTTAGGATATGGTGTTGTTTGCATAGTATCAGTGTTACAACTTCCACCATGTCTCTTCAAAATATAGCTCCGTGTAAATTGTCTCTGCCATAAATCACACTGTAACTGCTTTATTAAATTTTTCATTCTACAGATTGTTCTTTCATGTCGTCATAAGTTATACAGAACTGTAATTTATTTACCGCAGAAGTGACACAACAAAGACATAATTTCTTCTATACTATTCAAAGATTAGAATGAAACTGCAAATCGTACACATTTTATAGGTAGTTATAGGCAAATCCAGGAAGCAATTCAATTACATTATTAATTTTTAACACAATATCTCTGAGTCCTAGAATGTATGTTTAAAGAGTTTTATCTAATAATTTGCTTTCAAATTACTAAAGGTTTATTTAATCAATATCACGCACACAAACCTTATGTGCAAACACATTTAGATTTGATTGTTAAATGCATGCAAACAAAGTTTATGTAACACTTCATTGTCAGAATACGGGAATATTATAATACATGCATTCATAAAGTCAGAAAACAGAAAAAAATACTTTCAAACAATTTATTTCTATACATATTTCTTACGTTTTCCTTACAGAATACATTTTCTCATCACTGTGTGTTTACAAAAACCTTTTTTACATCATATATTTTCCATTCTCTCCTTGGAAATATTTACAGTATTTTCATCTGTTTGATTGTTATAATTTTTTTGTGTATGTGGGTGCATGTAATATTATACATTCTAGAAAATCAGGAAAAGTTTCATAAAAGTGCGAATACATTTCTTCGATGCTCACTGGTAGACTTGTATTTGGACATAAATGGCATACAGGACATTTTTTCAGATCTGGACAAGATATTAAATCATTACATTATTCACCCTCTAAGGGACATTGGAAGTATTTAAAATGAAACAACCCATCCCATATCTCTCCAAAATGACATATTATTCCATTATACAAACAAGAGTAATTCACATTTGAGTTTTCAGGGGTGACAGACACATAAATACCAGTTGGGTGGAAGAAAGACATATTTACAGAAGGAACATCACAAAGATACTAAAACTATTTCTTTCCGAGACAAAGTCGAAATGGTTTGCTCCAACATGCTAATAATTTGCTGATATTCACTTTACATTTTGATTTCTGTATACACAAACAGGTGATTTCATTCTCTTGATTCATCTTTACTAACTAGTTGATAACATACAAGTAAATACTTTTTATATTAAATTTCACTCATCCTAAATAATGCAATATCACTCGAATAATATCCACAGGTGATTCAGGAGGAGAATCATCATACTATGTTTCACACCAGTCAGACATCATTGCCCAAGATAGCATTAATTTTGAGTTTTCCTCTGCAGAGAAGAATGTCGAATTACATCCATATGTTTTTTTCGAAATTGTTTGAACAAAGTGCAATTGTATTCTTTTTAAATATCAATTACTTTCCCACTGTACACACTTTTTAAATGAGTTTTTGGTCAACTCAATCTACATATATTTCACAATTATTTAGGTAATGTTTGCAAATATCTTCAATATTCTCATTCTCTATAGACACACTTTCCCAGGTTAAACCATGGTGATACTCATTTACCCATTTATTGTTTTTTTTTGGGAGTTATATAATTCCAGTCGAACCTTGGTTTGAAGCTGAATACAGATGTATGTTCTTCCATGTCAGTAATAGTCACTTCTATAATGATAAATGTTTTTTTGCAGGTCGACATCCTTGCACATTGCACATCTCGCCATAGCCATAGTTCGCAGTCTACTGACTCAATTAATTATTTTCACCAGCTTATCTCTTACATTGTAACTTGGTAATCTATCATGAATTATCAGAGTATAAGCTTGTGTATTTGCTGGAATTGGCATATTTGCAATAATTTCAATTTGTGAATCAATTATGCTATTTGTAATCATGTCATCTTGTTTGCTTACATCAAACACAAATAAGACTCCTCTACTTTTAAATGTTTTGGGTTCTAGGATTGGTGAATTGTTTCTATTATAATGTTTCCTGAAACTTTGTATATATATAATAGGAAATGACGAATTCGCCATTAGCAAAATTCATATTTAAATCCACATGGGGGGTAAGTTCGACTGTTTAGATACAGTATAATATTTTTCATATCACAATTATAGAATACTGATTTATCAGCTTTAAAATTGTTTTGTTGAGTTGTTTGAAAATAAATGACAACATATCTTAGTTTTTTCGACGAAAAACTTGACTTCTCACTCCACACTATTTTTTGAGCTAACAGTAGAGTTGGAAAAACCTCAAAACCCCACGATCTGAAAGCAATATGTAAATTCATCCCTTTTTCTATAAATTTTAAAACTTCTACAAGTTCACGAGTGTTAATTTCAATATGCTGCATCAACCATTCCACACTGCTTAATTCAAATGTTACACCTTCCTCATTATTAGCTGTATCATATATAGCATTCAAATGTGTTTTGCCAAATAGAATAACTTATTCGTGTTTAGAATTTAATATGACATGTTTGTAGTCTTCAGCAAAGCTCAAATTCATACTTAATGGTATAACAACTTCGTATTTTTCACCTGGGTTTATTTGTAGTGAGTAATCACTAGCATTGCTCCACCCAGCCATAGACCCTATATAAATATTGTTTATAGTTCCTAATAGATAGTTCTTTATTGTGGAAGTAATTCCAACATCTTGTGTTTGATCGATTTCCACTCCATTTAGCAGATATGCAATTCTATCGATTAAATGAAGTATTCAATTTCTTACTATTATTGTAGTTGCTGGATTACTCGTATCGGTTGTCTTTTTAATTGTTCCTCTAAACATTGGCCTTGATTTCGATGGCAGTGTGTAAATAACATGATTTTGTATTTAAATCTTTATTTACAATGTAAATAAAGGAATGCTCAGAATGGTTCATACACATGTATTTCCATATTGTTGATTGCATTTTCATAACTGATTGATTCTTCAATATTAAGTATGTCTTCTGTTTCTATTAACTGTATATCCTAATTCTTTTAAATACAATTCATTGCTTTGTATTAACTTCACAGGTAACTTATTTGAAGTGAGCATTTTATGCATGTGTTTCTTTTTTTATACTTCCTTTCTTCGAAAAATGTTCCTAAGTGAAATAATTCTTAAAAGAACTGCATACTTTACATCCGAATTTAATCTTGCACACAATCCCCATTGTAATTGTAATGTGCAACAGAATGCAACTGTTAATATAGCTTTTTTTAAATGTAAACAAACAGTAATTTCTTCATTTATAAAATTAATAAATTTACAGTCTTGATCAACCACTGTAACAATTATTTCTCAACACTATTCACTATTACTGGAAGACATATCAAAGTATTTGGTTTTTCAATTATTTTGTATCCTGGAGCCATAGCACACGTGAATTAATGTATTGTATTTGTCGGTTTTCCATTCAAATATGAATCACCTACAATATTAACATTTATACAACATACATTTACTGATACTATATTAACCTGTTTTAATGATTCATGTTATTTATTAGCTGGATATATTCTCCTTTCATAATGTAACATATTTGCAATTGAATTGTCTTCCAAGAAATCAATATCGACATTACTATACATTGCACTAGTGAACCTATTTGGATTTCCACGTAATTGGAAGTATGCATCTTCAGGTAATGCCACTTTAATGAATGTTTCTAAGTCATCCAACTCATAAGATCCTACCAGTGTCACAATCTGGTAGGTTTTTCACCAATATTAGCTATAAATGATTGGTTATGCATATATATATGTTTGGTATGTTTTCTTAAGTAACAAATTCGATTACACTTATGTGCCAGTCTCCATCTAACTCCAACACAGGGATATATACTGCTCGCAATTGCGACAAATTTTCACTTAATATCAACATAATTGACATATTACTGTTATGTTTTACTATTACACTTACTTATATATCCTATCTATAGTCAAAAAACATAAACATAAATGTCCACAATTGATTGCATTTGGTAATTGTTCTGTTTTGTAATTGTACCTTAATTGCGTGTTTTTAAAAATAATTACATATTTCACTTGGAGGATGTAAATCACCAAAACTGTCACAATACAATGAATGATTTACATTCTTAATTAATGCAACCCAATGCATTCCTTCCTTTTTGTATCGTATCTAAATTAACAATCATACATTCACAAAGATTTGGTTTCTTTGGTAAATCATCTTTCATATACACACCTTTGAAATAGGGAATATCCAGTTGTTAAAGCACGTTTTGGAAGACAACTTAATAATTTCAGCATTTTTTCCATGTTTGGAGGTTTTTCGCCCTTGTCCAACTTTATAAGGATTCAAATACATTATTTTACCTTTTAATTTAACTGCTCTACTAATTGAGGAAACTCCTCCGATGATTGATCAATGTGCTGGTGATGCTGGAAATAGCAATGGAATGATTCCTCCTTTTTTTCTTTTAGTTTTACATTTTAAGTCCATGCCTCTCTTCACGTTTGCACACATAATTTTATCAACAACACAAGCTCCAAGCTTTTCACCTGTAGATGTAGATGAATTCTTCCTTATATTTGCAGCTTTATTGGCTAGAATTGTATCCACTATATGTCTTTCTTTCAAATGGTTGGTTCGATCATAAACTACATAGGGGTCCTTACATGTGTTATCCAGAGAGTTTATTCCTTGATTGGTCTGTGCCAAACATTTGGCAAGTTTAGTACCTGGCCCGCAATAATTGTATTTTGGTAAATCCTATTCAGATGGCAATTTATTAATCAATGTATTCAATATACCACATCCTTTTTTGATACCTTTAGTATGAGTTGTTATTTTCAACTGTACAAGAGCCTATATACAGACCTACATTTATAGTTTTATGTTAGTATGTTACATTAGGTTTACATTAATACATTACAATACAATACATTATGTTATGTTAGTGCATTGCAGTACATTACAATATGTTATATTAGAATGTAGCAATTTGTTACAATATGTTACATTGATATGTTACAATACATTACAATATGTTATGTTAGTATGTTATGATACATTACAATACATTATGTTAGTATGTTGCAATATGTTATGATACATTGCAATAAATTATGTTAGTATGTTATGATATGTTACAATATGTTATGTTAGTACATTACAATACATAATATGTTATGTTAGTATGTTATAATATATTATACTATCTATTTGTGTAGAAATGATTGTTATAAAACAAAATGTACATCTGCTGGTGATTGTAAATACGAAAGAAAATGTAATTGAACAGAAACATGGCATTCTTTTACCATCAAATATACGTTGTATAACAAGTGGTCCTTCTTCACATGGAAAAACTTGTGTTATTATGTCACTGTTGGAAATTCCAAATAAACTTAAATTTGAAAATGTATACGTGTTTTCTAAAATAATGCAACAAGAGAAATATCAACGATTAGTGACCATTTCGTCTTTAATTGAAGGAATGCAATATCTCCCATTTACAAATAAAGAAGATATAGTGCCTCCGAATGAAGCAATACACAATTCTGTATTTATTTTTGACAATGTTTGGTGTGAACTGCACGGTAAAATACAACAATATTTCAGCTCTGTTCGACATTCAAACATTGATTGTTTTTATCTAACGTAAAGTTATGCACACATACCAAAACATAATTTGTGCTATAACGCAAATATGGCAATTGTGTTTGAAATTGACAACGTGAATGTGCAACATATTTACAATGAACATGTTTTAGGTGATATGACATTTACAAAGTTTAAAGTTATGTGTTTTTACTGTGCGAAAGAAAAATACAGGTGTTTATTGATTGTACCAATGCTTCCCCTATGTAAAGGCATTTATAGGTCTGGTTTGGACAGTTTTTTCTTCCAGGCGAAGTTCAATGAGTATTTCAAAGTTTGGACATAGTAATTTAAATTTAATCATAACAATGGCTGTTTAACCAAAAATCATGATGGGAATTGTGAACTGAACGGACATATATTACGTAAGATGAGTATGGCTGTGAAAAATAGTGATGCGGTAAATAAAGGTTACATGGAAGACTTAAATACCATTATGCTAAATGAATTTAAATCATAAGATAAATTTTTTAAAGTTATTGGATTTGAATGAAAATGTTTACAACACAAGTGTAATTGAAAACATTTGAACCAATTTTAGCAATGATTTGCAGAGTAATGAATTTAGAATAGAAGAATGTTTAAATTAATTTTGTAGTCTTTAATGATATGAGAAATAGTCTTTACAACATAACTTTCAGAAATGCAAAAAAAAAAATTAAGACTTGTAATAAATGAAATGGTAAGTGATACTATTACAAAAAAACTTGAAACACGAATGGAAGAAATAACACAACATATATGAGACGAATTCATTAATAAAGAATTTGGTTTAGTTATGCAAACAGATTTGAGAAAACAAAATAATGATTTGGAAACATAAATAAAGTATTTTATTAATGATTCGAAAGCTAAAACTGTAACTAAATTGGTTGCTGTTTTAAGTAAGGTCAATAAGATTGAAAAGCCGCAAACTATTCGACCTACTGCATCAGTTAGAAAAGCAACGACTTAATTCATATATAAATAGTTTGTATTTAATGTAATATAATCGAAACATGTCTGACTTTATATCTGCTGTGAAAGATAAATATTTACAAGCCAAACGATCTTGTATGGAACAGGATGTTTTAAACAACGAAATATTTAAACCTCTAATAAGTAGAATGGATACTATCGTCCAGGAGATGAAAACCATCCGAAAATACATTTAATAGCCGATATTGTCGGAAGTGGAATATATAAAAATGAAGTTGGTGATAGTTTATCCTTTGTTTATTGGAACAATCCTAATGAATTGGTTGATAGATTAAAACTTCTCATCGCTTCGAGAGAGTCTGGGAATAATTCACATACAAACAAAATTGTCTGTATTATTGAAGAGTTGAAAGAAGACTGTTATATTACCAATGCAATTTAGTAATATTTCTGAAGAGCTTCTCACTCTTGCAAGGATAAGATATCTTAGAAGAAGAGTTATATATCTCATGGTTTAAATGACTTTTTCAAGCTAATTTGTGTGAAATGACATAGCTTTACACATACAATAAGGGATACAAGTATATTTCAACCGTAATAGACGTTTATTCAACGTATCTGTGGGCTATACCTTTGAAAAACAAAACTGGGAAACACTTTACTGATGCAATGAAGATCGTTTTGAAAGAGAGAAAGCCAAATTTGCTCCAAACCAATAGATGAATCTAATGATTGAATTTGGTATGAATCACTATGCAATGTATTCGCAGCTTAAAGCCAGTGTTGTGGAACGCTACAAGAAATAGATTAAGCAGTTAATATATAAACATATCACATCGAGGAGTACTTACAAATGTGTTGACGTTTTGCCTGAAATAGTTCAATGTTTTAATTCCAGATATCATAGAACTATCAAGATAGCACCCAAAGAAGTTACAAATAATAGTGTAATGAAAACTATTTAAAATAATGTTAAAGTCATCGACAAAAGAAAACCAAAGTTTAAAGGTGGCGAATTTATACGTATCTCAAAGCAGAAAGGAATCATTGAAATTTTTTTTAACGGTTAATTGATCTTATGAAATATTAAAAATTATTTCTATTAGACAAACACATCCCAGAGTGTATTACATAGAAACCTACGATGGAGAACCAATATAAAAAAAACAGATTTTACAAACATGAACTGCAAAAGGCAGTTATCCAAATTAATATTTGATTGATAAAATCATTAAAAGGAAGAAAGATGTGTCCTTAGTTCAATGGAGGTGTTTCTCACAAGCACACAACTCCCGGGTTAAGAATCAAGATCATAAAATATTGTAATACAATGTTTGTGAAATTTAGATACTAAATAAAATATTTTGAAATTATATTTTATGTTTTTATTTAATAAATCTTTAGATGGGTGATGGGTTTAGTATTTATTCTGCAATTAATTTACTTGTTGATTGGATTATTGTTTCATTGGGTTAACATTTGAGTGATTATCCATTGCATTTATTTCTATTTATTTATGACATAATTCGCATTTAGGTGATAATCCATTACTTTGATATTTATTTCAATTGGTATCGGTTATAGATTCGTTTAATTGGTTAATCGCATTTAGGTGTTAATTGGGTGTGTTTGGTACTTATTGAAATTCATCGTGTTTGGGTGTTAAATAGTTGCATTTGATTCCTTCTAAATTTGACATAATTGATTGTTTTTAATGTTACATTTATTGGAATCTGGATAAAATTTCGTGAAATTTTACAGCTTAAAGACAGTTAGGATGCGATTTGTTTAATTCACTGTTGTAATTTCGTGGAATTGAAATATTTTTTCATAGAATTTTTCAACTTAAAAACATTTGGGGCATGATTCCGTTTTAACGTTTTTTAGAATATATTTTTAATGAGAAATATTTCTTAGAACTTGGATAATATTTCTCTGAATTTGTTTCTCAATTAGATTTCTATGGTACTTTGTGTTTTTATTTAATTGTGGTATAATTCATCATTAGTTTAGCAGAATACATTTCTGGGTTTCATAACTGTTTGCGCTAGGTTATATTTCTTTGCTTGTAATGATACAGTTCTTAGAAATTGGCCAGTTTTAAGAGAGCTAAATAGTATTCGCCACACAAAAAACATTTTATAAGAAAATCGTTAGTAAATTTTCTATTTTAAAATTCTATAAAAAAACAGTGGTTATGGTGTAAACAGTTTTTATGGTATAAAAGTCATAAATTTTTTGATGTTATACACTAGTTTTGATGGTGTACACTAGTTTTGATGGCGTACACTCGTTTTGACAGTGTCGAGTAACCCACAGTATTTTTTCAAAAAAGTGCATTAAAAAAATGTAAAGTTTTCCTTCTCAAAGAAATAACATTTAAAATAGTCTTAAACTACAATGCAATAGAGTGACTTTCAATTTTCAATCTTATATTCTAAAAGAAGGTCGCATGCTTGCTTTAAAATTGGTGAAAGACAGGCGAGGCGAGGTAGGTAGGGAGCTGTGATGAATTGCATAGTGGAGGCGAGCTGCGTGAAAGTCAGGACAATGCACGTGGTGAACTGAAGTCGCCAGATTGGCTGGGAGCGGAGGGACTGGCTGTCTCAATTCTTGTCCTCAGTATGCTTTGTAAACACTTTACGTTGTTGAAAACTACACGAGCGCACTGCTTTTTAAACATCCAAATTATTGGTTTACAATTAATTTAGAACAAATTATTACATCACATAGAATATTAAACTTCAACCAGATTGTATTATGTTTTCCTATCTGATGCTATAGTAGAAATTCTCGGCTGGCAGCTTTTGAATTGAAAATTTGGTTTTAAGTTTAATTGTAGTGTTGTAGATAAGTCTACACGTAAAATATGTATGTTTTCTCTGCTCTACAAATAAATATTTAGAACTAATCGAAAGTTTGAATATGTATGCACGTGTCATGTCTTCCATTGTAATAGTTGAAACTTAGGTAAATGGAATGATAGACACATCTTTGTTTCAATACTTTAAAAATATATCTTAAAGTTGTGTTGTTATAGTAATTAATCATTTATTAGTTAAATGTTTGCTGGAAATGGGAAAAAAGTTTGATGCAAAACTGATTATATTTTTTAATTTATTGTGTGTTAAACATTTGGAGCACATTTCTTAGTGATGCGGAAAATAAAAGTTTTATCGGCAGCCTTGTGAAATTTTTTATTTCGCTGGGAATATGTCAGGCTATTGCATCTCGACAAATAGGAGGAGGCTTCAATACTCCAGCAAAAATAGCAGTTTGTGGGTATTAGGGCAGAGGGGCAGGCTTTCTGACCTACAGGAGGCCAGGTTTTGCAATGCACGGCATTAGAAGGGGCATTTCTTGGCTGGTGTGGGCAGAGGGGGTGTTTGCCCCTAAACAGGTTTTTGCAGTGTTGGATCGATGGCAGCGGTCAGTCCTCCTGAAACGAACTCTGTGTTGTAGGGAGATCAAGGCTGTGCGGACAGAGTATCCCTCTGAAAATGCATTCTTGGCCGGTGTAAGGGGAGGGGGTGGTTGGCCTTTGGCAGGAGTATCGCAGAGGCTTTTCACTGGTTTCCGCCATGTTAGTTCTTCGCCAAGCCTCCCCGTGCATAGATGCGACACTGGTTCTCTCGACATCACCAGGCTTCGGAGTGTGATAGCTGCGATTTTCGGTAAGCTCCAGGGTTTAGATATCGTTCACAGTCTTCATAAACTATAGTGTAAAATATTTTTATAAGTTTTTAATTTATCGGGACAAAAATATAAATTTTCATGTGGTAGTGCAATTATCGTGTAAACCCCATTTCTGTGTTCGGTAGACGTAACTTGTTATAATTTTCAATTGTGATTTCGGTACTAGTGCAGTGAATTTCACAGACTTGACAGAAAAAAATTATAGTACATCAGTTATTTTGAAATAATTCACTTTTATCAATTAGTGTTATTTTTATACATTCACATAGTTGTGTAATTTTTATACATTCACGTAGTTGTAGGATGACTAGCGTAATCAAGTCATTAATAGTAACTTGGTAGGGAAATAGGTTCTGTCAGTCATAAATTTCAACTCAGCTGCGCTCCACACACACACATATATATAGCTTATATACAGCTTATAAGCAGGCACATGTTATATAATCCAGTCATTCATTGACTGACCTCCGAGGTGGACAGATCTGTTTTGGGAGAGGTGCGGTTTCATTATGTGTTTGTTAAATTTATTTGGAAATATTAGTTTTGTACAAAATTTCCGAGTTTTTCACCTCAGTCTATAGTTAAACAGTGCTTCACTAAGCTCCCGAGCGATTGGGCGTATATTAAATGTTTTCTTTTTTACCCATGTTAATCAATTTATTTCTTTTAATGTAAGGATTACGTTTCTTAAGTTCCTCACCAGTTTCACAGGCAGACGGATGTGTAAGATATATGTGAGAGGCATCAAGTAGTTTCATATATCTTGTTATTGTGTTCATTAGCACTTTAATTTATAGGGACATTACTTTGCTTCGTTAATTAATTCCATACTGCCCACTCACATAATTGTGATAGTCATGTAGCTGTGTTCGTTCGCGAGACTTCTCTCGTGTAAATTATATTTCTAACATACATCTCGGGGTAGTAAAATCACGTTATTCATCTCTTTATATTTAATTTCATACTGGAGACTCACATAATTGTGATCCTTTACCACTTGTCGACACCAGGTTATTTAGGTAGTTATACTCCTGTCTCGTAATATCTTTTCATATGTAGAACATTCCGAAATGCCTTTCGTCTGTTAACTACATGTCGATTTCTCTTTCTGTTTAATTACTATTACCAAAAATCGCATATCTCCTACCACTTTCTATGAGACACAAAAAATTTACACTTATACCACTCTTGCATAAAACTCACACTATTTTTTATATCCCGTCCCCAACATGTCAAACCTCATCCGTGTGCCAGAGCTCCAAGAGTGAGGACGTACCAGAGCTGCTGTTCCCCACATTTAACCCTTTCAATTTCATTAGCCCCTTTTTTGATTAACCTTTTTTTATTAACCCTTCCAATCAATTAAATCGGATAAAGATTGGACTGGGGATTAATCGAATCAATCAAATCGGTAATCCATAAATTAATCTCAATTAATCCCAGATTAGTTATAACCCCTACGCCCCTACTACTTACAACCTTCGGAGAACAAAGGTCTAACTCTAGTTTTTTTTTTAACATCACTCGGGCCTGAACATACCACCCGCCGGAAAATGTTTCATTCTATTATTAACAAGTCTCCAAATGCAGCCACACAAATTCAAGGCACGGCAATACTCAAAAAGTCAATAGAACATTATAATACTGGATACTATATTTACAGATACACACTTAAATTAGTGGCAATGGACATATCTTCGAAACAGGCCTAACAAGTTCACCATTGGGAGTTTTTAGCGTCACGATTCTGACAACACCATTTTAATGATTCTCTCAGTTCTCTATTTCAGTGGTGGCAAGTTTGAGTCCTTCACCGGGACGAAAATGTCTTCTTCTATATTGGGATTTGCAACATTCAATTTTGTTCTTTGATGAAGTGTATAGAGATATTCGATGCTCCATCGTTTCCAGATGCACTGTTTCAACTTTGTAAGTAATTGCCTTCGATCGAGAGGATTCTTCACAATGTGAGAGAGGTATTGTTCTGGTATCCGAATAAATGGAGCTCCAGTCAAACAATACCCTGGAGTGAGAATATCAAATTCTGAGGGATCTGTCGAGAGGGGACACGATGGCCTGGAGTTCAAAATTGCTGAGATTTCACTAAAAAAGTGTCGCTAACTCTTCGAAGGGAAGTATTTGTTCATCTCCGAACTGCGGTCCTGCTTGTGGATTGAAGTGCCAAACAATATTAAAGTCAACCTAGTGATTATTCAGTGTCTGCCACGCTGGTCCAGAGTACAAATCTTGATGCACTTCCTTAACATATCTGTTAGTACTAACAAAATGTGTACCGTGATCTGAATATTTGTTGGATGGTGTTCCTCTCACAGATACAAATAAGTTCAAAGCTGCTTAAAATGCATCAGTACATAAAGATGACACAACTTCCAAATGGACTGCTTTGCTCGACATACACACAGCCACACAGCGATAAGTTTTCATGAAAACAACCTTGCGTGCTTTGGGAGGCTATGAACTAAAAAGCCCTTCATAGTCAACACCAACCTTCAGAAAAGGGTGCACTTGTGAAAACCTCACAGCCGGCTGGTTTCCCATGAGTGGAGTGGGGTTGGTTGGGGGGGGGGGGGTGTTGGCTGTCTATTTGAAACACTGTATGCACCAGCGAACTCTTCTAATTTTTCCGGATCACTGATGGCTTCGTCTATAAGGCGCTATACTTCAGTTACTTTGTCCATAACATAATCGAAGATTATAAGTTGCAAGTCTGTAATTGATACCGCCATACTGACCAAAACAAACACGAGGTTGTTCATGTTTAATAACTTCTGATAAAAACCTGGTTTTTGAACACACTAACGTAGTTCGAATGTGAGCCAGGCAGGCGGGCCCCTCAAAAAGCAGGCCTATGAGTTCGTGCTGATGTATTACAGCTGCTCAGTAATTTTTGTAGCAAAAATAACAAACTATAATCATATTTTGTAGTTTTGTAATGTTGATAAGCGTAGTAAAAACGCAATCATTTATAACACATCATGTTCTGCATTACTAAACAGCAATAATACAAATATGCAAACGGCATGCAAATATAAAATGCCATTCTGTAGTGCAGTAATGATCTAAACTAGTAAACTCAGTTCTTTCCAAGAGGTGATATTTTTATATTCTTGCACAAGTTACTTCATAACTGCTCATCATGTTTAAAAGTAGTCCAAATTGTTACAAGATTAAGTAACCTTGTGGAAAATGCCTGCAGTCTTATGTCGTATCACAAAGGTTGCTGGTTTAAGTATCGCTGCTGCAAAGCTTTCTTAATATAGTTCTGAAGAATTTTTACACATCGTCTCATTTATTCGTCTAGTAGTTCATCAAAGAGTGTTCCTACATGACGACATTTTCTGTTAATTTAGGTGGGCTGGTACATAATTTGTCTCGTTTACAGCTTAGTGTTACAAAATTTTCTGTAAACATAGGGTGGTAACCTCCATTTACGTTGTGAAAAGGGTTGATATCATCAATCGTGTTTTCAGAGGTGTTAGATCTCAGTTACAAAAATCATTATTTACAGATTTGTCACTCCATCGCAAGTACTCTCTGATATTTTTTTACCTAAAAGCATTTATAAACCTGGTTTTCGAGGGTCGCATACCTCACTTAATATCCACTAAAGGGAAAAGGGGTGCATTACTTTTCGTATTATGTTATTTTCGTAAGGAATAACTAGGGATAGGAATGTTTCGCGAGTTCATTCCAGGACACGATAGACGTCGAACACATGTACAGCGAAGTTGACTTTGTAATTGGATAGCAGTTTATTAGACACACCCTGGACGACTCTGAGCCAATAGCAGACTTGCAAGGAAACAAGTAGCGAGCGCCATACAGCCAGGTGTGAAGTAACACTGGCTACTCTGTGGGGCAGCAGCCAATGCCAATGAACTAACATGACTGTGGAGTATAGCGTACAGGTCATTGAACTCGCGAATTTTCCATATCCCTAGGAATAACCAACCTGCCGGTGCTTATTGGTGTTGGAATACAAGGAGACTTTTTTTTTTTTTTAACAATAGGGTTCTCAAAAACTTTCCTCTGAGATGTACAAAAAATAATAATTTTGGCGACAAGATTTTTAATAATTTTTCAAGAAAAATTATTTACCGAATAGTTGTTCGTGTGTCCAATGTTACTGGTAATCTGTCTAAACAAATCAATTACGTTCCGCGGTTACACAAATGCAGTGCATTAACAAGATCGCACCAGATATGTTTACAATGAAGGACGATGACGTGACAAACCAAATATTAAAATATTTATCACCTTCATTCAATAAGACACTTTAGCGGAATTTGAAAGAACATTTTTATTTATTTTTAATCATTTGCTTTTAATGTAAAATATAATTTCATCTGTATCATCATACATGGAATTACCAAAAAAATTCTGTCACAGTTTACAATAACAGTTGTTCGCCATTATGTGGGCATCTTGTTTGCTTATAGACTGTTCACGGTAAAATGAGCACTTTAGAAAGCCCTTCTTAAGATCTACTTGTATGCACGTTGTGTATTATTCTGCCTTATTTAAAATTACTGTTGCCATGGGCCTCACCACTTTATTCATATGACGGTCAAGTGAAAAATGTGAAATTTTTGGAAAAGCAAATACTTTACAAATCTGCTAATTTTTACTCTTCGATGCATTAAAAAATTTAGAAAGCGAAAGAAATAATTTAAGTTATCACAGATGGTTACCTAACACTTTTTATTTGACGTTAAGATGTGGAACTACTTTCCATCCATCGTTACCAACTTTACCGGGCGCAGGTCACTCAGTGCGCCCCTTAAAATATATGCAGGCAGTGACAGTGACTTTTTTCTAAGGCTATAAAATGGGTCTCATTGTAAGCATTTGCAACAATTATAATAAAAAAAAACTGTGTAATATTTTGATGCAAATATTTCTCAAGGCAGACATGAAAATCAATTATTTTTTGCCGATTCATAAATCGGGTTACTCAATCATAAATGGGGCCGTTGAAAAGTGCCAAAGTCCAAAAAACCACTGTAAGTAGCCCTCTGTATATATTTATCTATTATTCTATCAAACATGTTTGGAACTATAGCACCAATGTTGTATCTTTTCGGAACATATTTCTGTATTAAAACCCTACGGTCACCGCTTCTGAGGACGCAGCACACGCGAAGCTTTGTCAGTGCTGTTTTACATCGCTGTAGCAACGATTCCTTATGGTTGGGTACGATTTTGAGGCGTTTAATATTGAAGAGATTCACCTTCAAAACTTGTGACTCAGCGTAGCGTGTAAGAGGGGAGGGGGTGATTGGAGGAGTTCTGAATTCAACCCTTTCTCCCCTCGAAGTACGGTGAAGCAATCCATAAAATAAAAGAAAGAAAAATTATTATTAAAATGGGTAAATAAGTATACAATTTTATTGTAATGTATTGTAAAGGGTTTTTTAACTTCACCCGGTTTTATGCTTGAAGGCTTTGCAAGGGACGGCTTACAGACTAACCTATAATCTAACTTAAATTAACACCCATACCTTGCCCGGGATTGGAACCCAGAGCTTCCGGCGCCCCAGATCGGTGGCGCATCAACCGACTGCGCCACAGGAGGTCGGCATTAAGTAAACAAAATAAAACATTAAGTAAAACCAAATAATTAAAGTAAAAATTACGGGTGTCCGCATATACTGCTTTTCTTTAGCTGAAAAAAAAAAAAAAAAAATGAAACACCACATCCCCCCGAAAAAAAAATTTCTTCGTACGCCACTGATGCCACTAGCGACAAGATGAGGGGGCGTTTGAAAGCAGGTAAAGGAGGCAAATAAAGGACGCGTGCGGGACAAGGGAATTAGCAAAAGTGGCAGATAACAAGCCTTGCGGTTGGCTACCTCCATGAATGCTGCTACCGCAGGAATGCATGGGCTTACAGCGGGTGTTATTCAGACCCTACTCTTTGCCAGCTGGACTGGACCTGTTCACACCCAGGCCGTGTTACAACTGCCACTCCTAACGAAATGGTCACGTGACCCGATTTTGTCAAACAATATTGCGATGAAGATTTTTTTTTTCTTTTCAGATTTGCGTATCCCAGTTTCGTCAACTCAGGAGATTGCGAGTGAAGATAATTTTTGGGCAGCTCGTAACATCGAGGTCTCGAGGGGCGATGAAGGTGAAGCGAGGTATGGAGCAGTGCCGGAATGCAATGGCGCGGGAAACGGGAGATCCCCGAGAAAACCTGCCGACTAACGCCATCGTCCGGCACGATTCCTGTATGCGAAAATCCGTAAGTTACCCAGCCGGGAATCGAACCCGGTTCACCTAGGTAGGAGCAAGTAGTCTGACCACCACACCACCACGGTCCCAACTCAGGAGATGATAAATGACAAAAAACTAAACACCAAATGACCGCCATATTAGTTTTGCTTCTTTGAAACATTTAACCCTTTGAAGACGGCACAAATGTACTGTCAGTGAAGAGGAGGTTGAAGTGAGCTGCCTATATTCTCCACTACAGCGACATCAGCTGTGTTGGTCTCTATATTTCCACTTGTCATCGTCCTATTGGACCTGTCTACACCGGACACGCCTCTTACACTCTGTGACGTTAATTACTGGCTGGCCGTCGGCCAATGAAATTGCTCGTTGACTGTGTCCCAATTAACGTGTCGCGACAGATTATAACACGTGTTACAATCCATCGTGTTCATTTGAAACACCACTAAAAAGAGCAGCTTTATTCTAGCAAACTGAAAAGTTGAGAAGTTGTAATTTTTTTACTTATATTCCGATAAAGGCCAGAAAAAAAAAGTACAGCTATAAATGAGTTTGTTTTGTCTTCAAGAGGAAATAAATTTCCACATAAAAGTAGCCACGTGCATACATATTCCTCAAAGAGTTAACTGCGTACTGCCTGTTGGTTGATGTAGTCTAAAAAATTACCCATTCGCAAATAAGACAAGCAGAAACTTCGACAAAACATATCTGACACATGTGAGATACTCAACACACTGTCTACTGATTCCCTGTTGAATACAGTGTTAATCATAAACATCGTTCTTGTGCAACATGTCCTCGATCATGGACATGGGTTAAGGACGACCCGCGCATCGAATGTCTGGTCGCCTTTATGCTCAAGGCACTCAAATTGCGTGTAGTCTCTCTCTCTCTCTCTCTCTCTCTCTCTCGGAAACTCGTTTATCAGTGGCGGCACTATCATGTTGTGGTATAATAATAAAACGAGGTTGTACTGCAAGTCCCTATGTTATATTTAACCCATATAGACCCAGTGTACACATTTGTGTGCACTACGCACGTGTAGGAAATTTTTATGTCTGTACTGCACACTGCGAATCTCAATGACCAATGATCTTACCTATGTAGGTAAATGATTCGCAAACCGTTTTACTGGTTCATGTCATAATTGGTTCATATTTCTGTAGACGCACATATAGCCTACAACGCACTGGCTGTAACAACGAAACAGGTCAGGTGTCGACTTAAGTGCAGCACTCATCATACGTTTTGTTGTTTGCAACACCTGAAAACGTAAATTAAAGTGGGTCTGAAAGGGTTAATAACCTGTACGGGAAGTGTCATACCTTAAAATTTCTGTAAAAAAAAAAAATTATATAGTCTATTCACGGTTTCTCCACACTTTTTGAATTCAAACCTTTGAAAAATCACCCCCATGTATGACGTATTTGGTTATTTCCCTAATATTACATGTTTCAGAAGCGTTTTATACTAATGTCAACATAAAAATACTTTATTAGTTGGTTAAACCGAACTTAACCATGTATTTAATCTATAAATTATAATATTTAAGATATAATGAATATGAATAATAACTGGGAGAAAAACGTTTTGCTAGTAATACCAAGTAACTAGAGCCACGAGTTTTTCGCGAATTCATTCGGAGGCGAGGTAGACTCTAAACACTTGTTCTTTTCTCCTACTGTTGTGATTGGCCGACAGTTCTTTAGACACGCCCCGTTCAACAGTGAGCCAGTAAGCAGCAGGAAGTAGTGGTGTGAGTTAGTTTTTTTTTAACAGTCCTGTACAGAGACCTCACTTTGTCACAGCAACCAATAAGCAAACGATAATGTCTTGAGTGTATAGAGGGCTGTTCAGCCTATCTCGCTGACAACTCAATCCGCGAAATACTAGGGGCTCTTCTAGTATAGGCTGTTCACTGTAAAATGAATACTTTTGAAATCCCTGCTTAAGATCTACTTGCATTCACGTTGCGTTGCGTATTCTTCCACCTTGTGTAAAATTTACATTGCCATGGACCTCATCACTTTATTTATGCGCCAGTCAAGTAAAACTGTGAAATTATTAGAAAAGTTAATATTTAAAAAAATCTGCTCATTTTTAAACTTTGATGCATTAAAAAAAAGAAAGCTAAGTCAATAATTAAAAGTTTTCACAAATGGTTACCTAACACTTTTCATTCAACGTTAAGATATGTAACTACTTTCCATCCATCGTTGCCAACGTTAGTGGGCTCATGTGACTTAGTGCACACGTTGAAATAAATGCAGTTAGGAGCAGTGACTTTTTTCTAAGGTTTATTTCAAAAGTGCTTCCTTTATCCTCAACAGCCTTTAACAAATTGTTCTTATGGAAAATATTATTAAACTGAGCGCGGACGAACGCAGTGCATAGTCCCTTTAGTGTAATTTTCTAGACTTGGTTAAGCTTTGTTGGCATGAGGCGGAGGAATGTCCTTTAGCAGGGCTTCAGAAAAGTTGGAAGTAACTGTGAATAGACTATAATAGCTGGGGCCACGGTGGTGTAGCGTGTAGACTACTCCGCTCCCACCTAGGAGAACCTGGTTTGATTCCTGGCGGGGTCGCTCTCGGATATTCGCATGCTGGAATGGTGCAGGGTGATGCCGCTGGTCGGCGGGTTTTCTCGATTATCTCCCGTCCCCCCCCCCCCCGCCTTCTCACTCCGAAGCTGGGCCATACTCACCTCGTTTCACTCTCATCGGCTCTCAAGGCCTCGATGTTAAGAGCCTCCCAAATCTCTGCACTCATTCACTCGCTCACTCTCTCACATTCGAATTAGCTTTGTTAACCCTTTAGGAAGGCACATAATTAGTGTCAGTGAAGACACGGTTGAAGTGAGCTGCCTATATTCTCCACTACACCAATACGAGTTGTGTTGGTCTCTGTATTTATTCTTGCCCTCTTCCTATTGGTCCTGGCTACGCCGGACACGCTTACGATGTCCCGCAACGTTTATTATGTGCCAACCAATGTGTCGTGACAGATGCGACATGTTCCAGAATTCACCGTGTTATTTTAAGAAATTATTTAAATTATCACACTTATTATTAGTAATCGAAACGTTTACTGGTTGTAATTCTTTGCTTAGTTTTTCATAGAGTTCAGTGAGACAGCAAAACCATATAAGTGTGAGATATGTCTTCAAGAACAAAGAAATTTACAAATAAACGTTGCCCGAGTATATACGGGCATACTCCTCAAAGGGCAAAATTAAAAAAAAAATCCCATTAGAGGCGGAAATAGAAAAATTTAACCATTCGGACGCGACAATATTCTTAAATGCCATTCGTAAGTAGATGCCGCTCAAAATTTTTGTATGGTTAATAAGTTACTATACTATACGACTGAATATTTGAGCTCTGTTTGGAGACCTGGGTAAATGGTGCGCTTAATGGCAGAACAATTAAGGGTAGTGGAGTAGCAATTTTGCCTGGGTTGAGTGTTTGCATAGACTATTCAGGGTAAAGTGAACACTTTTTGAAGCGTTCTCATTTGGAATGATCGTCAATAGATATATTCTATTGTAGCTTCAGACGTTAACTTTCGTGTCCGGTGAAATATATACACTGTGTTCTTACTTACACGGCAGTATTTATTTTAAAAAGTGGTGGAAGGATAAAAAATGGCTGAAATAAAAAAGTAACTAGGCCCTTAAAAGTGCTCACTTTTCCGTGAACAGCCTATATATCTCCTTGTGGTGGTATTACAGTGCTCCAGAGCCGTTGACTCACATCACTGGATTTATCGTAAACGTGTAAGATCACAGAATCGCAAATACTGCGGGTATTTAACTCTTAGTCTGCATTGACAATACCGACTATTGTCTTAGAGTTACTTGTTTCGCATGATCTTTATGGCTGATTGTATTTAGAACGTTTGAAAGAAATATCCCACTCGAAAACAAAACCGCTATTTAATTTACCCCTCGAAGAATGTAAGTTTTTCTCAATTTTATAAGCAAGGAACTATTCACTCCAATCACCCCGTGTTCATACTGTTCCATGATTATAAATATTTCGCTGGTGTTATTGTATCGTGACTACTTCTCGGCAATATTCTAACGGACTAGCATATTACACTTTTGCATTCAATGCATGATGTCTCAGACGAGCTGAGTCAGCCAATTAAATGCGCTCGTTCCCTGCCTGGTGACTAGAGGAAAGTGTGGGCAACAGAAAAAAAACCACATGCCTATTTCGCCGTTCAAGTGCATCATGACTGAATCAAAGAGTAGGTAAGCATACAGAGGTGAAACTGCGTGAGACTGTAGGAATAGGCCTTGTGTTTGATTGGCTACCGGATGCTGTGTGAGGTTTCCTATTGACCGGTGTTGCCAGCTAGCATGTAAGTTACCAGGCGCTGATTGGAGACAGCGTTCCGACATGTTATTG
The DNA here is from genome assembly GCA_029891345.1 of Dryococelus australis. Classification (NCBI taxonomy): domain Eukaryota; kingdom Metazoa; phylum Arthropoda; class Insecta; order Phasmatodea; family Phasmatidae; genus Dryococelus; species Dryococelus australis. Next base: position 366,097,305 of record CM056993.1, read on the forward strand.
CCCAGTGACGCTACTTTGCTGGCGCGTGCATCTCTGTATACTTACCTACTCTGTGACTGTTGCTCGCTTCGTCGCCTCCCGAAGGGGATCTTAGTCGTATCCGAATTGTCGGCATGTACTCGTCAAATACGTGCATATGTTTATACTTATCCGGATATATTCTAGGCCGGACTTTTCGGACCATAGACTAAAGCTGAGGTAGACCGATTATTCGTCTTCTAGGCATGTACTCAACTACCTAAAAGCAACACAAATTTCAAAGTCACATGGTCAATAGTGATATACGTGTTTGCTAATATGTTAATTTTTAAATGACAAGATCTAATCCACGCCATTTTTCCTAGTGTTGGCAGAAAAGCAGGAAACAGAAGCATGCAGGGACGGGTCATCTCCTCTTCATACTCGCTCGTTACACAATTTTTGCGGCAACAGTATAAACCACGAGGAAACAGAAGCAAAAATTGCTGCATGGAGGCACGATTGTATTCAAGATTCTTCGCTGACATTTTTATAGCCAAGTACAAAACAAATAACTAAAGGCTGTTCTCGATAAAGTGAGAATTTTTGAAATCAACCTTGGAAGAAAGTCACTGCTCCTACCTGTACATATTTGAACTGGCGCAATAAGCGACACGTGTCCCGTAAAGTTGGTAAACGTGGAGGTTAAAGTAGTTCCATATATTAACGACGAATGACAAGTGTTAGGTAACCATTTGCGATAGCTAAAATAATTTCTCTCGCTTTCTATAGTTTTTACTGTATCGAAGCGTGAAAATGATTAGATTTGTAAAATATTTACTTTTATAACAATTTCCCATTTTCACTTGACCGACGCATGAATAAAGTGATGCGGCCCATGGCAATGTTAATTTTACATAAAGCGAAGTAACACACAACGTGTATACAAGTAGATCTTAAGCAGGGCTTTAAAAAGTGCTCATTTTACCGTGAACAGCCTATAATAAAATTTATTTAAATTCTGCCATATTTATGAGTTGCTGCTATTGAATTTATTAAATATCTCCAAAATAACAAACTTCTGGAAGTATGTTACAATATGGAAAACGATTTTTGTACAAAATTTAAGACTGCGGTGAGTAGGGTTTAATGCCTCCTCAACGATAGGTTTATTAGAGACGGAAAATGTTTGAGCTGAGATATTTTCGTCACTGAGGGTGAAGTGAGGCGGATACATGAGCAGTGGCGGAATGTAAGGGCAGGGGAAACGGGAGTTCCCCGAGAAAACCCGCCGACCAGTAACATCGTCTGGCACGATCCCCACGTGCAAAAATCCGGGAGCGGCTCCGTCGGGAATCGAACACAGTTCGCCTAGGTGGGAGGCGAGTGGTCTAACCACTAAACCAGATAGGCCCTTTTTAACTGGGAAATTTAGACTTTCATGAAGTTTTTTTTTTAATAAAGATACATTTTTGCACCAAAGCAAAACCCAGGTTCGTTAAAGGATCTACAGTTCTTGCAACACAAGTGTTAAGACGTTGATGACTAGTTCTGCGGTCTCCACGATTATAGGCTGTTCACGGTAAAATGAGCACTTTTGAAAGCCCTGCTTTAGATATTCTTGTATGCACGTTATGTATTCTCCCGCCTTATGTAAAATTAACATTGCCACGGGCCTCAGCGCTTTATTCATGCGTCGGTCAAAGGAAACGGTGAAATTATTAGGAAAGTAAACATTTTAATAATCTGCTCATTTTTACACTTCTATGCGTTAAAAAACCAGAAAGGGAAATAAATAATTTAAGTTATCACAAATAGTTTCCTAACACTTCGTTAGCAACTTTACTGGGCGAATGTCACTCAGTGTGACAGTTAAAATATGCGCAGGCAGGGGCATTGACTTTATTTCTATTGTTGATTTCAAAAGTGCTCACTTTATCGTGAACCAGGCTTAAATCAATTATTTTCAAACTATTTCGTCACGCAGACGAATAAAGAGTATATTAAACGAACATCTTGTTAAGGATTTCTTTTTTTTAAATCCGCGCCAGGGGTAAAGTTGTAATTATTTCCAATTATTCACGGCTGAAGGAAGGCTGGTGGAGAAGGAACTGGTAAGGGAAGGAGGGGTGGGGCATTTCTCTCACCTGCAAGCTTGCGTCGAGTGGCTCTAGCTCGCGGAGTCGGGCCTCGAGCGGGCTTCAACGCCGCGCCTGATGAATAATTGATGACGCCGTCGGGGCCCGCCCCGTGTTCCCTCCGCTGCAGCCAGCACACGTGGGAAACTTGCCCGGGGAACATTAATTCCTACCCCGGCTTCTCCCGGCGCCGCTGATTTATGTGCGGTATTTACCGATGCAGGAAATAGAAAAGGGACGAGCGATGGCCGCAAGGGACTCCTACTACCTGCTACTCGAGTGAGCACACTTTCGGGCTACTAATTCCACTAAACACCTCGAGCAGGAGCTAGCATGGACGTCTAGATAAGGAACGGGACGTCTCGGAGCACAATTACGGTCAGGATTTATACCGGATGGTTCGAAAACAACGCCGGCGACGCGACGCCTAGTATGCCGCGCGGGACGGCGAACATGTCGTTTTTTGATAGGGGACCAGCGTCTGGGAAAGAGTGGTTTGAGCGCTGTGGATAGGGATAGGAAAATTTCGCGAGTTCAGTGACCTGTAGGCTGGACTCCTCAGTCCTATGCATGCTGGAGCCTCAGCTGTGTGTTCATTGGCTGTTGCCCCGCACCTGGCAGTTACGGGATTCGCAAACGTGTTCTCTTGCAAGTCTGCTCTTGAGTCAGAGGCGTGCATAGCGGGTCTAATAGACTGCGATCCAATTGCGATGGTGACTTCACTGCATATGTGCTTGACGTCTATCTTGTCCCGAAATGAAATCGCGAAATTTTCCTATCCCTAGCTGCGGAGCAGTCAAACTTTGGTGATGAGTGTACATTACACATTCTGTCGCGAAACCACTAAAAACTCAACAACATCATATAGTTAGAGCCACGAGTATTTGGAGAATTAATTCGGAGGCGAGGTAGAATCCAAGCACTTGTTCTTTTCTCCTAATGTTGTGATTGTACGACAGTTCTTCAGACACGCCGTAATAAGCAGGAAGCAGTAGTGAGAGAGAGTGTTCAACAGTCCTGTACAGAGGCCTAACTTGATCGCAGCAACCAATAAGCAAACGATAATGTCTCTAGTATATAGAGAGCTGTCCCAGCTTAGCTTGCTGCCAACTCAATACGCGAAATACTCGGGACTCTACACGTAGTCTTTAAATTAAAAAAAAAGGTGTTCGAATTGTCGACCCCCTACTTGATTACGGTGTAGAGATTAACGCACATGTGGTTGTGTGCACAGTAGTTCAGTCGCTGCGTGGATTCGCGCGATAAGATCCTCTTGTGATTGCACAGGAGTCTTATACACCATACACCCCATGGTACCTCAAAGAAAATAGCTGAGAGGTGTCAGATCTGGTGACCGTGGTGGCTATGGAACATGCCCCACTGAGACCAAACCATGCTTTTTTCCGCAAATAACCCCCCCCCCCCAAATGATTGGTTTTCCGTCGCGCACAACATACTATGCGTTGACGCAGAAGTGGTGTAAGGTGAGAGCTTCGCGAGACCACAGAACAGATAAGTACGCAGAGGCGAAATGACATGGCTGTTCTTTTGAGGTGGGCGTAACCCCATTCACCGATTGGCTGCGCAAGGCTTTGGTAAGGGGCCTTGTGTTTGATTGGCTATCGTGTGCTACGAAAGATCACCTATTGGCTGGGCTGCCGGCTGCCGAGTGAGTTACCAGGAGCTGATTGGCGCACGGCGTTCGGACATGTTGATAGCCAATGACGCCGTTTTACTGGAATGTCTGGTTGGAGTTAGCAGAATAAACGGGCTGTTTTACCTCTGTATTCTTATGAACAGTCAATTCACTGTTACTTCAGACTTTTCTGAAGCCCTGCTAAAGTTCTACTTCCAGGATATTCCTCCGCCTCGTGCAAACAAAGCTTAAATAAATTACACCAGAGGACAACGCACCAAATTCATGCGCTCTCAGTTGTAATAACGCTTTTCATGAGAATTCTTTCTTACTAGGAGCTACCAACACACATGTTTTCTCACTGTTTTAAATTCAAATTATTTATAAATGAAGCATTGTAATTTATAAATAAAATATGAATACCATTTCAACTTAACCCTTTGAGCAGTATCTATATAGGCCGTTCACGGTAAAGTGAGCACTTTTTGAAGCTGCTTCGTCAGACATAATAACCAATAAATACATTTCACTGTGGCCTCGGACTTTTGGTTTTGGGTATGGTGAATGTATACACTCTGTTCGTTACTCGTATGGCAGGGTTTACATTAACAAGTCGTGGAAGGATATAAATTGGTGGAAAGAAAAAAGTAACTAGGGCTTCAAAAGTGCTCACTTTACGGTGAACGGCTTATACACATATATACTCGGGCAACGTTTATTTGGAAATTTATTTTTTCTTGAAGGCAAATCTCATACTTCTGTGGTTTTGCTGTTTCGCTGAACTCTTATGGGAAACTAAGTAAAAAATTACAACTAGCCAACATTAAAATTCATAAGAATAAAACTGTTAGTTTTAATAGTTTCTCAAATGAACACGATAGTTTGTGAAACATGTTACATCTGTCACGACACATTGGTTGGCACATAGTCTACAAGCGACTCCATTGGTCGAGGTACAGAGAATAAGAGACATTGCGGAATATTGTAAGCGTGTCCGGCGTAGCCAGGACCAATAGGAAGAGGGTAAGTAGAAATACAGAGACCAACACAACCAGTATTGATGTAGAGGAGAATATATACAGCTCACTTAAACCTTGTCTTCAGTGACAATAAATCTGTGCCTTCCTAAAGGTTTAACAGGGGGAAAAAAAAGTAACTTTAATGAACACCAGTATAAAACGCTTGTGATACATGGCGCATTAAAAAAAAAAAAAAAAAAAATTTAAACACGTCATAAATGGGTGAGATTTTTCAAAGGTTTTGATTAAAAAAAGCTGAAGAAACCGCGAATAGACTATACTCTGTGTTGTTACCCATTCCGACCACGTTCAAGGCTGCCCACACATGCTCTTGCCGTCATTTGCATTTCGGTCGCGCGAGTGGCACTTGCGAAATTCCTGTCGGGCAACCGCACCCAGTCCTAAGTGATTTATTTTTCTCGGCGAAAAAAAAAAAAAAAAAAAAAAAAAAAAAAAAAAAAAAAAAAAAAAAAAAAAAAAAAGCAGGCCGTTTTAGACGTGACTGCGACTTTTACCAGTATCCTTATTTTCGCATAAACTTGCACCTGCAGGTTTATATCTTCATGGTCACATGACATAAATGTAAGCTTGCTTGTCTGAATGGCTTCTGTTAATTCGACCTGTCTAGTGCGGTGCAATTCGGTGCAGTGTTTTGCAGAGCTGTGCTGCGTAGCCACACCACAATTCTCTATTGGCGTATGTACGTCATCCGATAACAAAATCGTGGGATACAGTTTGGCATTGCAGCTCCAAATCGATCGTCTACATTCAAAATTCAATTACACCACTCGATCGCCAAAGGATCAAAGAATATGTTACGTTGAGTGAGGACTGCGAAGCATTACGAACTTGGTGTTGGGGGTGGGGGGAGGGCGCAATTTTGAGTTCGTTTCACCCTTTACGAATACTGCCATTAGTTTCATCATGTGCCACCATTGTCATCTAGCCATCAGTTGAGCGTGTCTACGTATTTCAGCTTATTTTGTATGAGCCATTAGAACTGCATATTTCACTAAGTTGCAAGTTTTCATATTAAATATTCTAATCTATACTAGAAATTAAATAAGTTGATAACAATATTGAATTGATCAAGAGAACGAAGAGGGAAAATTAGAAAGTATTTTATCACGATTTCAGTACTGAAAAATAAGTAATTCGAAAGGATAGATTATACACACCTTACAAGATTAACTTCTATTGCCAATGTCAGAAAAAACATCGGATGTTCTTGACGTGAAGACTGAAAGTTGTAGGAAGTGATAGCTAGAGCACAAAAACAAAACAGTAATCTCTGTAAGTTCTCAAGGGAATAAACAAAGATAAAAAAAAAACACCGTTCCAAGTTTTTCAGTATGCTGTGTTTGAATATCGGGCAGAGAAATGAAAGGATTGCAGAACAAACGCATGGATTGATAGACTACTAGCGGAGGAATTTTCTTAGCTGAAACCTGCTTGGTGTACGCCGTATAATACACACTTCTAACGCTTGCAATAAAAATGCACCACTTAACCACAAGAAATGCAGACATTAAAGTAATCATTAAGAACGTTCCCGAATAAAAATAATAATTAAACACAACGGTTTTCATGGCCTGCTACGAAAAAAAAAAAAAAAAAAATACGTTGGACCTCGTGTAGGACGAAATTTTTATTTTTGTAATAAATTTTGTTGGGATATTGTTCATACATATTGTATAAATTTATGTTCTGTGAGTCTTTTTACAATTAGATATACACATTAAGAATAAAGTAGTGTAAATGCAGGCAGCGTTGTAGAAATTATTTCTTACATACCTTATTAAAACTTCCACATCTTCAAAATAAATTATACTTTCTCTTATCCAGGATATTAAGAAATTTGCAGAAATGTGAAAATACGTTTATATTATTATTATTAATACTCATATTTTGAAAGTGTTTTTGTATTGCGGTTGAACGTTGGCCTAGTCGGTGCTAGGGGAGGGGGGGGGGAGAGAGAGAGAGAGAGAGAGAGAGAGAGAGAGAGAGAGAGAATGTCTAAAGGAAGAGTGTTAGTAAAGAAAAAATATGAACGGACGTGCCTGTCCAATGAGATGAGATGAGCTGACCCTTAATTCATCATCCCCGGACGTTTAACAGACAATAATGGGTTTTTAATTATTACGCATTAATACGTGACGATGTAAGTATGTATCTGGCAACAAAATCACGAAAGACATTACAAAAAAGGAAGTTATCGTGACTGTCTTAGGCTGCGATATCAGGCATCTTCTATCATCATCACATCTCTACCGCTGTGTACGCTATACAGACACCCTTTCCCATGTGAAAATTGTACCTCGTGTCTTAACAAGTTGGGAACGAATGTAAGGAATGCGCATAACAAAGTGTATCACCTTTTCATCTGACGGAAGAAAACCCTTTCGGTCACGCATTAACTTGTGCTCGAAGACGTTACGTCAGCCAATCGTAAACGAGAGGTGTCTGTAGTTTCCACAAATCAGAATACCCATCGGCAGGGACACGCAAAATTCGCGTTATTACGTGGCATCAGGCTGAACCCCACGGTACTGTATGCACTAGAGTCGATGTCTTTTTTTTCCATTGGCTGCTGCAGAAACCTGAATTCACTCCCTTTCTGACTGAACTACACGTTTTTGGGGCATACAATTGTGAAGTGTTCAATTATTGGCACAGAGTTACCCAGGGCGTGTCACATAAAGTACGGTACAGTGACAAACGTGTTGGAAAGGTACGCATATTTGAAGTTTAAGGTGTTCCCAAATAATAACGCGAAATTTGCAGGTCTCTACCCGTCGGGAAAACTCCCAATGTAATCCTCGCTGTGTACGGTACCGACCATAAATATCCGTCAAGCGCAAAATGCCCACAATCGTACACACGGTGGCTGGACGGTCTAAAATAACTTCTGAACGTGGAACAGTTATTTCAACTTGCAGCATATGACAAGTCTCCGCTCCGTCTGAAAATTATTTTCCGAATTTGGGGAAACAACAAGCTCCCAAAATTTTCACTCATAGGGCAGCTTTCATTATATTTTAATATGCAACGTTTTGGGGCTTTAAGAATAAACGCGACAAACCAGCAGTTAGAGCAGAGCCCGGAAACGGGTTCAACGATTATAAACAGTGAAATTAAACACGCACAGGAATGATAAATCAGATTGTTTTCTTTGCTGTTCCACATCCGTGTGTGCGATGAAATTTTCATAATGATTGCTTTTCGTTTAGAAACAGATCGTTCTGAAATGTAGTACCTAATAACGTTGAATCAGTTTTTCATAAAGAACGCAAAACCAAAACTAACATTTTTAGAAAAATACTAATAATTTAAATTACTTTCTAAATGTTTTCATTATATGAGATTAACACGTGAATATCTGCACACATTTTAGAGCTAAATGAGATAAAGAAAATTACAATGAGAATAATGACTATACATATAAATAAATAAATAAATAATTAAATAAATAAATAAATAAATAAATAAATATAAATATATATATATATATATATATATATATATATATATATATATATATATATATATATATATATATATATATATATATATATAGACACGCACACACACATTCACGCGCACAATCTACCAAAAAGTAATTGGGCACCCGTGAAGATAGGTAATTTAGTAAGTCAGTTGACTTGTGTTCCACGGCCTTCGGCGTAGGACCGCTGGTGTTTGTCCGTGGTAGAATGAACACAGAGGCTTATTGCAACATTCTGGATAATGAAATGCTTCCAACATTGTGGCGTTTTTACGGAAAGGACCCTTGTTACTTCCAGGGTGACAATGCCAGGTGCCATGTTTCAAGGGCTACTATGCAGTGATGCGCCGACAACAATGTTCGCCGATTGAACTGGCCCGCCCAGAGCCCCAACCTCAACCCTATAGAACATCTTTGGGACGAATTGTGTCGCCGGGTGAGGGCGGCCAAAATCCATTGCTCAACTCAGGGAATGGTTGCAAGAGGAATGGCGACGAATCCCCGTGGATGTCCTGCAAACACTCGTAGAGAGCGTGCCAGACAGGGTGGCTGCTGGTATAGCCGCAAGAGGTGGCCATACGAGATTCTAACGGGGTGACAACCACAGGGCAAACATTGTGGACAGGTGGCTGATAACGTTTTGGTTGATAGTGCGTGCATGTGTGTGTGTTTGTGAGGATGTGTGTGATTGCGGCATATATTTATGTAAGAAAATGATTAAAAATCATATATAATATCATTTTTACTATAAAATACAGAGAATTACCTGAAAAAAGGCATTAATCGTAAAGGAAATAAATATACTTCGTAAGCTCATCTAAAAATAGCTGTTGTATCAGAACTGAAGGAAAATCTACTATGGCTGTTTCACTACTTGTAAAAAGATTTTTGACGAAATTCCAACCATCTAAATAGTGTTTTCTACACCAGTTTTGCAGAGCGTTTTGGCTGGGTTCTCTGCATTCACAATATGATAAATTGTAAATGTTTTTCGTATTGGATGTTTATGGAGAATATTTTTTACACATATTACCGTAGATGTGTACTAAAACTGGTGTAAAAGTTTCCTCGAATTAATTATGATAATCAACATTTGCCTTGGCAATTTTTGTGACTACTACAGGGCTGTTAATCGGCTCAAAACCTTTCATAAAGGCATTTAAATGAAGGAAAAGAATTTTACATAGCAAGAAAGAGCTCTAAATGGATAAAATTGGGAAATTAATTTCTGTCATAAACATTTGCATATTTTTTTGCACATGGTTAAAGAAACAATAAATATCCAAACAAATACTCTTAAATGTGCTTTCTCATGGAATACATAAAGTGTCTCTTTGAGCCCAGTTATAAACAATAGATAAATTTCATATAGTTTATTTTCTTTATTTGTGCCAGCTTACTTGCCATATCGCATAAAATAATCTCCCGTCTTTGAAAAGGAATAAAGGATCATAAGGTCATAAATTTAGAAAGAGTGCAGCTTTTGTGTTGTTAGAAATTTTAATCATAAATTTTTGACAGACAATATGAACACTTTTTCTTCCACAAACTCCTTTCGTTGTAAGAGCACTTGCAGCATTCTGCACAAACACACACGAGTTTTTCGTTGTGCGGAAGTCACCCTTCGTAATAATTCTATCAGATCTTCCAGAAGAAAACCTGAAACAAATACACAAGCCTGTGTCATAAGGTTGTGTAATTGATTCATTATAATGGATATAAAGTCCTGCTTCAAGTCTGACATGCGTATCAATCAGCAAACTCAAGCAATGTTAAGCGAGTATTCCTGTCCTGACAAAAAGACTGACTTGCCTGAATGATTTATTTTTCGTCCCGCCAGCTGGTGAATTGTGTGATGCCTATAATTTCCTGGAGTATGATTAAATGCTACTATTATGGGGTTGGTGTGTTTACAGAACTACATGACGTTAATGAACTTGGTTAGCACGTCTGCTTGGTTATTTGCCACGTCTGTATTTGGTAGCCCATATTAATAAACTGTTATTTTGTTTGAAGAGGGATTACTATTTGAAGAGGCAAAATTTTTTCTGCAGAAAACGGTACTGTGTTTTTCTTCACCCCTCCCCCCCCCCTCCCCCGGGGTGGCGCACATCTGAACGCTTCCAAGCGCTGAGCTATACTGAAGAGAGGTGCGCGGCGCTCCTGGCGCGGCCGAGCGCTGTCTGGTGGCTACTACTGGCAACGAGTTCAGCCTCGCACACTCTGGTACCTTCCATGCGCCTCTCCACTATTCCCGCTGCCTCCTTAACCTTCCCGAGCCGCGCTTTCACGTATAAATGTTCGTCCCCAGCCCGAGCAAGTGTGCAGTGTTTCTCTTAGAGTTGCGCGGGCTGGCCGATTATAGATAATGTCTACACCACTTCGTACTTCGGGGCTTCAGCATGCTAGACGCGTTTACGCGTTTTCGCGTAATATGAGTACTACTCAAGTTAAGTATTACAATGAATGTAGTTGTTATGCTGGGGGTAGAGTTTCCCTTTTAGTAGTGATATATATATATATATATATATATATATATATATTATATATATATATATATATATATATATATATATATTATATATATATATATATATATATATATATATATATATATATATATATATATGGATTTTTGCAGGGAAGTGTTTCTTCACTGTTTTGATCGTGTGAATTTTCAATATGGATATTTTATGGGAATGTTTGTAAGAGGTGGATTCGTCCTTTTTTTTTTTTTTTTTTTTTGTGCTGTAGGAATATTTCCCTGGTTTACGATTCGCCAAAATGATTTTAATATTTTAATGGCAAGGAGTTTAGTGGGTATTTTAAGGCGTGACTTTATGCTCATAGTTAAGTGTAATGAGGGTTTTTGCTCCTTCCCAATGGTTTTCTTGATATATTTTTTAGTGAATCATCAGGCGTATTTTACTTTTAAAGGTGTAATGGTGCTTGCTTTACTCAGGGAGTCGTTTTACCTTTTTGTATTGGGATTTCACAAGTAATTATTCAGGTTGGGTGATTTCTCAGGATATATTAATATTGTTGTATTTCTGTTTGCTCCAGTGCATGTGTGTTCTCTCCTTCCCCTAGTTCACTGATTGGTAACAAGCAACAGAAATTTACAGATGTAATTTATATTTTTCATATCAAGTTGCAAAGTTGTTGTTCTTGGTGATAATGTATAGATGTGCTTTAATATATTTGTACTGATTTAGGAGTTTTTGTGTACATGCTTTCTTGATTTTTTAATATGGTGTGCGTCCTTCTACTTACCTTCCTTTAGCCCTATTACGCCCTAAAGGGGCATAACAGATAGAAAACTGAATTCTCAACAAAAATGATCCATTGTATAATTATTGTGATAAAAATAGCTTTCGGATAAAACATTCAGAATTTTCTATTTTCTACAGAACAGTTTTACACTAGGTTTTTCCCTACCTACATGGTGTTTTAGAAATCTGATCCAGTTACAGGTTAGCGGTATTTTTTCTGCCAAAATTCACTTGGTTATTGGCTGTGGAGGTAGCTGGGAAGATTAAGTAAACATATGGACTATAAAAAAAATCTTATAATGTTGCAATTTTCTAGGTTTGTAAAAATGTTTTTTGCTGTCGACAACTTATAAAAATAAATGTCTCAGTTTTTACAAATATAGAAGTCTGACTAACCCAATCGAAATTTACGAGATGAATAATTAATAATCATGAAAATACATATTAAAGAATTCAGCGTATCTATACAAGGAAAAGTTCCAGCAAAAACACAATTATCCGGGGAAAAAAATGATGATTTTGGCGTGTCTACGGGCGATATCACAGCATCATGGCAAATGCGTACGCCAATTGAAACAAGATACATATTTCACAAAGTAATTAAACACTAAGGAAGCATATCTAAAAATTGACATATATTGGAAACACCTCCTTAACGAACACCCAATAGTCTACATCAACTTAATTTTTGCATAAGTATTTTTGCTTTCAGTTACCAACGAATAATATTCAAGCTAAATAATGAATAAATCAATCAATTTCTGTAGTGACATATTCTAATTACAACTTTTTTGTAAGCTTTTATATCCATATTTTTAAATGGGTTCACCTTTGAACCACTGCAGTAAACACAAGAAACGACGATTTATTTGGAGCCAGTCGAAGCTGCTTTTTAAACTTATATTAAATTCGAATTTTTATTTTATTTTTGTGACTTAGTGTCACAATAATAAAGGTCATATTCGGAGAGACAATGCCGGCTTGCCAGATCAAAGAGGCACTTTGCTTGGGTGCATGGCATGTTTCGTCTCCACACGACCCAATTCTGCTTGGAGGAGTGGGGTATATGTTTACCGCACCTAGCGTAATGCATAACATGATTGCTTGTGGGTTGAGCTGGTTGATACGTAGCCTTCTTCGCCTCCCCCCCTCCTGCGCAAACACCTGGTGACGTCATCTGCTCCTGATTCGTTGGAACAGACCAAGAAGTCCCACGAATGTGAAGTATTATGAGAGACTGTTCCGGAAGAGTCGTCGAAGGTCCGAGAACGTCAAGTGTTGTACGAGACTGGCATGGGAAAGGGCGATTCAGGAGCGAAACTATACATAATAAAGTGCGAAGAGCGGCAGATATGGCGTAGACGGCCTACGTGTGCTAAAGATAAGTAGCTTTCTTGTTGAACAGGCTTGGAATGCATAGGTTTCCATGATAAAGGCCATTCACGGTAAACTGAGCTCTTTTGAAAGCCCTCTCACTTGGAATAATAGTCATTAAGTATGCTTTACTTTATCCTTAGACGTTAACTTCCGAGTGCGGTGGAACATACACACTGTATTTATTACTTACATGGAGTATTTATTTAAAAAGATGTTTAAAGGATAAAAAATGGCTGAAAGGAAAAAGTAGCCAGGCCTTCAAAACTGCTCACTTTACCGTGGACAGCCTATAGCTGTAAAATTTTCAAATTTTAAACCAAGAATTTTACGGAGTAATTTTGGGATAAAATAGAATATTATTGTCAAAATATTTAACAATTTAAAAATATTTTATGTGAAGTTAGATATGAAAAAGTTTTTTTTAAAGAATTAATTAACGACTAATATTTTATTACAAACTTTCGGAAATAATTGTTTGCCCAAAAATAAAATGCAAAAACTCATATTCTAATTTTCTTTCAAAGAGTCTCCGATGTAATTTTTAATATTTTTTCTGAAACCGCCGAATGGATTAAAAATGTCTATTCATAGCGGAAATAACGACAATTCTGATTGTGATTTAATTTTTATTTTGGGTTTGACTCGTCTTTTGGGAGGATGATAGATAACACATTCATTTTATGGTCACAGTCGGGCTACTAAACTTAAATATAGATGGGAGTAATGCTTGCTGCAATGTCCGTCCTTGCAAATATGAAGTCAACAACAGAAGCTACTTCGATTTCATTTCTTGTCGTTTAACTACATTTAATGTATGTGTTCCTTATAATCTGCTATGTCTTTCTCTCATATGTTATTTGGAAAGAACATACGTAGAATTTCGTATGGAGCGAGGAATGACACCAGACATATATGAGAAGTGCCTTTGATTTTGTTGTTTCCTGGGTCACATCAGAGTACTCCCAGCATACCTGTGCGTCTTCAAGCTCATTATTAAGTAACAAAATCCACATGTTCTCCCAAAATACTTTATTAATTTATAGAACATTTCCTAACTCCTTTTAAATTTTTACTTTATTTTCCATTTTTTTTAAAAGTTAAACCGACAAATTCTCACAACAGTTCAAAATTATGCTCGTATTTCATTTTACATAATTAAAAAGTTAATTTACTGTGGCGTATCATAAGTACTATCTTCCAGATAACTACTTGCATAAAATTGTTTTTTTTTTTTTTTTTTTTTGTTTTCACAACTTTATGAAAGTCCTTGATTTTATGTTATTATTATTATTATTATTATTATTATTATTATTATTATCATCATCATCTTCATAACGTAATTTAATATTTTCATATATTGCTTTCGTAAAAGTATGATGCAAATCGTACATTAATCTTCAAGTACTTTGATTCCAACATATACTGTTTTATTGTGTATTATTTTATGAGCAGAAACTAAAATTGCATTAAATATAGCCATTTTTTTTTAAATAAGGGTTTGGTATCAAATAGCCAATATTTGTAACACTAATTTGTTGTTTTTTCCACACTTTCATCTCTTAACGGGTATATTTTTTTGTCAGATAGTAGTGATAAATTTTTCATATTCTCGCTAATTTTGAAAGTTAATTCCTAAACACGAATATTATCTTAAGTTTCTGTAATGTACAGCATATTTAATTTTAATGCACAATGGAGTTAAGGTTTTTGATTTTTTCTTCCCAGGTTTTATTCTTTTATCTGGGGATAAACGTATATGTTTAAGAAGATGTGTAATATCAAATCAATGTTTGAATGTATCCACGATAAAATTCGTCTTCCGTGTTTCAAATATACTTTTTGCCAAATTTTTTATTTAAATTCTTTATATATTATAAATTCAAACCCACACTGCACTAACCATATAAATTAATTGCTTTTAAATCCATTGAATACTAGTCGTTTATTTTTATAAGCATCTTTTACACGCTTATTATTTGATCAACGATATTTACAATATTAGGATATCGCTGTGGAAGATAATTTTCAATCATTAAATTTATTTCAAAATAGCGTAATAATTCTAATGGCTGATTTGACTCTTTGCATAACCATCTCAACATTATCCTTATGCCGTAAAATGCCATGCATGATTGCATTCATACAAGTGTTTGTAAAATGATCGAATAATCTCCAAAAACAGAAACGTTGATATTTTCATGTAAACCTTCGAATTGACCCAAAATTTTAATGTTAAATTTTCGGAATATTAATTTTGCTGGCTGGTAATCGTTATTTGAAATGTTTGATTCATTTAGTATAGTGCAAGACTTTTTTATAACATTTTTTTATTGATTTTTCACTTATATAAATAATTATATGGATAAACACGTTTGCAAATAGACGGATCTGCAAACTCATTATTTGAAAGGCATTTCTTAATACTCTTCCTTTGATATTTTAATACTATTGATGATGATATCTCTCGATTGCTTCCGATAAACTTAAAACATATGTGAAAGAATATTTGAATGTTTCCTTAGCTTAGCACACTGGAGAAAATATCTAGAACTCTGTTCTACGATACCTCCGGCCCACGACAAACTCGTACGTAAATACGTCGATAAAATTCTCGGATGAATAAAGATATATTTTTTTTTTTACCCCATCAAAAACATCGAGCATTATCTGACGTGTGTTGCAGCTGTATCGAAAAAGCTTCTCAGCTTCTGTTAGGTTCTTGAGTCTGTACGGAAATAAGGAGGTTCAGCCAAACGGGTTCCATCTTGCGCCTCGAGCATAAAGGGCCTGTCGACAAACAGCCGTTCGAGTGGACGGGGACGTGTCCTAAGCTCGGCGTCAAGTGACGTCACATTGACGCAGCCCGAATATGGTCTACACTGTCCGAAATGAGCTTTCAGAATCGGACCCTAGCTCGGAGCAAATTTGACACATCATTTGTTGTTACGTAGTGATTTTTAAACATTGCTGAATTGTTTATTATATGATGTTTACGATTTGGTTAATTTGAATATTTATTTATATTTATGAGTATACGCTTTAACTGTTTTATTTTAAATAAGTTTGCCAACTAACGTCCAAGAAATTTTTTTTGGACTTAATGTTTTTAAATGTTTCATCCTTCATGATCAAATAGTTCAGACCGAAAAAGACAGCACTAATTAGCATTTATTTAACTTTTTAATTTTTTGGAAAAGCCCACATTGCACGTCCGTTGTTTATATTTACAAAGTAAACATTGACGAATGCGCGCGAAAGTATTGGGAGTCTTCTTATTTTTCTATTAATTTGGGATAAAAGTTCAGTTTTGTGAACGCTTGAACTTGGGACACAGTGTGACTTGGGACACGGGAGCTTGGAACAGAGCTATGACGTCAGAGAGTCGCGTACACCAATCAGCGTATCCTTATCCTAAGACACAGGTTGGGAGAGTGAAATTGTAGACAGGCCTAAATACAGACACGGTGACAATTAAAATATAACTATCATGCCTAAAATTGTCGCAACAACTCCATACGTTAACGTATATGTACTCACAAGAGTGTGCTCAATAAGTCTTTGAGGGTTTATAACTCAGAAACTGAAAACATTTTATTTCAATACCACGGGTTATCGTGGATTCGGGTATTTAAAAAGTACCGAAAGGAATTATTCCAGAAAAATTATCTTATTTGCAAATAATAAATTCCAATCCAAGATATCATTCTAAGACCATTGCTATTTATAATTTGAGCAATAAATTCAAATACCAAGTACAGAAATGTAGTAATTCTCATAGCCCTGGACAGACAACATAACACAAAGAAAAATAGAAAAATGTACATAAAATTACCTTTTTAATTTACACAAATAATAATAGGAAATCACAGCTAGTCAGGAGAGAGTCTTAATTTCCAGATGAAAAAAAAAGGAAATGTGAGTTACAAAACTGATGGAAAATTAACAGCGAACCTTCATAATTACACAAGCTCGACGCAAAGTTTTCGTTGACGAGACGTTTAGGTCAACGTACCTAGTTACATTAGCTATCATCATTCAGCCATCTTCCCGTAAATGGTTTCTTACCAGCTCAGTGTTTTCGAGGGCGAGTTAAACTACAGCCTAGTGACAAAAAAAACCGTATAAACGGACACGTTCATGAATTTCTGTCGCTGAAGAATAATTATAATATTACATGCTCCTTACGATAGATTTTAAGACAACAGAAATATTTGCATAAAAAATAATAATTTTCCCATGTCCGATCAATAGTGGCGTTTAAATCTAGGACCTGTACCTGCACAATGTTAAAATTACCTCCACCCTGCCCTTCCTAAACCGAGATTGTAGATCCACTGCTGATATTACGTTGGTTTAGGAGGTCGTGTTAGGTTAGGTTATTACGTTAAAAAATTACGGGTGAAAACACGCGTGATCAGTAACCGGCGTACAGCGCCGGTATTGAGACGCCCTCGCTACATAGGTAGAGGCTCTTCACTGTAAAGTGAGCACTTTTGAGCCCCTAGTTAATTTTTTTCTTTCAGAAATTTTGTACTCTCTAACAACATTTTTAAATGAGTATTTCCATGTGCGTAATAAACACAGTGCCTATATTCCATCGCACTCGGAAGATAATGCCTAAGGCTACAGTAAAATTTATCTTTTCGTTATTATTCCAAATGAGAGGGCATCTAAAAGTGCTCACTTTATGTAGGCAGAGCTCAAGGTACCTGCCTAGTTGTCGTATGGGTCTCATTGTAAGCAGGTGTGTCCATCGGAATTTAAATAGAAAAACTATACATTAACTTAATAATATTATAAATACTAAAGTTCGTATGTTTGTTTGTTACTCAATAACGTCATAACGACCCAACAAATTTCAATAAAATTTGGTACAGGGGCAGATTATGTTCTGGATTGGCACGTAGAATACTTTTCATCCCGGAAAAACGAACAGTTTCTTATTGAAAATATAAAATATGATATCAACCGTAGCAGATAGTTTTAATATAAAACTTTTATTTCAGGACAGAAACGAAAGTCGATATTATCTTGCCAATGCATACATTTGGTTGCTGAAACACGAATGTGGTCATTGAAGAGTGTCTCAGTTAGCAAAAATCGCTGCAAGTGGCCCTCTGTTTACGACAATTATTGTTCTGTAAAACACTGTCTTACATTCTAAATTCGAATCAGTGGGAAACCACTGACTCACACTGAAATTCAACTACTCGAATCAGTAAAAATGGCTCCACTTAGAATCAGTGAAAAACCACTGATTGTTTCAGTGAAACGATTTCACTGATTGAATTAGTGACGGGAAATTTATTTCACTGATTGAATAAGTGACTGCCGACTACAGTGGCGAATTAAATAATGTTTTTATTGAAGGTAGTCAAATAATTACGCGAAATGTACATATTTACGGTAGTTTAATACACTGTCTACCAAAAGTAATTGGGCACCCGTGAAGATAGGTAATTCAGTACGTCACCGCTAGTGTTTGTCCGTGGTAGCATGAACGCAGAGGCCTATTGTAACATTCTGGATAATGAAATGCTCCCAACATTGTGGCGTTTTAACGGAATGGACAATGTCAGGTGAAATGTTTCGAGGGCTGCTATGCAGTGATGCGCCGACAACAATGTTCGCCGATTGAACTGGCCCGCCCAGAGCACTGACCTCAACCCTATAGAGCATCTTTGGGACGAATTGTGTTGACGGGTGAGGGCGGCCAAAATCCATTGCTCAACTCGTGGAATGTTTGCAAGAGGAATGACGACGAATCCCCGTGGATGTCCTGCAAACACTCGTAGAGAGCAGGCCAGACAGGGTGGCTGCTGTTATGGCCGCAAGAGGTGGCCTTACGAGATTCTAACGGGATGACAACCACTGAGCAAACATGGTGGACAGGTGTCCAATTACTTTTTGGTTGATAGTGTATTTACATTGCGCAATTTACTGTAATCAAAAAAACTAAAGAAAGTTTCCGCAGGTGGCCACGACTGAACTCGCACACCCTTTCACTTCCATCACCCAGTCCGGTACCTTACTGTCTGCGCTACCACGCCAACCCGAGATAACAAGAGAAAAATATGTGTCGTATAGGTTCGCTGCGAAATCGTGAAGATTTCAATTGTATGCTCTTACATTTCGTTTTTAATTTAATTCGTAACGTTAGGATTGTCGAAACGAATAATATATATGAGTGCACTCTCTTCATCATATTATATGCAGTTTAAACCTTCAAACAGAGCGATGTGACGATTACATGAAAACGAAATGAGAGACGTAAAAACGAAATGAAAATCTGAGTGTTCATATTACCTCATAAAAATGGCGTTTTAAAAGATGAAATTCATTTTAGAAAGTATTTTGTATTGGTTTTATTAGTTTATTCGTTGTTATTTCACTTGATACGCGTTGTTTGACGGCCATATTTACACGCTGTTTAACTGATCCATCAGTAAAAAACTAAACCACGGAGTAAGCAGTGAAAGAAGTGACTGACGAATCAGTGGGAAATGTCACAGAATCAATTAGTGAAGGAAATCTGGCATGTTTTCTCTGATTCATCAGTTAAATTCACTGAAGTGACTGTTGAATCAGTCAGAAACGTCTGACTGAGTGAAACAGTGAAATTCTCACTGATTCAGATTTAGAGTGTAAACTATAGCGACAATGCTGCATCTTTTCTGAACGCATTGCTGAATTAAAACCTTACAGTCAACGCTTGAAATTCAGAAGAAACGTGACACACGCGAACGTTTTTTTTTTTTAATACTATTTCTAGGGATAGGAAAATTTCGCGAGTTCATTGACCCGTAGACTAGACTCCACAATCTTATGTATAGTCGAGCCTCAGATGATAGTTCGTTGGCTGCTGCCCCAGTGTTACCCAACACCCGGCAGTATGGGATTCGCTTCTTGTTCCCTGGCAAGTCTGCTATTGGCTCAGAGTCGTCCAGGGCGTGCATAATAAACTCTGATCCAATAGCAAACGCGACTTCAGTGTACACGCGTTTCAAATATATCTTGTCCTGAAATGGATTCGCGAAATTTTTCCCATCCCTAGCTATTTACCATCGCCGTCGAAAATCCTTCCTTACGGCCGGGGCGCGACCTGGAGGCATTAAGTTTTTTTTTTTTTTTTTTTTTTGCCACGGAGGCCGCTTAGGTCGACGGGTCTACCGCAGTTATGTTTTACGGCGTAAACAGACAGGTTTTTTTTTTTTTAATGTTGACCCGCGTGGCCATGGCAACGCGCCGACGACGCCTTGGCGTGTGCCGGTCGTGGGGCGCGTTATGCAAATGAGCGGTGGGCGCGGTTTCATGAAGGCGCGCGGCGCGGGTCGCTGCGGACGAGCGCGGTCTTCGACAATCCCGCGCTACAACGACCTCACGGGCCCCCCTCTGCACAGCGTTGCCAAACTTCGAGTAATCCCCGTGGAGCTAACACACGATGGAGCGGCAACAGCCTTATCTTCTCCACGTTTATCAAAAGTGAAGCCGGTGCTTTGCCTGACTTCTTTCAACTGCGCATGCGCAGGCCGATTGTTTACGTCAGCCGCCATATCGTGAGCGGCAAAAGTTACATAGTAAGCGATGTAAAACACGCGCCTTTTTGCCACTACTAGCCCTGTCCTTGTCTTTCATTATCGGCTTCACTTTCGTGTCTCGGCTTCCACTCCACAGACTAATACCTCCATGGGAATCCCCGACGTGACCCATGGAGGTATTAGTCTATGGAGTGGAAGCCGAGACACGAAAGTGAAGCCGGGCAGAAGACGATAATGAAAGACAAGGACAGGGCTGGTAGTGGCAAAATGGTGCTTGTTTAAATGTAGTTAAATGGGCGTGTTTTCCATTTAATTAGTTCCGGATAGTGGCAAAATGTTGTGTAGCATTTTGATGCTCAGGCTTATATTTAGGCCACGTACATTTGAAAACATCCCACAAGAACAAAACGCAATAATTCCGTCACTGGTGATACCGATGCACAACGTAACTTTTGCCACTCGTAATATGGCGGCTGACGTAAACAATCGGTCTGCGCACGCGCAGCTGAAAGAAGTCGGACAAAAGAAATCGGTTTCACTTGATGATCGTGGAGAAGATAGGCTGTTGCCACTCCATCATCTATTACCTCCATGGTTACACCACGTGTAAAGGCTGTTTACGATAAAGTGAGCACTTTTGAAATCAACTTCAGAAAAAAGTTACTCCTCATGCCTGCATACACTTCAAAGGAAGCACTGAGTGACATGCGCCCGGTAAAGTTGGTAACGATAAATGGAAAGTAGTTCCATATCTTAACGTCGAATGAAAAGTGTTAGGTTACCATTTGTGATAACTTACAATATTTTTTCGGTTTCTTTTTTTTTTAATTGCAGCAGACGTGTAAAAATTAGCAGATTTATAAACTGTTTACTTTTCTAATAATTTCACAGTTTCACTTGACCGACGCATGAATAAATGGATAAGGCCTATGGTAATGTAAATTTTACATAAGGCGGAAGGATACACAAAGTGCATACAAGTAGATACATACTAAGCTGGGTTTTCAAATGTGTTCATTTTACCGTGATATAACTAAAAATCACCGACAAACTCCGAGAGGCGATTCCTGCTGAAAATATAAGAAGAAAATGTATGGTATTATTTTCCCCATAAGTGATTATTAGGGGAGCTATGCGCCCCCAAAAATGGAAATTCTGAAATGATTTTCGTTATAACTATCAGGAATTACTTGCGATCAAGCACCAAATCGATTAACAGTGTTTTGTAGAACGGAGAACTTACACTTGGGATAATGTTTCATAAGAAAAATAGAAGCGCTGATCGGTAACAAAAAACAGGGTGGCAACCCCTATTTTCCTGATGAGGGGGGATGATATGAGCAACCGCATTTTCACAGGAGTAAGATCTCAATTCTACAAAACAAAATTCACCAATTTTTTTATTCGTCACAAAGCAGTTCCTGATTATTTGTAAATGAACTAATTTCAAAAATTCGTTTCTTGGGGGCACATAGCTCCACTAGAATCAGTTTAGGGAACAAATTGGTACATATATTTCCATCACGAATCGCTTCCCGGGTTTGTCGGTGATTTTTTTTTTTTACACGTTGTAAAAACCCTCAAGGAGGAGGCTACTTGGCTGGCGGGACATTTCTTCCAAACCACGTATAAGCCCTATACATCACAATACAATTTTCTTTTCCGTGTTTAAAACTTCATGAAATTGAACAATGCAGTTGTTTTATTTCTATTCGGTAACTGGCATAAATAAAAATCGTGTTTTTAGTATGTATACATTTTTTGGATCATACCATTTAGCAATTTCCATGGCATGTATAAGTTACAAACTTCCACTGCAGTTTAGGGAAGTTTACTGAATTTTTTTTTTTTACAATAAAGGTTTTTTAACCTAAATAATAAGGAAAAAGATAAGCTCCATCTATTTCTTTGATGCGTCACCAACGTTGGTTTTTACAAAAGCTTTGATGTTTCTCATCTTACTAAAAGCCTGGCAGCGCGTTTCTGGATGCACTCTTATCAAAGCTTGTCATATTCATTTCCCAGTGGCCTATCGCAATTTGAGAAATAGGGTTGCAAAAGACGAATTTAGCTGCTTGTGCCAGTTTCGCGTAAAGTAAAAATGCAATTTCTTATAGTGAATATAAATATATTATAGTGTAAGAGATAGATTGTTGCTGGTAAGAGATTTTCTTTTTACTTTGATGAGGGAACTAAACACAGACCCTTTCAGACGTGAATTAGTCGGGCATACTCGTCAGGGATCAAGTATTCTAGCGAATTACTAGCCATCGGAGCAATGGCAGTCCGTTTTTTCAGGTTCGGTCGTGCACATTATTAGCCACGCGGGGCTGTCAGCTAGTGCGGATCATAAAGGCCCAAAATTTACCAAACATCACACTAAATCAGATTTTTTTTAAAATTTAACCCATTCATACACAGTGTAATCAATCGTTTGCACAGGAAGGTTATATTCAGTCGATATTGTACACTGAAGGGCTCAGTGTACGATGATATTTCCTGTGAGTAAATTATTCGTAAACCATCCTACTGCTGCTGCTCCATACTATGCACCCTAAGTATGAATCAGTGAAAATTTAACTCTTTCAATCAGTTAACAACTCCTGACTTATTCAACAGTCACTTCAATAAATTTAACTTATAAGTTAGTGAAAAAATTTTCTGCTGTCCTTTATTTATAGAGTCTACGACATTTCGCACTGATTAATCAACCGTTTCAATTGCTGTTTTTCAGTGATTAGCTTTTTGACTAATGGATCAGTTAATACCAGGTTACCAAAATAAATAGCTTTTATCTTAAATGTGAAAATTTACTCTAAACATGGATCAATGAAAATATCTCTTTTTCACTCAGTGAAGAACGTCTGACCAATCAAATTTCAATGATGCCATTATATGAGGTAACATGGATATTTATGCTTTCATTTAATTTTCACGTAACCGTCATAGCGTTAAGTTTGGAAGTTTGATTTGCAGGAAATGTGAAGTGAGTGCATTCATACGTATTATTTGTATTAACAATCCTAATATTCCAAACTGAACCAAAAACGAAAAGAACTTGCATAAAATTGTAGTACATACCTATATTTCCCACATTACAGAAGACGTCGGCTTGGTAGCGCAATTGGTCAGTTAATAGTGTGGAAACAGAATAATGTGAGTTCAAGTTCTGCGCAAAACACATTTTTTTTTAAAATTACGTTAGATTGTACATCAACAGTAACTGTCGGAGATAAGTAGTATAACAATGACGATTCGAGCACAGTCCCCAGTTATCAGAAAAAACAACGGTAAATTAAATGCTCGAACCATCAGAAAACCACCAGAAAAAAAAACTCTCAATTTTCTGATCCAAAACATCAAATGACGATTCGGGTACAACCGCAAAAAAGTGGCTCAAAAAGTTGCGTTTGGTCAGATCCTAGTCTTTAGAAAAAAAAGTTGCGTTAAACTTTGCGTTGAGTGCATCTGCAAAAATGTGCGTAAAAAGTTGCGTTTGGGCGCAGTTGCAAAAAAAGTGACTTAAAAAAATTGAAAACGTAAAAAAATAAAATATTGTATATAATAAAGATGGATCAAATGCTAAATGTATTAAACAGAACCAAACAATTTAAGAAACTTCCCGAACTTACAATTGGACAGTCCTATCCCATTAAGCATGCTGAAATAAATTATACACTATGGATATAAAGTGGTAATTACTTCCGGACATTTTAAATTAACCTTATCAGACATATATGCTCAGATATCCAGTGAAAAAGTTTTAAATGATGTTAATCGTGGAGGTATAAGTTTTGTATATGATGGAATGGTGGATTGTGGTGTTAAACAAATGCATTCTATTCGATTTTTTAAAGAGTAAATGATCGTCGTCGTATAATTAGACATCAGTTGATCTTTATTTGCGTTCATATCTCTATAAAGTTTTAACGGTTATCCAATCATTAAAACACAATTATCGCTCTGACTTCGGCAATGTGCTACAACATAGTCTAATTAAAAATTTAGATACACATCTTAAAATTCGACATATTAAAGTAGTCGAAACATTGAATTCTTTTTCTAAATCTTTCATTGCACTTTCTATATAAATATTATTCATCTTTATCACATGAAAATTAAATATTTAAAACACTATTAACGTTATTATATAATATGACTACTTCCAACCGAAAAAAATATCTACGGCTTCATCTCTGTTACTACTGTTCTTTCAGACAAATCAGAGTTAATTAACTTATCTTTTTCATCCTTAATTTCAACTATTATTTCACTAACTTGATTTGTTTGCACTGGGAAAAATAATGGCTAAGCTGGTTCGTAATACATCGTGTCGCCAAATACAAATGTTGTTCTTGGTTTAAAACTGACAATTATACTAGTTTCTCTATGGTTATTCTCATTATGTTTTAATATCATACCATTTACTATATTACAGTGTATATTTATTGTTTCAAATGGAGCAAATTTTGGAATTGTATCGCCATAATGATCCATATTTGCTTTCAGAGTTTTATTTTCTACGAAACCCAAAAGTTTCCCTATTGAACCCCGTTTTCCAAACTGTAATTTAAGCGTACATTTTACTTTCACTCTGTTTGTTATTTTATCCAGCTCGAAAGATATATCATTTTCTTTCCCACCCATTGAATCTACACTAACTGAAAAAATTGCTTTTATAGTTTTTTCAAGATCTTTAAAGCTATATTGACCAACTGGAATATCAATTGCTGATTCCATATCATTCTGACCCACAAAATATAGCTTATTTCTCCCAGAGATAATGTTATACGTTAGATAAGTAGTATAGAACTGAACTAAAGCCAATGGGTGCCCCTCTATCTCTAAAGGGCAATGTAGTCTCTTCTTCAACACTGATTTGTTATCTGTTAGTTTGAATACTTTACTCATATATTATATTATTTAAAAAATCTGTTAATAAATGAGCAAAAAACATGTAGATTAGGATATTTACCATTCGCGTTTCCTTATTCTACATATACACTCATATAGTAAATTTGCGAACAATTTCTTAGAGTGTGCGACTGCATGTCTGCAAGTTCATTTTGGAGTCGTGTGAAGGCGTCAGTGGTCACCCGTTTCAACTGGTGTCGTGTGTCTGGTTTCCGCCCGCTGTACGCTGTATGCTGGATTTACAACGCCACGACGAGTTAGTCCCGACAGTCAGACACGACGATACAGCCCGACCATATGCGCCGCCAAAATTAGTTCACTGTCTACAATACCCCGACAATTTCCTTCCTACAAGTGTTGTGTGGTTTTCGGCAAATCTTAGAATGGCTAGTATAACTCGGCCGAGACGACAAAATATCTCGAAAGAATGCGGTTCTGCGGGTCCGACCGAGAGCGATAGAGAGGGCGGACGAGGGTAAAACCCAGCGAGCCAGTCAGAGGCGAGCAGCTGTGACACGTATACGTACAGTCTGTACTGCATGAAAATCGACAAGGCCAGCCTTGGTTGGTGGTAGTAAATAAACGTAGTCTGAAGGAGCGCTTATTTACTAGTACCCAAGTAGTTGATCGTTCCAAACGTGTACATATATTTGAGCGCTAGTGTAAATGTTAATAACATTATGGCTTCGTGTAAATAAAAAACGTTCCCCTATTCACAGCGAAGGCTGCGAAATAATAGGAAACGTTATTTCATTTTTTTGCTGAAGAGAAGATACCTGGGAAACATACGTATCCAATTGAAAACGCAACAAAGCGAGAGGCAGCTGCTACAGGAACATCTGAGGCAACAATATGTAAAATACGGAAGGAAAATCAGTGCAGGAAAACTAACAGGCAAAAAACTACGTACGCCTGGGAAGAAACTGAAGAGGAACGCCCGAAAATTGTGTTGGATAATTTTGATTAGTGTGTTGTTCGACGTACAATACAAAATTTTTATGCTCATACGAAAGAAGTGCCTACATTAAAGAAGTTACTTTCTGTACTACGAACATAAATTAATTTCCGCGGAAGCAAGGAAACGTTGCGGCAAATCGCAAATAAGGTTGGCTTCGGATTCAAGAAATGCAAAAACAAGAGACTTGTATTAATGGAGAGAACGGACATTGTTGCATGGAGGGAAAGGTATTTAAGGAGATTGATAAAAAAATGATAGTCTGGGGGAGAACAGGTTATCGGTGGTTTATGTTGACGAAACGTGGATTCATGCTGCTTACACAGTCAGCAAATGTTGGCAAGATCCGCACACCCCAGATGCGCTGAAGAACTACACGGCAAGCCAACGACGGATTACTGTGCATGCTGGCTCGGATGCGGGGTTTGTTCCTGGCACGCATTTCATATTTAAGTATAAAATCAAAAGTGGCCACCTACCACGATGAGATGAATTTTGCGAATTTTTCAAAATGGGTACCCGAAAAACTCTTACGTAATCCGTCCCGCAGATGCATAATTGTAATGGATAATGTATCCTATCACTCGGTGCAGACAAACAAAGCCCCTACAATGGCATCACGTAAGGCAGAAATACAAGAGTGGATCAAGTTAATTAACATTGTATGTGAGGAAGAGATGACTAAAGCGGAACTACTCTACATCGTGAAATGTCGACGACCGGCTCCGAAGTATTGCACACACGAACTTCATAAAGAACATGGCCATGAAATAGTCAGGCTGCCTCCATATCACTGCAACTTAAATATATATGGATTATTGCCAAGTCTCGTGTGGCAAAGAGCAACGTTTCGCAAAGAGCCGACCAACTAAAACAACTGACAGATGAACAGTATTTCCGAAGACGATTGGAAATCAGCAGTGTTGCATGCGAAGAGGGAAGAAGAGCAGAATTCGAAAAAACGATCGTTGCATGGAAGAAGACATGGAGAAGATTGTAATTAGTTTAGGTGGTGACAGTGGCAGTGACTGTCAAAGTGACAGTAGCCATGATACTGACAGCTTCAGTGACAGTAGTGTACATGGAAATGTAGCTAATGGTGAACTTTCAGGTATCGAAGAACTTGAGTAGCCTTAAGCATCTATTACCGATGCTGCGTAACTTTACAGCTCGCACTATATCATTAAGTGTTTCGGTAATTTGTGACACATTTCTTTCAAACAGTCCGCATTTCTTCAGTGTCACATTTATCCACACGGGCGGATGCCAGGAACGCACACCAATGTACCTTCCCGGGAGTCAGAATATACACAACACTTGTTTCGAGTAACTTAACGCTTATTACTTGAAGTTAAGACATGGCACCACTTTCCAGCCATCGGTACCAACTTTATTGGGTTCACGTTACTCAGTGCGTCCGTTAAAATATATACAGGTAGGGGTAGTGACTTTTTTCTGAGGTTGATTTCTAGAGTGCTTACTTTATCGTGAACAGCCTTTAACAATCAGTGAATACAAAGCCCATTGGTAGTGACAAAGAAACTAGTTCTGTGTCATCTCAAGTATAACACACGACAAAAAAAAAAATCATATGCAGCATCTGAAACTATAAATTAACATCGACTGTAAGGGTCAGAGTTTTGGCAACGCTGCACTGTTTCATGCACAGTTCAAACTTTATCAGGCGGGGCGGAGCAGCGTTGCGTGAAGCCAAACACCTTTACTGGCCCCGGTTCTTTCCCTGGACTCGCTAAAGTGCCGCAGACACAATGGCCGGTCCTACGAGTTGTTTGTGGCCGTCATTACCTCCGGCGGCTGGCTGTGAGGGACACGCCCGTCTTTGCCAACACCCAACTGTCCTTCGCAGCCTCCATCATGGCCGCAGAACGCTCCGTCGAAATGCACGGCAGGTACACAGTGGATAAGGCACACCAGATGCCCATCTGCTCGTTTTCCAGGCGCTATAGTTAAGAGACATACAAAAATTGTGTTCTTACTTGCTGAAAGGTTTTACTTCAAAATCGCATCTGTCAGCTATTCTTTCCTCATTAGACCGTGTTTCTTTTAAAAAGCCCCATGATTGAACACTCCATAGTTGCGTGGTCCAATCATGTTTCGCCCAGTTGCCATGGCAATGGCTTCTGACTGACTCAGTGGCCAATGAATAAATCACACAGGTTCGAGTACACACAGTCCTATGAAGTCAAACGTGATGCATAATAACACCGTGAAATTTGTAGGTTCCTAGCAATAGTGAACGGCATTTTTTTTTGCTGAAAGAACTACGAAAAACACGTTGCTTGCAGTCTTAGCATAGTGCTTATATATACACTCGTCGCAATAAAAATTTTCGAACGGAAAAGAAACCTCTTAATTGAAACGAAATTTTATTAGTGTAAATGTACAAAAATAAATAACTGGCAGAACGTCCCATCTGCCCCCAGAAGAGTTCGACGAGTGACAAATAAGATAAACAGGCCGAGGCTATTAGACGTGTTTAATCATGAAGCAAGCACTCCTGGAGAACCATAACTGTGTGTAGACGAATGTTATCTTACTTGAACCCGGTCACTGGGCACTAGGGACGTTTGATATGGCGATATATCAATCATAAAACAATATTTATTAAATATTGTAACTTCAGTAGGATCAAACAGTGTAGAACAATATATTGCATATCGCGATATTAGCGATATGCGAATGTTGGTGATATGAGATATTAGCTATATGCAATGTTGGTGATACGTAATGTTGGCGATATGCAATTTTTGTGATAGGCAATATTGGCGATATGTAATTTTGTCGATATGCGATGTTTGTGATATGCAGCGTTGGTGATATGCCATGTCAGAATCGTCTGCCGCCGGTACGTTATCATGTGGGCATTTTCTGTGCCCATTGCTCCCGACACAGTTTTGGATGTGAAGCTCGTACTCCCCAAATGGTGGATAGTTCGGAGGGCAGTTCATTCTGCCTATAACAGTAATACTACCCAGCCACTTACAGACTACAACAGTCGATCGTACTGCTCTCTCGTATATTTTTTCGCCACGACTTCTCCTCAGTAATCACGCTTGGAAAGTATCGTGCATGTGTCATGTGTTCTGTTTCGAAGACTGTCTATATACTCCTCACGAAGAGATACGATAGGGTCCTCGGACGACGTATGTGCATACGCCTTTGGAACGAAACCTAGATACCTTATTTATTGCGTTTTATACATCGATGTGTCTGATCAGCCGTTTTTACTGTTACAAATTAATTTTACAGAGTGCGGAAATTTTTATGGCAATGAGTGTAAATACATGTTTTGGAATACAAAATCACTTAATTCCTGACTGAGATTCACTAAATCAAGAACATGTTACAGATACGGAAATAAATTCAGTACAAGCACGTTTCTTCTCGAAAAATTAAGGAAACCGATTACATCATTCTAACAATTCTGTTATGTTGACGACATGCACGCAAAACAAGTCAGTCAATCTCATTTGGCTTATGCGTAAAAAAAAAAAAAAAAAAAAAAAACGAACAAACCACAATTTAATCATGTCTGCAATATTATAGACAACATTTTGAAAAAAAAAAAATAAAAAAAAAATAAAAAATAAAAAAAAATAAAAATAAAAAACACTGAGGAAAGTCTACATAATTCAATTTGATGTGAGCGAAAGAAAACTCGCCGTTTCTCATCTCAACTTTTATCTCACACTGAAACAAACGTGACCCAATACAAGTTTTCAGTTTTCATGTGATAAGCTCCTTCACGGTTTGGGCAATCGTGTATGTCCAGTCCACCGCTCAACCTCTATTTTTAGCCATCGCATGATCTTTTTCCGGTATTGGTTAATACTGCAGAGCTAGCTTTGGAAGGCGACGTTTTCCTGTCCTTAAAACTTGCTGGTGTTCTTTTCGTTTAGTATTATTCAGTTTTATATTTTTTTTTTGCAGAGGTCTTCATATTTTTTGTATAGACTTATTTCTTGTCTTATGAAATCTTGCGCTTGTTTTAACTTCCCGGAGAAACATAGTTTCAGTCGCCTTGATTCTGTATTAGTTCCAATTAGATTTTAGGATTTTTGTTTCGCTGCCAAGTAAGAGAGCAGTCTTGGCTATCGTTCGTTAGAATTTCTTTTGTTTCTTTTTTTTTTCCCTGTAGGGACATCCTGAAGGTTTTATAATCGTTCCTCACATTCTTGAAGAGGCAGTATGTTTATAATAGACGCCTCTGTGGTACCACATTCGAGGTACTTTAAATGTTTTATTTACAGCTTGCATCGGGACGGAAAGGTTGCGCCTAAGTGCTGCGTTGGAATTTGCTTGCGGTTTATTGGGCGGCTGTTAACATAGAGGTCGAGAAACTTATTTCTGATAGGCTCACTCACGTAACAGACTTTCGTCACACAAAGACGAGCTGCCAATAGTCAAAGGAGGGCTGCAGTTGTGCACATAGGATATTGTACTCTAGCCTCCGCGTAAATCTTTTCGCGAAAATCGGGTGGCCCTATTTATTGAGTACTTTTTAATTGAGCCTTTGAAAAAAAATCCCTGTAGTATTCTGTTCACGGTTAATCGAGCCCTTCTGAAAGCCCGGCTTAGGATCTACTTTACTTCTTATGTTGTATCCATCCGCTGTATGTAATATTAAAATTGTCATGGAACCTCAAACTTTATTAATCTGCCGTTCAAGTAGAAACCCTGACATTTTTAGGCAAGTAGATGTGTTAGTAAAGGTAGATCATAACCCTCAGTTTCATCCGTCAGTCACACGTTCGCCCGTCGGTCACATGATCTTCAACCAATTGCAGGGAATTTTTTTTCTATACGTCAATCAGGAAAATATATTTCAAACTTTAACTTTAGATGGACGGAAGGATGGGCCACCGCCTTGTAATATCGTTCCTTGAACATGGCTGTCGGAAAACAGTCACTTGTTTCTTTGTCTGATTATTTTTCTTTTTAAATACACAAGGCACCGAAGTTGTTTACGTTTCACCTCTGAATCGAACTGAAGATGACTTGTTGATTTCCAGAGGAAACACTGATAAATTATGTTATGGAAAGAGACTACACTTATGAGATTCTTCAAAAACATTTGTCTATGGGCGAGAGTCGGATGCCTGGTCGATGTGAATTATGGTTCTAAACCCTGCTTAATATGCAAATTCCAGCTCTTATCTTAAAAAAAAAATAAAGGAACCTTGACCTGAGTAGCCATAAATCTAGCCTTCATACCTATCACCTTCTCAATAAAATGCCAATGAATTAGATTTATTATCATTAATTTGCTGCCAACTTAACTGGGAATGTGAGTGTAAGTTTATACTGTAGCATACATGTAGTAATGACATTTAGTATCGTGAACAACCTTTGCTAATTGCGTATATTATAACAAAACTCAAAAACCTATATGATCCCAAAATTAACTTCAATGTCGACAGCGAATCGGAAAGTGCAAATGCTGTTCACATTATAGTAAGGACTTTTGAAAAACTTTTGAAAAAAAAATTGCTCCACATAACTACATATTGATGGCCCAGTTCAAAAGAGGAACAACTCAACAAAAGGAATTTTTATGTTAGTTACACTAATATATAAACAATAGCACACACTATCTAGTTCAAAAGAGTAACAACACATAAATTAACCAGTTTTAAAAATATATCACCTAATTACGTTTAACAGTAGGGCCTAAACAACTTTTTGTGACTAGCGAGTTCAAAACTGCAATAACTTAGATAAAGCCGTCTTAAACTGGGGATATAATCTGATAAAGCGTACTCGTCATATAGACCATACCGCAAGAATGTAAGTGCTCAATAATTTTCCCTCCTATCTGGTATGAACTTTACGATCTTAACACAAAACTTTACGTTGGGAGTGTATGCGATATTTATCGTTGACGTCAACACCGTATTGGTTCGTGCTTGCAGCCCATTTGATGAACACGTCTCTGATCGCTGCTACATCTAACCAAGTACGTTTAGCTGCTGACTTAAGTCAAGGGTTAATCCTGCACTGTAAAAAAAATTGAAGCTAATTACCTTTACATGTAAGTTAAAATTACCTCTTAAACGTAGAGTAAATTTACATAACAAATAAAGTACTATTCCCCTTATCGTACGGTAAAAGTACCTGACAAAAGTGTGTGTGTGTGTGTGGGGGGGGGGGGGGGATCCCATACAAGTAAGGGAAAAATTACTATATTGTAAAATAAAATTATATTTAAGAATATTCTAGAGGATTATTCATGTTAATTTTTTATTGCTTATAAACTCCAACGAATAGTAACCGAAATCTCAACACAAAAATCTCGGCTCTTGCTGATAGGTAGGCGCGAATCATGGTCCTGTATCACGTTAGGCCGATGCGCTATCCATTGCACTACGATTACAGTGTGACAGCGTCAGTCGATATTAACATGTTAAATGTTTGTTTCTTCCACCTCCCCCCCCCTACTTAGCTGTTGAGAATGCTGGAGAGATGCACGTGTCGTAAGGTAATTTTTCCATAGATGTATGGGATTTTCCACTACCATGTAGGTGAATTTTGCTCCAGAGTGCGATATTTTACCTTACCTGTAAGGTAAACTATGTTTCCCCCACAAGTTTGCGAATATTACTTTACACTTGTCAGGTAATTTTTCCCATTATTTTTTACAATGTGAGTTTCTTTAAGTGTTATCGTAAAGAAAACAGCAAGGTGACTGTAGAGACATATATTGATTAATTAATTTGGAAAATTAAATGCATAAACGAGTTTTTGGTGACCGGAATTGCGTAGGCAATTTATGTCTGTGTCAACGTGTTATAAACTCAAAAACTTGTACGTATTTTTTACGTGAGCATATGCATCGCCTGTCGTCTTTCACATCCCCAAGAAGCATATTAGGTTATGCAGTAGCAAGTTGCGTTTTCACTATACTTCAGTATAGTACATTCACGTACAAAGCCAACTTTTATGAAGCCCTGCTCCAATTATACTTTCAGGATATTCTTCCTCCTCATGCAAAGCTTAAGTCAACAAAATTACACCAAAGGGCAATGCACCATACGAGCCTTCACTTAAATACTATTTGTATAAGAACTATCTCTTATTAGTGTTACGCTTTATAAAAACTTGTGTAGTATTATAGTTAATTTTAAACGTAAAAGTTTGCGGTTAGGCGTAACTCAAAGGTAAACACTATTTACCTCTTTATCGTCCTGTATTGAAGTCACAGGTTACATCTCGTTTACAAAACTTTCAGTTAGACTCTAACTCGGAGGAGCTCTTATTATTTCACTTGGTTACATTGTGTTACTGGTTATTATTATTTATTATTTAATTACTTACATATATTAAAGCCACTCTGAATAGTATCTAAAGACCGACTTCGCCTTGTCCATGATGCCGTAGGCTGATGGCCAGACGTATGTCGGCGGACGGCACGTCCCCATCTCTGGACGTCTTCCTGGAGCAGTGTCTCGCTAACAAAGACCTCGTCCACCGTGTTTCCAGCCGTAATATTAGCCTCGTGTTTAGTAACAACCGACCCTGCCTGGAGGAGTTTGTTTAGAAGCGCTCAAGGCTTCCTTCCACTCCCCTCGTAGTATGTTTGTTCTCTCGCAATCAGGCTAGCGTGCCTGTTGCTGCACATAACACTAGGCATTACCACGACACATGATTTCTCTGTATTTATTCATATTAAATAGAAATGAAATATTACAATCTGGAGTGACCACAAGTAAAAATTTCAGTTCAACCAACAGTAAGGTATTTTTTATGCTAACACAAGTATAAAAAGCTTGTTATACATGGCAATGTTTAGGAAACAACTGAAAAACGTAATACGTGGGGTGATTTTTCAAAGGTTTGATTCAGAAAGTGGGCAGAAACCGTAAATAGACTATAGATAATAAAAGTTCCTTAGACATGGCGGCTCATGCGTGTCTCATCGAGAGACGGACACAAATTGACGTCCATGCCTTACCTGAGACGCGAACCCAAAACCTCTCGCACCGCTAGCCCGTGGGTAGCGAACTGCACTACGCAGATCGGCACCTCGCACTGCAGCGTGAAAACGAAATAGTTTAAAGGCTGTTCACGGTAAATTGAGTACTTTTGAAAGCCCTGCTGAAGATATACTTGTGTGAGCACTGTGTATTCTTCTACCATATGTGAAATTAACATTGTGACGAGCCTGATCGCTTTATTTTTAGCGTGGAAATGTTATAAAAGTAAATATTTCCCTAATTTATACGAATTAAAAAAACAGAGAGCATAAACATAATAAAATGAATATTGTTGGCGTGAACAGTCGAGAAATGACCGCTTGCACAATTAAAGCACCTTTTACTGTATGGTATTACTTCTATCGCTGTGTTGTTTATTGTGAGATGCAATTTATTAGTGTACATCCCCAATTTAAGGGTAGTTATAGAGCTACCTCTATCGTTTTGCATTATTTCCTTATCTCATCTCATTCGACCACAGCACACAATCCTGTGGTGGATATTCTGGGAACCCCAGAAAAACCTTTCGCAGAAATGAGTGCGTCACGTTAACCCTTTTGGCGAATAGATACAGGCTGTTCACGATAAACTGAGCATTTTTGGAATCCTTGCTTAAGATTTACTTATATGCACGCTGTGTATTCTTTCGCATTACGTAAAATTAGCACTGCCATGGGGCTCACCCCTTTATTCACGCGTAGGTCAAGTAAAACTGTGTAGTTATTAGAAATGAAAATATATTACAAATCTGCACAAAATTACACTTAGATGCATTTAAAACAACAGAAAGCGAAAGATACAGTTTAATTGATCACAAATGGGTTACCTGACACTTTCGATTCGACGTTAAGACATGGAACTACTTTCTCTCTATTGTTACCAACTTGACCGGGTGGATGTAACTTAATTTCTCCCGTTAAAACCCACGCCAGGGCATTGAATGCCCCACCCTCGCCACTGTCCTGACTATATAATATTTTGAAATAAACATAATGTATCGGTCACATATGGTCCAATCCCACCCACACGGACGTTAGTGACGTGCCATACGCATTAGTTATTGCTGCGTCGTAATAGCATAGCCTTCTCGACGGCCACGATACTAATGCGTCATGCTCAGGAGGCGAAGAAGCCTAATTCGTGGTAGGTCGAGCCCAATTCGCCGGCATGACTCATAATTACTGAGCACTGCGTCCGTGGCCGAGTAGAATACTTTGTAATTAGAACTACCGCCGTAATTAGACTTTCTGCGCGTATCCGTGTGAGGTAAAAACAAATAGTAGCCTAAGTGTGAGATGTGGGAAACGGGGCAGACGTTACCAATGGCCCATATTTTTTTTCCCCTCAAGGTACTCCCTCCCATTCCGCCAATCCCTTGCATTTCTTCGCTTCTACATCTGCATCTCAACGTCTTTCTCATGGGCACTAAAGACCTAGTTATTGAATGACTTTAAAATATATCGACTTATTCGTGCGAGCATTTTAACGATGCAGTTTAATCCACATTTAGAATAGAACAGGATGAAGCCTAACGTGTTGTCGAAAAAGTATAGCTGATATTTTTATTGCAGTGCTTATAAATATTTTTTTTTCATCTAAGTCGCAGTTCACAGGAGTTCTAGGAAAGTTTAATGGTTCAAAAGATTTTTTTTTTTTTTTGGTGATTTTAAACAAACATTTTGACTGACAAGATGTAATTTGCTTATAGTCTGTTCGCGGTGAAATTAGCACTTTTGAAAGCCCCACTTAAGATCTACGCGAATGCACGTTGCGTATTCTTCCGCCTTATGTAAAATTAACATTTCCATGGGCTTCATCACTTTACTCATGCGTCGGTCAAGTGAAACTGAAATTATTAGAACAGTAAATATTTCACAAATCTGCTCATTCTTATACTTCGATGCATAAAAAAAAACAGACCGCGAACGAAATAATTTACGTTATCACAAATGGTTACATAAGACTTTTTTTTACGACGTTAAGATATGGAACTACTTTCTCTCCATCGTTGCCAACTTCACTGGGCGCATGTCACTCAGTGCGCCCGTTAAAATATATGCAGACAGGAGCTGTGACATTTTTCTAAGGTTAATTTCAAAAGTGCTCACTTTATGGTGGACAGCCTTTAATAGCGTTGGACACCAACAAAGTGCATTTTTTCGCATCTGTATAAGATGCAGTTCAGTACTATTTGTAAGTACTATTTCCTGGCCTAAAATTTTTTAGACCGCAGTTGTTGCGTAATAACATGTCAAAAACATAGTTTTAATGTTTTTTGGGACGTACAAACACTAAAAACTAGTTCACTTACCGAAATGAGATTATTATCAATGGAATAAGGTACTGCTAGTTAATTAAATAACTTTTTAAAATCACAACTAGAATTGTTTTCGTAATCTTTAAGAATTTTTCGAAATAAGGATTTTTTGCATATTTTTGTTTGCAACAGTCTATAATTATTGGTAAAGTAAATTTTTCCAAGGATGCCTCAAAATCCATAAAGACATGACCTTTAACTCACCTTTGTCAATTTTTGTAAATATTATAGTAAAATAAACATTGTTAATATACAAATGCGATTAGTTAAGAGTCTTACACACGATATGTACTTAGTAATGAGGTATACATTCTATATTGTGAATAGTTAAAATCCTTACTCCAAATATGTGCTTATAAGGCTTACGCAAATGAGATGTACGCTCTATATTGCGCCAAGATTTTATATATTAAATAAAAATGGTACAAATATATTAATTTGTAGTAAAATTTATTACGACTGTTCGACCACGTCTTACAAGTTCTACAAATTGTGTAACTACTATAATAATTTTTTCTCGTTTTAGTGCATTTATAAGTAAAAGGTTGGGTTCAAAAGTTTTTTCCAAAGATAAATGAGTTGTTTAGCTTCGTAAAGCGATAAGGATAGCTAGACAAATACATAGTAGGTCTGGACGTGAGGCACATTCAATAACTTATTATAACCGATTACATCTTTAATTAACTGCTGCAGATCTGAATATTGCCGTTTATAGTAGACTTTAATACAGGTAACGCTTTTTCTAATCAGCTAACAATTCAACTACAAAGCACTCCACTGATCGTTAACTTTAATATGCATGCAGTGACGGATAGTATCGCAATTTTTTTTTTCGATGATTGATTTAAAAAATGCTTAGTTAATAGTGAGCGTATTAAAGCGATCGCTTCAAAGGTTTAACAAAAATGGATGCTTTCAATAAGGGTAAAATATTTTAAAACGTATGTGAGAAATAAGAAAAACATGAAAGGAGAAACACGCTACAAAAGTGAGATAACTTTCACTAAGCGTTCGGTATATGAAAATAAAACTATATTTCAAAGAATTATCGATATAGTACAAAAATGTAATATTTATTGCGTTCCTTGCACCACAAATCTTGACTGAAAGCGTGAAAAAATGCAACGGCTATAAAAATATTTATTAATTTTTATGGCCAAACTACACTGACTACAGAAGTTCACTTCGATTGTGTGACTTATTGATACATTAACGTGCGTACCATGTTTTTATCTATACACCCCTTACTTCATAGCCATACAAAACGTTACATTTTAAGGTAAATGCAAAAACTATAAATATGTGAAAATTTGAAGAGAATTTCAATATTTCCCAATGCACGAAACAACTTCAATAATGAGCGGATTTTAAAAGTAAAGAACGCAAATCAATTTAAAATGTTTACCTTTTAAAATATAAATATACATTTAATTTACTAGCAAATAACTTTTATCAGACTGTTTATTAATATCAACATTATTTAAATTTTCTGGTACAGGAATCAATTGATCAGATGAGTCAAATATGCTATAAATTTCTTTTAAACTGGTTCCTACATTACACCTTGTGGCTACAGGAATACTCCACTCTTTTATTGGTGCGTATATGAAATACGTTGTCGAGCAAAACAGTTTACTCCAGCAAAGCAAGAGCCTCATATTTTGATGCATCTTAATCAAATTTCAAGTTTAGGTAATAGATTACTTTGTATTTTTGAAAGAGGCAATAGCAATACGATCCTATTACGTCCTTAGTTGTGGTTTGAGTCCATTTTATGCTTGCGCGTGCAATATAATGTTTTATTGGAATTGCTAATGTTTCTGATCTCCTATACTCTACCACTTTTCACAAATATGAACATATGGTAAAATTTTGTTTGTGTGCACGATTATTTTGCGTCTGTACAATCAAACTATTAAGAACACGCCAGCAGAATTACTTGGGAAAGGTGTCACTAGCAGAGAAGAATTAATTTTAATGACCTCTTTTAGAGAATGGGAAAACTCAGCAGAAATATGACAGAAAATTAATTTACGATGACGTCGTCCCAAAGACTTACTGATCTTTTACACTTTAAGTGGTAATATGACAATGTCAACATCCAAGAGCAAAGTAATTTTATTTCGTAATAAAGTGGTTTTGTGGTGAAATATTAAAGGAGTCGCCTATTTAGTAGAACATAACGTACTTCTTACCAGAACCTGAATTACTTGCTATGATCTAAGCTAGGATCGTAAATTAATAGGTTACTGAGGGCTGGGATTAGGCAGTGGTAGAAGATAATCAGAAGTCTAACTAATTAAACAGTGACTCAGCTGTTATGCAATTTCCCCAAATTACATAGAAAGAGGCCGAAAGGAATGGAAGGAGAACAGGGAAGTCCAGTTAGCTGTGAAGAGAAGCACGATAGAGAAAAATTCACCCGAGTCTCGCAGCCTGGACTAGTTTCCCCGGCCGCCACCGCACCAGCACCTTCAGCTGCTCAGTCCGACGACAATCGCCGACTGTGTCGCTGGCAACCCTCGTAGCCTAGTCCACTCTTCTCGCCCCATACCACGTGTGTGTGTGTGTTGACGTGATCCGTTCTGACTGGCTCCCGTTGTGCAGCGGAGGCGGAGTTTGCTCGGAGTCTGTTAAAATTACACTGGAACGTCCTTAAGTCAGCTGGACCCACATCTTCGCGCATGTCTCCGATAGTTGATGAATTCCATTTCGGTCCGATGCTATGCCTTGATAGTTTACAAACTCGTCTGTGGCCTCCTTCCCGGCTGTTGTATGGACGTGTAGTGCACAACGGGGCTATGATTAACATTGTTAACTCGTAACTTGTGACTCATTGCCCGAATTAGAAAAAAAAAAAGCCAAATTATTGTAAACCAGTGGAAATGAATCCACTTAAAAACAGTCGTAGCTTTCTAATTATTAAGATGGCTGGATTTCTCTGATTTAGGATCTCTTCATGATGTAAAATTGCGTAAGGTACTTGTGATAAGCCACGAGCTCGTAAACTGAAAACCCTGTAATTAAATTCTGAATCAGGGGAACTGTTTCATATACATAAACAAGGTTGGCATTTAAACTTCGTAAAATAGTTCCAATGTACAATAAGCATTTGTTTACAATGCACGAAATATTTTTACGTAATGGAGAGAGCAGAGTAGAGAGATTTGAGTGGCTCTTTACATCGAGGTCTTGAGAGCCGACGAGGGTGAAGCGAGGTGAGCATGGAGCAGCGCCGGAATGAAGGGGCCGGATTAAGCCAGTGACGTTGCGGCACCATCCGTCACGATTCCTACATGTGAAAAGCCCGGGAACGACCCAGCCGGGAATCGAACCAGATTCACCCAGGTAGGAGGCGAGTGCTTTAACCACTACACCACCGCGGCCTCTTTTACTTATTGAAATGCTGGGTGTTCTTTTTCTATCGTAGAAATTCGAATCACATGTTGATTCAAGGTAATGAATAGAGTGGTAGTATTGCGATCACGTTCTGTACTGTATGTTTGGGACGGAGGCGCAATACGAGCCACCACAATTTCTCTACGAATTGAAAATGAATTTTATTTGTTCAATATCGGCAAGAAATATTTTTTAATACAATTTTGTGTGTAAACATTTCAAAGCCTCCGTCCCAGGTACGAGTGAGAACGAAAAATATTAAAACACTTTTTTGCAGGGTGTCTCCAGACATTATAGACTGTTCGCGGTAAAGTGAGCACTTTCGAAGCTCTAGTTACTGTTTCCTTTCAGCCAGTTTTTATCCTATAACCAATATTTTAAATAAATATTTCCATGTAAGTATCAAACACAGTGTGCATTTTCCATCGCACTCGGAAGTTAACGTCTAAGGCTAAAGTAAAATGTATTTGTTTACTATTTACCGCGAATAGCCTATAATGATCAGTCCACGAGGAGACACGCCAGATCATTCAACTTATTGGCCAGTGTAACAGTTTCTCAATCGACTTACGGTGACTAGTATTTCGATAACTTGCATCATTTATTTGGGTTTGGTGAGTAAATCTGAAACGATTCTTAAGAGCGCACTGCTAATGGGTACTCACACCTCACTAGCGGCAAACTTTCCTCTAGCGCGAATGTCACTACTTAAACCACGCACCTTATCACTGATAATTTTGGGTTTTCCCATTTCAAATTACTGCTTTTGATAGCACATGAACTTTCTTTGTGTGAAACATCTTTCGTTATTGTGCTGTCGTTTAAATGTTCATTCACATATTTGATTTTGTATCATAGTTTTATAACTACATAGTTTATTGCAATCTTATGCATGTGAGAATTCAATATGGGATGTACTGTACAGTATACATATATCGTACTAATTGTATGATTTTATGTTCAGTTATCTCGGTATATCCTTCATGCTTTCATGTGTTTTTTTGTCTCGTATTCTGCTCCTTTTGGACTAGCTCGCATCTTTTACTCCTAATGAAAATATTGATGTTGTTGCGATAATCTGCTCTACCGATTTATTTCAAAAGTTGGATGTTCGCTGTGCATCTTTTTTCAGGCACTTACACACATTTTATTTAACGAGGGAAAAGTATGTTCATGTGTAATGTTTTATTTACTCTTTGAAAAGTACTGCATTTGTTTGATCACCTAAAGTATTTGAAAAGTGCAGCTTATGTTAACATGACAGTACTGCGTTCTGTTTTGTATACTAGATAGTCTTCAGTCTTCGAGGGTGAATTTCTCCGTCCTATCCCACTTTCCCTAAAAGTGTTATCAAAATCTGCGATCTAGGTTAGGATTTCGAATAGCTAATTTGAAAATTTTTGGGTATAAACACTGAAGTCAAGAGAGTTTACTTCAGAACTTATCAGATAATCGCATTTATGTCTTGCCTGTGAAAATAGTTTTTTTTTTTTTTTAAGCCATGACTTCCCACAAGGCGCTGCCAGCTACAACCACTCAAATTCCAAGATATGCAAGCTGTAACAGACATACATATCAGAGCCTTCCTAAGATCCGCAAAATCTTCATTCATTGTCTACCGGGAGCGTGCATTGGGTTATTTCTTGTGCATAGTCTCCATAGCCACATCGTTCATCATTTTGGTAGCGAGGTAGCGTGCTACGAACATTGTGTTGGTATGACTGCATTCCGCACAACAAGACGTCCGCCAGTCAATATAGACAGATAGACAGAGCTGTGGAAGGGAAGTACTGACAACGCAACGAAGCTTTCCTAGAACCAAGCTTGTATAGTATGTCTTGTAGTTGTCACTTAAGAGTGGGACGTACCCTTACGTATTTTGTGAAATATTTGTTTGCGCGAATACGCGTATCTCGGTAGATAAATGTTCTGCCAAGACGAATTTTTGTTCATAAAAGAAAAAAACGATTACCTATGCCCATATTTCTTTACTTCGATCATATTAAGTGTATTCTTGGAGAAAAAAAACTTCGTGAAAATGGTCAAATATCGCATTTGTAAAGCTTGTGTATGCAATGTTTTTTAATGTGTGAGCTTTCATCGCGTGTGATAAAACCCCACTGTTGCAGGTCTAATTTGCACAGTACAGCGTTACGACGGAAACACTGCACGCCATGCGCGTAGGAGCGATGAGGTGCTAGGCGTGCGTGTTAGTGTCGCCCGTATCGCTCCCTCGTTTCTTGGCCTTGGACGCACGTGTCCATTCCACTCTTAAGGCGACAACACAGCTTAAATGTTGATAGGCGAGAGCGCGAAATAAAAGGAGCAATAAGACACTACTTCCCTTTAATGGTAATCAAAACAATTACAATTTGATAGTTATGGTTGAGGGAGGACAGATAAGGATTGTTCTTTTTCCCTCGCTAACTCACCCCTGAAGATAACTGGAGATCGGTGCTCTCGTTGTCTGCGTCCGCCTCGAGTCGCCGACACCCCAGGAAGACGCCGTTTCCAAGTTCGGATCACTCGACCACACTTTTCCGCCTCCCTCCTGGTAATGTGTTGTAACTCCTCCCCTATGCTCCGATAGCTTGGTGTGGGCGGAGTTAAAGTGGCCGGCCGATGCCCCTTACTCCTGCATCAGCCAGACCTTACAATGATCCAACTTGCAGGTCTGTGCCGAACTATTCAGCTTCCTCGTGCAGCTCATGCTGATCCAACCCCTGAGTTGGCTGCATGCCTCTCGCCTAGGCGCACCACGTGGCTGGTGTCGCAATCGCAACAGTCTTCATCCCTTACGTGTGAGTAATTTTCCTTAATATTTCGACAAGTTTTTTTTTTGTTCCAACTTGTCTACAGAGCGTGCATATTTTCTTTAACAGCCTACTTCATATTTGCTCTTAAGAATGGCATTTTTTTTTCTGCTTAATCTTTTGACAATTTCAGCTGTTGGAGGACTAGCACGTGACAGAAATGTAACATTTTTGATGAGCAGCCGTGGTTGAAGAGGTATAAAACTCGAGTACCCATACTTAGTGCTAGAAGTATAACCAGTTTGGGGGAAATCGCTGCGAGGATCCAAACGTTTTGCTAGGACACACACAAACGCACATACAAACACTCAGACTAAAAGGTAATCTTAAAGGCCTATCTTCCTTCGAAAAGTAGGATTGAGAAAGTACTGTTATTCCTTACGTACCAGACAATTTAAAGTGCCTATCTGAAGACAAGCAAGGATTCTTACCTTCAGAGTCTTGAGTACAGATTTTGCCTGGAACTATCTGTAATCGCTGTTTGTGCCGATTTTCCGCAAAGTATCAGTGACTCAAGCATCAGACAAATTCACATAATAAGTATATTTCAATAGCTACTGGTTGCAAACCAAAGTGTGATCTGATCCTTACTTATTAAATAATTTTAGCG
The DNA here is from genome assembly GCA_029891345.1 of Dryococelus australis. NCBI lineage: Eukaryota > Metazoa > Arthropoda > Insecta > Phasmatodea > Phasmatidae > Dryococelus > Dryococelus australis. The sequence goes on from CM056993.1 coordinate 366,140,750, forward strand.
TGTGCACAGCACTTGAATCGAAACAAGTATACCTAGTTACTTTCGTTTATGGGCTCACACAATAAATGCGTGAATGTATAAAATCGTTTTAGACTATTAAATTCTGCTCGTCCGAACTAAACGTAAGCAAAATCTAGAATAATATATGAAAAAATTAATAGCCTTGTCATATTTTCGACATGAAAAGAAACTTTTTTTTTTTTTCCCCGGAAAATGAACGTAATAATTATACGCAAGACAAAAACTAGCTTGGGCGATGACTGCAAAGTCAGTTACTAGACAAAGAAAGCTCTACAAAATTTTACACTGTTTCAGACCTATAACCATAAAAATATATTATAATAAGGAGTACCCTGATTAAAAAAACTCATCATTAGGCATTGGACACCAACAAAGTAATAAAAATTCTTGTTATTTGTTAATAAAGGATTTTTCAGCAGTCGAGAATAATACATAAGAAAATTAACGAGGACATATATTTAAGGGAAGGAAATTGGTATTAAAAGGGAAGTTTCCAGGTGGCTCGTGGTTGGAATGGAATGTCTGGCAGGGAAGCAGGGAGCAAGCAACACGAGAGAGAAAGAAACATGCGTCTTCATCTGGTCTCTGCTGTCTGTCTGCGGAGCAAATTCGATTAGGAGGAGATTGCTTTCCAAGACTCCGTAAATTAAACGGCAGGAAAGGAGAAGAGACACATTCATTTGGTGGAGCTCCACCTCAAGCAATGCGTCATTCTCATACACCATAAAACAGATATTATTTCGCTTTTATTAAACTTTATTTCACAATTCACAGATATATTTATGTTCTGAAGTTTTATTTTTTTTCAACATTTGACTGAAGTCACAATAAATCGTAAATAAGCATGCAAGATAAATTCGTGATACTAGCTAGAGCTATATTCTTCGTTCGTTAACAATGTTCCTTAATTTATGACCCCACTATATTTCGAGTAAGGTGTGCTCATAAACTGTTTATTAACTAATTAATTTATGCTACGTAACAAATACGGGCTCTATTTGAAATGCTATAGAGTCAAAAGTGTTTCAGGCAGACGTTACTTTAAGAAATTAGGCTTTGTAAAATATGCACAAATATATAGGCATATTAAAATATCTTTTTCAAGTTTTATATAACGTGACGTTGTGATCTGATCCCGAGAAAACACGCCCTGTCGTGGTGAACAGAGCTAAGTCTTCCAATAGCCACATGCAAGACAATGCCAGCCCCTCAGAATACTGGGGATTTTCATTTAAAAACCAATTTCAAAATATTTACTATCCAGTTTTCTTCACAAAAAAAAAAAAAAAACGATTAATTGCCAAATTTCAAGGTAAGATGATATGTAGGGCAGAAAAGTAGTATTAACTCTGCCAAGGAACAAATTGTACACCCTATGAAAGGAAGAAACGTTATTTTCCAAATAAGGTTTTATACAGTGTATGTTTGATGATTGCAAAACATTATCGACACAATATGTTTGCAAGATAAATTCCATTAAAAACTTTATACAATCGAAAATCTGCGCTCTACACTGATATTAAATACAGGTCATTATAAACCGTTTTCCTTATGGATCATGTAGTCATAAAATCCATTTCATACATATACTTTCTGAACACCCATAAGGTTTATGCTCCAAAAATGAGTATTCAACTAAATGTCCAGCACTACTTCGTTACTCAGTGAGCGAAAATGTTATCTTCCTTTAACGCGACTTTCTAAACTCACATAAGGTTTCGCTTCAATTAGAGCATAAATAATTACAATTATTTTTACTGACCGAAAATTAAATCGGTATTAAAACTTTTGAACTTAATTTCATCTGAACCCCGGCCAGGGTTTATAAACCCCTTTGACACACGCGAAAAAAATTCCTACGGGTATAGATTGCTCCAGAAATACATTAAGTAATTAATAAAAACACTTTCGGTTCAATATTTCCGGCCACGTCATCCTCAGGCATCTTAAATTGACCCGCCAACGGGTGCCAATCAGGGCGAAGTGACGTCACTAGGCAGGTATCACCCCACATTATCGGAGCTAAAGTCAGTAGTTATTCTGTAAAAGGACGGAGTGGTCATGCTGCCACACTCGTAGTCGGCGTTCGTGAGTCGGTCCCCCATCGGACCTCGAAGTCAACCGTCATCGGACACCAGCTACGCCGGGCGATCAACGTATTCACCACTGCCTGCCAGTACAACTGAACAGCAATGAAAATTCGTCATCCTAGGTAAGGTCTTGTAAAATATTCTGATGTAGGCGGGTAAAAACGTAGTTTTCGATCTAGGAAATCGTCGGTGCCAAACATTAGACGATCAGGCGCCTCAGGGTATAAAATAAGAGTATTTTATTTACTGTACATAATGGCTATAGAAATTTCTCAGGGTGATGTTTGCAATATTATACTATTTCATTATTTGTTTCGGCTTGAACAAAAGTATTATTTTATTGGTGTTATAAGCAGAACATTTATTATTTGGGGCGCTAGCATGCCAATGTGACAGATGGAACTGCTGCGTCGTTGTACGAGAAGGGCCACCGTAGTACGAATTATAACAGTTTCTTTCCACGTTAGTGATCGTGATTGTAAAAGTTGATCGTTCTTATGGGTGGCACGTCTTTGCTGCGCTCAAGAGAAGCGTCTGTGTGTTAGGGCCCTTTAGCTCTCTGTTCCTACGGGCCCCTTTTATTTACTTGCTGTCCGCACTTCTTAATATAGAACTGGTGTTATCCGTGATATTTTTCCTGGCTGCTATTGACTGGTTGTTACAGCTCAATGCCTTCGAAAGCTACGCTCAAGGAGAGCTCCTTAATCAGATGTTGTCCGATTCATACGTCAAGCAAGAAGTCTGCAGAGAGCCTTTGATAAGCGAACGGGGTGTGTTGAGCTATATTGTAGGCTAGTTTTGCTCCAGTGCGTGAACACACGTATGTTATGGCTCCAAGCCACGTTCTATACCTAGTATTGTTTATTTGGGAACTAAAGACCTTCATAGGGCGCAACAAGTGGACAAGCTTGTATGCTGCCGTGATTGACTTTTGGAATGATTATGACCACTTTGCCATTCGCTGGAGTTTATGTGTGACTATTTCCGTTTGTTTGTTCCGAAGCATTAAACCAGTAGTCATGAGTTTTCGAACATCATACTCCTGCTAGCCGTGCACGTAAATTTATTAAATAGCCGATAACCACCGGGATCTACAAAGGGGTACGACGCGAGTCCAATTTCAGAAACTCCATAGGCTTTCATAAATTTATTAAATAGCCGATAACCACCGGGATTTACAAAGGGGTACGACGCGAGTCCAATTTCAGAAACTGCATAGGCTTTCATAAATTGCAGCCATATTATCCAAAATGAAAATTAGTCGTTTCAAAAATTGTTTAGTGTACTCAGTATCACGCCTATGCTAAACTGTGCAATTCTAATATTGCATCATTACACTAGAGTCTGTACAGAGCTTAAATATTGGCTGGTTATTGAAAAATTACTACTTATTTTAATAGAGACCTTATTGCAAACATTTAGTCTTAAAATAGTTTCACGTGTTCTAATCAGTTTCATTATATCACTGCGTTATAAAGAGTGTTTTCTGAAAGTGGAATTGCGAAAACTAACAGTGTTTTCTAGACAAAGTTAAGTACAGAAAAATGCAGCGGTAAAGGGGAACGAAGAAAAAATAATCACTGTTGTTATTTTGCGTTGCGACAATGGAGTCATACTCTAAACGACAGTATTATAAATTAAGGACTCAAACAACAGCAAAACGGTGAGTAGACACTAGGTTTTCATGACAGTTAAGCCTCTAGCATTCCTTCGTGCCTCCCCCACCCCAGACAGTGGTCTAGTGGTTAGACTGCTCGCCTTCCACCAAGGCAAGCCGGGTTCGATTCCCGAAGGGGGGGGGGGGGGTCATCCCCAGTTTTTTGCATGTGGGAATCGTGCCTGGCGATGCCGCTGGTCAGCGGGTTTTCTCGGGGATCTCCCGTTTCCCCTGTTCTTGCACTCCGGCGATGCTCCATAATCACATCTCTCCGCCCTCATCTGCTCTCAAGACCTCTATGTTAGGAACCGCCCAAAGTTCTTCACTCACTCACTCATCCAAAATTGCATTACACCAAAAATAGGCCCAGAGCTTTTTTTTTTTTTTTTTTTTTATTGCAAACATTATACCTTAAAACTATGAAAGTTAAGTAGCGAAAATGAACAATGTTTTCAAGACAGAATTGATGTGCAGAAAAATACCGTAGTAATAAGGCATAAATGACACTAATCACTAATTTTATTACGCCTTATAAAATTGTGTCATACTCTGAACGCCAGTATTAAAATTTAAGGACTAATACAATAACAAAAGGGTAATCATACATTTGATTTCCCTGCCGACTTAGCCCCAGCATTCCTTTGTACTGCCCTCCCCTTTTCGAAACACAGTATCTTCAGGTATGCATGAATTGTAAACAAGATGTATGTTCAAAAATTCACTATTTTCTCTAAAATTTCAGTTTTTTGACTGGGCCCTGTATTACTTAAAACAATCTGGACATTACTTTAAGGAAAATTTTAATAATCCAATACACTACTTATGTTAAATTATATTTCTCCCGTTTCACGACAAGGCAGAAACTAGTTTCATTTACAGTCTCGACCTAAACCGAGATTACTGATATCGAGATGAGGAGTTGGCGCATCGTTTTGTGTGCTAGACCCTCTCGACCAACAGACGAATGTTTCTAAAACATGCAATGCGATACATGCGTTTTATACTTCTATTAATATAAGTGTACCATATTTCTGGTTGATTTGAACTTTAGTTTATATTTCTTCTATAACTTATCATATTTAACTTATAATCAACACGAATTAAGAATTTTATGTGGTTGACGGTGGTACAAACGCCGTCCCACAATATCCTATACGTGTTCAATAAGGGATCAATCTGGATACCTGACAGGCCAAGGAATGGTATCCACATCTTGTAGAACCTCATTACCGCATCGTTGTGCAGTATCTGTGCTTTGTGACCGGGAGTCGTAACTGATGGCAGCCCATACCACAAAGCTTGGTTTATTTTCTAATTATTTCACAGTTTTTTTTTTTTTTTTTGCTTCACCAACGCATGAATAGAATGATCAGGTCAATGTTAATTGCGCATATGGCGGAGGAATGCTCAACGTCCATACAAGGAGTTAAATCTTAAGCAGGGCTTTCAAAAGTGCTCAGTTTACTGTGAACATCCTATATAGGCTTTCGCGGTAAAATGAGCACTTTTGAAAGCCCTGCTTCAAATCCACTTGTATGCACGTTGTATATTCTTCCACCTTATGTAAGATTAACATTGTCGTGGGCCTCATCACTTTATTCATGTGCCGGTCAAGTGAAATTGGGAAATTATTTGAAAAGTATATATCTAAGAAATTTGCTAAGTTTTACACTTCGATGCATTAAAAAATAAACAGAAAGAGAAAAGAATAATTTGAGTTATCAGAAATGGTTACCGTACACTTTTAATTTGACCTTAAGATACGAAACTACTTTCCATCCATTGTTACCAACTTTAGAGGGTGCATGTCACTCAGTGTGCCAGTTAAATATATGCAGGCAGGCAGGGGCAGTGACTTTTTTCCAAGGTTGATTTCAAAAGTGCTCACTTTATTGTGAACCGCCTTTATATCATGATATTCTGGCTCGAAACATTCGAAACAACTGCAGGGACCTGTATTGAACGTTGCTCCAGACTTTCCAGCAATAACATGACAGGGCCACCGCTTAAAGTCCCTTAGGTACTCGTAGCATGAAGGAAACAGTGAAAGTCAGTTCAGCGCCTAGTGTGTAGGAGTGATGGTCCACTAGATGCGCGTGTCAGTGTCGCCCTTATCGTTTTACTTGTTTCTGAACCTCAAACGCAATGAAAAATTCCCAAGTAGGCGGGGCCCTTTAAGAGGACTATGTAGCTGCGCGTCCAAGGTCAAGAAGAGCGAGGGAGCGATACGGGCGACACTAACACGCACGGCAAGCGCCTCATCGCTCCTACGCGCAAGGCGCACAGTGTTTCCGTCCTAACGCGTTACCGTGTAAACTAGATCTGTAACTGTGGGGTTTTATTACACGCGATGAATGTACACAGATCAAACTACCTGCCTTTAATCGTACTTTTCTCTTGCCGCTTAAAGAAACTTCATAGGCGAGCTTAAAAATGCGATATTTGACCACATTCACGATTTTTTCTCCAATCATACACTTAATATGATAAATGTAAAAAGATAGCGATATAGACAATAGTTTTCTATCCTTTCTTGCAAAAGGTCGTATTTCCAGAACATCTATTTACTGAGACACGCGTTCAGGCGCAAACAACGATTTCACAGAAAACGTTTCAGTACACAGGACCCTTAAAGGGGCCGCCTACTAGGCGCAGTGTGTTGGGAGATCCGTTCTTTAGACGAAAATATTCCACGTGCGCCCAATGTGCTAGTTTACGAAAAGAAAAAACTTCAGGCGATAACGATATGTAGCTTTCAAACACTACGCATGTTAGAACCACTATATTTCCAAGTCCTCCAACATAGCTAAAAACAGCATTTTCAGACTGCCGTATGTCAAAATGTGCTGACCGGATCTACGTGAAACTCAGATACAATCCTGCATTGAACTTTGGATCAGACTTTCCAGCAGTAAAATAATATGGTCACCGCTTAAATTCCCTTAGAAAAACGTGCTAGTTTAGTGCTTTATGTATTGTGGCGATGCGGCACTTGATGTGCGTGCCAGTGTCGCCCTTAGCGTTCGCTCTCTCCTGTGCCATGTCGCGTCAGGTAAGCGGCCCCCTTAAGGATGGTCGGCCTGTATCATCTCGACGCGGCGTGTTTATTGCGAGACCGCGCCCTAGAAGGTCGGCTCGGACGGACAGCGATAATGACGACGCAGGAAGGCGGCCGGCGCCTAACACACGCAGCACCTTCCACATCGCTGACCCGGGTCGGCGCGCGCGCGCGCAGCTGGTGGGCGGGCGGATCTGCTCCCCGGGTGTGACAGGTCACCTACACCCTGGAGCAGAGATAATGAGAGGACGACGGCCGATGCACGTCGTGTAGTGAGTGCATGCACCAGGCGCGGGCAGCCGGCGTCGTCGTACGGACAGGTGAACGTCTGAGAACCAAGGCGCCCCTTCACCTGCCCCTGGTGAAAGTACCTACACTCCCCGATCCACACGCCCCCTCGGATTAGCATACACACTCGTCCACGCGACAGCCGCGTCGTGGGTAATTGAGCATTTTCGAAGCCAACTTCTGAAAAAGAATGTTTTAATGTGTACACTGACAGAGCCTGTCCTCTCCGTCCTTCCACGTATGGGCTGTCCACGGTCAATCGAGCGCTTTTGAGAACCCTGCTCGGGATCTACTTTTATTCCCAGATTTTGTATCCTTATGCCGTGAGCCTGGCCTCTTCATTCGTGAGCCATCGAAATGAAACCGTAAAATTTTTAGGGGTGTAAATGTGTTCTTAATATGCAAATTCGTGTTTTAATAGGTATAAAATGAAAATACTAACTTCAGTGGTCATTTTAATTTATTCGTTGCCAACCTAAAAAGAGTAGATTACATAGATGTGCGCGGCTCTTAACCACTTAGCTTTGAGAGCCAATTAGGGTGAAGCGAAGAAGGTAATTAGGAGATCCGGAATGCAGGGGCGGGGAAGAAGGAGATCCCCGAGAAAATCCGCCGAACAGCGGCCTCACCTGGCATGATTCGCATGCGCGAAAATCTGGGAACTAGATTACTAGCTGTGTTCCTGCGGCCCCCGCCACCTTAACTGGAAGTCTGCAGGCCAGTGTGTATAATATGTAGCATATACAGAATGTAACAAAACACAATAGAGATATTAGAAAGGACCAAAATAGATACGTTTTATTAAATATTTATAGGTAGAAAATTGATAACTGAGGTTCATTTTGACGTGATTGAGAATGATAATGAAATCATAACGTTTTAATTTAATATTAATCCTTTACAAAAACATTTTTAAAATGCTAACTTCTGCTCCAATATAAGCTCTGCAACGATCTGCTTTTGCCTGTCGTACAAGATCAAAGAACTCAGACATGTGCTGTTGACAGCAAGCAGCTGCAAGCAACACAGCGACGAGCTCTTCCTCAGATCCAATCACAAGTGGGAATCGTGCCGGACGGCGCTGCTCCATTACCACCTCATTTCACCCTCATCGGCTATAAAGACCCTCGTTGTTAAGAATCGCCCAAACCTTTTAACTCTTAAAGTGCCCCCCCCCCCAACACAATATAGTCAAGCTGGGCGAGGTCGGGAGAACGAGCAGGCCTTACAATGAGTCCACCGCGGCCAATTCGTTGCTCGCCGAATCTGCGGTTCAGATGTTCTAGAACTTCACGAAAGAAGTGAGGAGTTGCACTATCGTGTTGAAACCGCAACCTACGTCGAGCATCAAGAGTAACGTCTTCCAGGAGCTCATGCAGGCAACGTGCTTTCCAGGAACCGCAGATGCAGCTTACCACTGAGACGCAATGACAACATGCACGCCCTAATAATATTGTCCGCAACAATACCCATTCAATATGTTGTCAGCAAATGTTTTTTGACGGGAACGTATGAAGCTGACGTGAGCTTCTTCATCTGCATACAGGTGTTGGTTGTCATAAACTTAATATCCCATCTCGTATAAACGACGCTTTATCGGCGAACAACACAAACTGTCCAAAACGAGGTTCCATGGCTCATCTCTGCAGATACATTGACAAAACTCAACCCGACGAGGATAGTCGTTAGGTTGGAGTGCTTTCCCCCCCTGTGTGGATGAAATAAATGCAGTTGCTGTTCATGGCACACCTGGAAAACTGCCATGCGGTCTTTATGCGGTTGCTGTGCAATATAACGTGAGCTTGTCGATGGATTGTTCTCGACGCGTTCCAAAACCGCCTTCTCAAACTCGGGTGTGCTTACTGTGCGCTGACGGCCAGCGTCGGGCATGTGGACCTGGAAACGAACGTTACTAAACTGATAGGCTAGTGTGCATTTAAAATGATGGCAATAGCCCATGATTAAGAGTACCCGCATCAGCAGACTTACCTGCAATGTGCAACGCAAGTCGCCCGCATACAGACATGCAGCAGCTCTTAAATATCACCATTGCATGCACCACAAACGAAGTACACGTCTGTTAACACAGCCCACGTGCACTGTTCCATCGTTCTGCTCTAGAACACACGACAAAGGACTGCGCGGTATCACAGCATGTCTGCACTGTACTCAGGTCATGGCGTGTTTAACGGAGTATGTATTACTGATGGCTAGTTAACGAAAACAGTTTTTATGGTCTCTTCTAATATCCCTCGGATATTGAGCATTGAGTTTTTTTTACACACGGTGTATGTATAGTCATTGGCAGTGGTTTATTTTTAAAGGTTGACTTCAGAAGTGCTCACTTTACTGTGATAAAAATTACCGACCCCGATGTGCGTATTACTGGAGCGCTAATTTCCGAGCCTTACGTTAAATTCGCAACGAAAGTTAGGGCGCGTTTACACGATGATAGTAGCTATCACGATAGTGTGCGACAGTAACTTCCACGATAGGGCTTGTAATAGTTAACCTCAAAAGGGACATGTCCAAAAAACACTTGGTTAAACATAGTGATAGGCCCTTCATTTATACCCTTTTGTCAAGAGGTTGATATTTGTTGGGGTAGTTATATCGAGACAGGATATTAATGACATGTAAACATATATTGTTCCCGTGGTTTATTAATGACAATACATATACTGTCAATACTGTCGTGTCATACCTATATGATAACAGACGTCCTGTGATACCACCACATAGTGTAAGAACCGCGACAGATATTAACAGGATCAAAATAATTCGCCAACGTTACTGTCAAAGTGAACACACGTACAAATTTGTGATCCGTACTATCACGATAGTGATACTACACGGTTTACACCGCGACAGTGCGACAGTAACTATCGTGCAGTTTACACGGCGATAGTAATGCGAGAGTAGCTCTCGCGATAGGAACCATCGCGATTTGCTATCTCCGTGTAAACGCGCCGTTAAGCTAAGGAAATGGGAACAATGGTATGTCGTTATCCTCACAAGAAAACTTCGTAACTCCATTTTTTTTTGTAGATTTTTTAAAAACATTCCTGGAGATACGAGCTTTTCGTAGTCGATCAGATTGACTGTTTAAAAACCTAAAAAAAAAAAAAAATTTTTAAGGTGGTTCTAAACTCTATCCCGTAAGAAAATGAAAATGTTCGAATGTGTTTTCGATGATATCCCAGCAAACACAACCTGACAGCAAAGTGTCGACAACTTGTCGGCACGATACAGGCATTGTGTGCTACTGTCGTTTAATGACAGAAGATAGTCAGCTGATAACAGCATGTTGTCTTTTTGAGACAGATTGTTAAATTTAGGATAAGGACAATGTCCCAGTGTATTAAATAAGATAACAGACGGATATCACAATAATTATGCCGGCCTGATAGCTCACAGCCAACCAATCGCCGACATCTTTAAGAAGATTCTGGGCCGATTCCGACACTATATCTTTGTACTGTCAGTAGGTTAGAGAATATCTAATTGATTCTGGCCCAGTATAGTTTTAAATACAAGGTTCTTTAACATTGGAAAGCTGTTTGGCCGATGTCTGCTTGATAATTATACTAACTATCGACAAGTACCAGGCATATGCAAGAAAACAGATAGCTGTCAATGTCATGACTTCTGTTTTGAGACAGATTTTTTAGCATTCAGTGTAATTGAAAGGCCCAGTGTATTTTTATGTAAATATGTGTACATCACCAAAATTACCCACTAAATAATCAATCAATTACCTACATTCATACAATAGCTACATTTAAATTTTATATCTTCTATGATCTCACATCTATTGTATGTTGATTGTATGCATATCATAAAAAAGAAGGAAATGTATAATCAAATGCTATGACATTGTATAATATATGTCCATAAATATCCATACATAATTTCAGTGATGATATTTGTAAATTACTATGTATATATATATGGCAAATGATAAAATAATATGTTTAATGGAACTACAAAACCCAAAACCACATAAACCACAGTTTTAATATATGTAAATACAAAGTATATATATAATGATTTTAAAATGTCGAGTTTTTCATTCATTTCCCTAAGATCTATACTTTATGTATATAACAGATGAAATGGCAATCCCGATTAAGGTTATAAAGTGCAGTATATTACTAGTACATCTATTACTTATAAACTGTACTTATCTGTTTTGTGTTCCTATCTATAAATTATAGTTACATTTACATGAATATTAGACGCAGGTTTAATTTAGCATAGACCTACATAAATTTGCTGTCACGTAAATTCGTTCAGCAATTTGGTTTATTGGTTGTATAGTTATGGCAGACTCTATGTCACATTGTCACACAGATTGCTACTAAAGTTTTACAACACATGAAGTACACTAAACCACATAATTAAATGGGTATTATATATGGCTATATTAAATATTATGGTGTAAACGTTTTTGCTAGATACCATAAATACTGTATTTGGTGTTTGCTCTGACGTGAAGAACGCGCTACTGTTCACAAAATGTTTTTTTTTTTTTGCACGTGTGTAATATATTTAACATTAAGTATATATTGATTGCTCGTTCACTAACCTTTGAAGATGTAAAATAACTAAGTGATTTCTGTTACGTAAATGGTTCGGAAAGATAACCAACTGTCCGATATATTAAAAATCAACAAAAACTGTTTGATTTGCAACCTCAGCAGAAATTAATGACTAATATTCTGTCCTTTAAAATTATTTGTTGTATTTTGATGAAATTCATAAATTCATTTTATAAAATAACTATCACGCCAGTGATACTTCGTTAGCATGATATTTAGCAATTTGAATCGATCTAGCCACTTTTCTTTTTGGAAGTAAAGGAGAACAGCCCATAGAAAAACAGAAGAAATGAAGTAAATTTTTTGAAACAATTTTCTTTATTATGCAGTAATCCTAAGAAAAGCTTAATCCAGTACTAATTTACATTTCTGATAATCATATCGCTCTAGCCACTGCGCCCCCACTGGATATATATCTATCCACTGGGTCACTACGGCCCCACTTGATATATATCTATCCACTGGGTCACTGCGGTCCCACTTAAATAACTCTAGCCAATGAGCCACTACGTCTTTTTGGAATGAAAGGACAGCCCATACGTAGACAAAAAAGAAAGGAGAAATGACTGAACTTTTTTCTAACAACTTTTTTTGTGCAGTTATAAATCCTAATAAAAGTTTAATCCAGTACCTATGTACATCCCTGATCATCATCTTTCCGAAACCGTTTGAGATATCTCGATGAAACAAAGACTAAGTTGGCCGTGGAGTTATTATCTATAGACTGTGTAAATTTTATGACAATATGTTAAGTGGTTTTTGAGTTAAATCTGGTTGGACAGACACACAGACATACAGAAATGAAAAAAAAAAAAACATTAGATATGGTTTAGTTATCAATTATACTGTATGAAAAAAATAATTAAAAGTTGAAAATTCGAAAATCTCTGACAGACACTTCTATTTTATTTAGTACTATAGATTTGTGTCATAATGTGTTTGAAATTACTGGATGAAATCAGGAACTTACTCCGTGCAGTATAGGTTAGCATGATGGACTGTCAACTCAGGGTTCTTAGGTTCGCATCCCTCACTCGAAGAGCTAAGGATTCTAATATCATATGACGCGTTGGAAAGTAAATAACATATATAGAGAAAATAACATTCACTATATTTGTAAATAGAATTAATTAGAGACGTTTGCATGTTCGTAATTCTTTTTTTGTCTGGATATCATGCTCTCACAGACCCGACACCATTGCGACATCAGGCCGCCACTGACCCAGCATCGTGGCGACACCCAGCTATCGCCGGTCCGGCATTGTGGTTACATCCAGTCGTCGCAGACCCGACATTATGGCGACATCCAGCCTTCGCAGACCAGGCATTGTGGTTACATCCAGCCATCGCAGACCCGACATCATGGCTACATCCAGCCGTCGCAGACCCGACATCATGGCGACATCCAGCCTTCGCAGACCAGATCAGGCATTGTGGTTACATCCAGCCATCGCAGACCCGACATCATGGCTACATCCAGCCATCGCAGACCCGACATCATGGCGACATCCAGCTTTCGCAGACCAGGCCAGGCATTGTGGTTACATCCAGCCATCGCAGACCCGACATCATGGCGACATCTAGCCTTCACAGACCAGATCAGGCATTGGGGTTACATCCAGCCATCGCAGACCCGACATCATGGCGACATCCAGCCTTCGCAGACCAGGCCAGGCATTGGGGTTACATCCAGCCATCGTAGACCCGACATCATGGCTACATCCAGCCATCGCAGACCAGGCATTGTGGTTACATCCAGCCATCGCAGACCCGACATCATAGCTACATCCAGCCGTCGCAGACCCGACATCATGGCGACATCCAGCCTTCGCAGACCAGATCAGGCATTGGGGTTACATCCAGCCATCGTAGACCCGACATCATGGCTACATCCAGCCGTGGCAGACCCGACATCATGGCGACATCCAGCCATCGCAGACCCGACACCATGGCTACATCCAGCCATCGCAGACCCGACATCATGGCGACATCCAGCCTTCGCAGACCAGACCAGGCATTGTGGTTACATCCAGCCATCGCTGACCCGACATCATGGCTACATCCAGCCATCGCAGACCCGACATCATGGCGACATCCAGCCTTCGCAGACCAGGCCAGGCATTGGGGTTACATCCAGCCATCGCAGACCCGACATCATGGCTACATCCAGCCGTGGCAGACCCGACATCATGGCGACATCCAGCCATCGCAGACCCGACACCATGGCTACATCCAGCCATCGCAGACCCGACATCATGGCGACATCCAGCCTTCGCAGACCAGACCAGGCATTGTGGTTACATCCAGCCATCGCAGACCCGACATCATGGCTACATCCAGCCATCGCAGTCCCGACATCATGGCGACATCCAGCCTTCGCAGACCAGGCCAGGCATTGGGGTTACATCCAGCCATCGCAGACCCGACATCATGGCGACATCCAGCCTTCGCAGACCAGACCAGGCATTGGGGTTACATCCAGCCATCGCAGACCCGACATCATGGCGACATCCAACCATCGCAGACCCGACATCATGGCGACATCCAGCCTTCGCAGACCATTCCAGGCATTGGGGTTACATCCAGCCATCGCAGACCCAACACCATGGCTACATCCAGCCATCGCAGACCCGACATCATGGCGAGATCTAGCCTTCGCTGACCCGACATCATGGAGACATCCAGCCTTCGCAGATCAGACCAGGCATTGGGGTTACATCCAGCCATCGTAGACCCGACACCATGGCTACATCCAACCGTCGCAGACCCGACATCATGGCGACATCCAGCCGTCGAAGGCCCCGGAATTTTGGTATTGTTCAGCCGCCACAGACCCGCCATTAGCCTGTGTCCGTTTTGTGTCTTACTAGTTCCGATCAAGGGTATTTTTGACACTGTAGGCAAACAGTTAGTCGACGTTACATATTTATATCAATCCGCTTCTGGCATAAGACAGCGGGCCAGCATCAGCTGGCCAAAGTTAGTTGGCAAACTTACACCGGCCCGATTCTGGCCCGTACTTTTCGTGTTTCCTGGTATGTTACGTATATTACGTCGTTTCCATGCTTGTAATCTTCAAACCAATGTGTTTTGTAAAAAACTTATCAAATGAAAAAAGTGTGAAGAGAAATGAAACGTGTCATTTACAAAGAAAAAAAGTTTCATTTCCCTTAGTGTTGCAGAAAAATGTTGTCATAAGTGAGCAGGGTCAATTATTGCATAGTATATTTTCGTAAACTGTGTAGTCAGATAAATTACATCGCCCCATGTTCATTTCTTAATGAAGTTCTGTAAAGTGTTTCAATCACATTTAAATAATTTAAGATGTCATTTCGATGAAAAGTAAATTGGGATATAGTGCACATTCCAGATGCACAATAACCATCCTTGTATTGCACAATTTAATTGTTTTCTTGTAACTGTCAGAACTATAAAACTGCGAATAATCTAGGGAACTGACAGAATCATCTAGGGAAATGACAAAATCACATGTTATAACAATGGCGAGGACGTTTGTTTATATAGTTTAGTTTACCAATAAACTTGAGCTCCTATTCCCTAGAATATTATTTAACATAACTTGAGTATATTCCAATAGCATTACAGTACATCTATAAATTCTCAGAAGAGACTAAAATCAGGACAATCTTTATTGTGTACATATTGCTACGGATACACCTTATGGTCATATCCGCACAAAAGGAGGCTGTTACTCTTTTAACTTTACCAAATAATTCACTTTGAGGTGCACGCAATAAGGGGATGTAACTATCAAAATAAAGTGCTTTCAAAGTCTAATTCAATTAAATAATTCCCTATCAACTAACCTTTATATGAGTGGGTTTTCCAAACACTGACAATAAGTTACTCCAACTGCTTATATATTATTAGTAATATTATTCAGCCTCTTCCAAAACTGACAAATACAATTCCTAATCATCTACAATTCGACTCTTCGATCATTCCCTTTATAGGGTTACGGTCATAGCCAAATCTCTGTTTAGGTTCTTATGATCGCGGGGGTAATTGTTCTCTGATCGTCCTAGTTATCCAAAATAGACTCACAACTGGAATATTTCAGCTCGATGTCGTTGAACCCACACCGCGGAGAAGGCCGCCCTGGTCCCCTCGAGGAGATGGTCCCTCTAGGAAGCTGGCTCTTGGAAACGGCCCTCGCCAAGGCCAACGTCCCTGGTGCTCGAAGTCGGTCGGCGTGGCGGCGCCCTGGGCCAGAGGTGACCAAGCGCGGAGAGTGACAGGAACAGCAGCATCCCCTGCCTCACATCCTGGCCTCCTGTTACAGCTCTCTGGGCCAGCGGTGACCAAGTGCGGAGAGTGACAGGAACAGCAGCATCCCCTGCCTCACATCCTGGCCTCCTGTTACAGCTCTCTGGGCCAGCCCCCTCTCTGCCTCTTGTACCACGATGCCCTCGTAAATGCAGGTGTGGTGCCCGTGCCACATATTGTCCAAGCAGCACCATAACAATATGAATTAAATAAACAAATAGTTGAAAGAAATGCCACTAGAGAAGATGTCACGGGGATTAAAGTACGTTGACAATATAACAACGTAATAAATCATTAGCATAATTCGCTTAATTTGTTCGAAAAGATAGAAGTAGAGAGCAAATCAGTGGACACAGTTATAACAATAGATGATGTGGTCCTTTAACCTGTGCAGTGTCTTCAACACTATCTAACCTCATGGCTTATCACAACACAAGCTTCTACTCAACGTTGGGTCTACATTAATGTTACCGCCAAAACGCTGCAATAGCACCAGTCATCAAGAAGCAAAGTTTCGGCAGAAGGATGTAATCGAAGCCATCACAGTCTTCATTGGACATGCACGGGGGGCCGGGGGGGGGGGATACTTTTTCATAAGATGGATGTCATTCATTCCATACGAGTAACCTTTAGAATCGAAGAGACTGCAATTATCCCTCAAGATCTGTCTTACTGTGACTATATATAAGACTCTGAGACAATCGGTAAACTTAGCGGGGAGAGATTTGAGAGCGACAGCTTCTGACATGGGCAACCCTACGTGGCCTGGTCCAGCTCACCTAGCGATTTGATATATCGTGTTCACGGTAAAGTGGACACTTTTGAGGCCCTAAATACTTTTTCCTTTCAACTATTTTGATCCTTCAACCCCTTTTTAGAAATAAATATTGACATTTAAGTGATAAAAACAGCGCGTACATTCCACTGGACTCGGAAGTTAACGTCTAAATCTAAAATAGAAAATATATTAATGACTATTATTCCAAATGTGAAGGCTTTCAAAAGTGCTCACTTTACCGTGAATATCCTATAATCCTAACATCTGAGAGCATAACTACTAGTATGTAAAGAGGTCCTTCGGTAAAGGAAATTATTAGCTGTTTCGTGTAGTACATGGGGGCGAAACCACGAACAGAAAGCTAGCTACTGTATAAAATCATGTGAGCATATATGCACATAGGAATGGGAACATTGTTTTTTAATGATCGCTTTCTTCCCATTCTTTGCTACACTTCTTTTAATGATAAGCTCCTAAAATTACTGCAACGAGAACTTTATTTACGCTAAGTTTTGAAAAATCATGTCTACTGAAATTACATCTGTAACACGAATTTTAATATTAGCTAAGTTTATCAACAAAATGCAAAATATTTAAGCAACACAACTATTGCACAAATGAGAATACATTTTTGCTGTACTCACCGTATAAATAAACACGATATTTGTAAAAAAAAAAAATTGCTAGTGATTTTTAACACCCTCTTGTAGTTGATTCCAGCACCGATAAGTCCTCTCATCACGACACAAGGATGATACACGTGGCAGGATGGATGCAGATTCCTGTTATAGTAGTGTTTGTAAGTTAAAGACATGCTCCGGTCTTTACAACAAAAAAAAAGTTGCGTAGAAGTATCTTATTTCATCAATAAAATAATTAGTTTTCTTTTGTTATCATCATAGAACTACTATTAAAATCATATTAACCACAACCAGTGTACTTATAATATATCTTAAGAGGGAAAATTTGTAAAAGAAGAACTATGAAATATTAACTTTAAATATATGTATTTTTGAATATATATTATCTTGAGTATTCAATTTCTTTCACATTTTTCTGCGTTGTTCGAAACAAAATAACTAAGGCTTTCTCTTTTAAATGAAATTACTTTAAAACAAAAGATGCTATTTTCAGCAAGTCAGTAAGTGAAATCACCTTCGGCTACCCGTTTGCTAGTATTAGCCATAAGGGCACATAATATTTTCTTAATTTTGTAGGTTACATATTCGTATCGTCCAAATAAACAATCTTCTTAATTAGTTGCCGGTTTTAAGGAAATTTGGTTCGACCACTCTATGAAACAGTTCATGATAACGATATCTATCTGTAAGAGCTCGGAGCACGTGGCATGCGAACAAAATTGTTAGCTATTTCTTGATGCGGGAGAGAATCAAAAATTTCATCTGCTGCGTCGGCCAAGAAGCAGCACCCAAGAAGAAACCAAGAAAGGTTGTGCCAAAAACATCCCAGGAGGGATGCAGGGGCCACGATCTGCTGTATCGTAACGTCACTACTAGTTTAACTTACCCTTATCGGTGGGTGAAATTACCAATTACATAGAATGAAGTAGGTAGAATCAAGTAGATAAATATCTGTAGGACATCTGCATGCTTGCTGTATGGTTAAGTTGAACAAGGAAGCAATAACCTTGAGAGCAGGAATATATATCAAATCGATTGTGCTCAGAACTCGTCTGGCGTGACTAATCGATACGTAATTCAATATTTAGAAATATGTATAAAATAGAGATAACGAACAATTATTTAATTAGGTTACTTTAAATTATATTTGCACCTTGTAAATTCTAAATACTCATTAAATTATTAAGTAAAAATTAGTTTCGGACACAACGTAGACATATATCACCCAGTAAAATTATTTATTTTGACATCAAATAATTTGCCTCTTCAAGTTAACAGGACTAGGGCAACAGTAGAATTATTTAAATAGATTCTGAATGTTTTACAATTTGAATAGCATAAAAAAAATCAAATAAATATATATCTGGAGCATGTTTTAATTAAACCAATCATTTTAGGTGAAAAGTAATTAATTACGAACTTACTAAACGAATAATAACTAATATAAAAAAAAATGAAAGCTGTGCCAATACAACTGTCACACTAGGAAACATATTTGCAGCTGTTAAGGTGAGATAACTATATTTTCTCTTGTAGTGTTCACCGTTCTCAACTTCAGCGTATAATTAAATGTTACTAAAACAATAGATACGTTTAAATTTCTATTGAGTTACCTGTACAATTTCACATAACATTGCAACGAATCGCCTTAAAGATCATGTATTGGTAAATGATTTTATTAAAGGAGTTAATTTATTGTATTATTTTATCACTCTGTATGTACGCGCAACTCTTTTATAATCTCTTAATAATCCCTAATAATTTAATATTTACTCTTGTCAAGGCCTACCGTAGCTCACCCTTGTTTATTATCTCTCGGGCATGACGCTTTTAAATAGCCGAAAAGTTGTTTAAAGATCATTGCAGAGATTAATATAGAGAACACTGGATTTATGTTACCCTATAAATCTCTTTTTTTCCCTCGATCGGGCCAATCTGATAGGCTGTGGTTTGCCACACTCAGCTGATTCCCTCTCCGATTGCCACAGTGGTTAGCCCCTACTTTTTTTTTAACAGAGAACATATAAGCGTAATAACACAGGCTGGTATAAGAGAAAGAGCAGGCCAGTATTAATTATTCATTAACAAGAAGGCCTGCCCGCCACAAGCTCAGGCTGTTGAATGGTTCAGCCGCATATCTGAAGCTGACAGACCGCTTCTTAGCATAGTAATTACGATATAATGTGCTCTAGTCGAGTTGCACATATGGCCGTTTATCATGGCCCCGCACAAAGCAATAACTCAGAATAAATTACAGCCGAAAATTAAGCTGTTCCTTGAGTAGTAAAATAACTTATTTTATTTACAGCTGCAGACAAGGAAAAAAGAAAGACCGAGTGAATCGTTTGCACACAAATATTTAATACGCACAAATATTTTAAATATCATTTCGTTCACCAATTCTTTTTAATACTTATTATTAATGGCTTTCTCGCTTTTCACGAGCCTCTCTTAGAAAAGTTCTGAAGTAGACTTATTTCAAATTTTTTCCCTTGAGCATCGTTTAGCTGTAATTAAATATAAAACAAATAATGTGTCGTATATAAGTTTGGTTAATAAGTTACATGAGACATTATGGTGCGGAAAACTACACGCTTCACAAAAAAATTCCAGAAGTTACGTTAGATACTTCGAATACGCCGATGAGACATTTCAGACAAAGAAAATGTTAGCCACAAAAAATAAGGTAATACTTTTGTGATGCCTGTTACTAGTCTTTTATATATCGGTTTGATTTTCAGGTTCTGAAGGCTAATCCTAGCAGCGGACTTTCGGAATTGTGTTTATTTCGTAAGGATGATAGTTCTCGGGACTATAATTCTGCACATATTAATCAAACTGATATAATAAATATGCTTTGTTTGAAGACTCCATTCACGAGGGCGTACTCAATCCAGTCTGTTATAACTGTAGCTCAGGCTGAAGTATTCCGTTCTCGTAAAAAAAAAAAAAAATCAAATTCGAACATGTCGATAAAATTTGGAACTTTCGTAAATTGTTTGGTTTTACTGGTGAAACGTGAAGTGGCTGTTCAAAGTTCGTTTTACTGAAATCGGTCCAACGGTGGTCATTTTAAGGTAACATGTCCTCATTCTTCTTCCTCGTGGAGGTTATGTTACTGTAAAATATTGCCGTTATTCGCCGAGGACGTTTTAGACAGAAAAAAAGTAATTATATACTCCCATGAGTCTAAGTCGTTAATGTACTCTGATGTTTCACTCGGACGTGCTCTTGGGGAGATGGTTCGATTCTTGGTCCAGCCATCCTGATGTCGGTTTCCCATGGTTTCTCGAATGCTGGGCTGGTCCCTTCTTACAGGTCGTGGTCGATAGAATTCCCCAATCCCTCTTCGCTGAGAACTCGCTAAGTATCTAATGACGTCGCTATCGACGAGACGTCAAGCCCTACCTAAGCAAAAGCTGTTCACGATAAAGTGAGCACTTTTGAAATCAACCTTAAAAAAAATTCTCAGCCCCCACCTGCATATACTTTAACTGGCGCCCTGAGTGACATGCGCCCAGTAAAGTTGGTAACGAGAAATGGGTAGTAGTTCCGTATCTTAACGTCGAATAAAAAGCTTAGGTAACCATTTCTGATAACTTAAACTATTTCTTTCTCTTTCCTGTTTTTTTTTTTTTTTAAATCCATCTAAGAGTAAAAATTCCCCAGAATTGTAAAATATTTACTTTTGTAATAATTTCACGGTTTCACTTGACCGACGCATGAATAAAGTGACCAGGCCCATGACAACGTTAATTTTACATTAGGCGGAAGATACACAACGTGCATGCAAGTAGATCTTATGCAGGGCTTTCAAAAGTGCTAATTTTACCGTGAACAGCCTATGCATACATTTATTGGACAAAACACAATTCCTGGAACGTTTAGGAGACATTACTTCGACTCCATTAACATGCTGTGCTTTCTGTGATCTGTATTACAACTTGAGATGTGTTGGTATACCCCGAATATATTTCGCTGTAACATCTAAAACGACTGATGAAACTTATAGCTTACACCTGAGAATCATCTATTAACCTTAGTAAATCTTTATGTCATACACCGCCAGCAGAAATTCTTCTGTTTATCATAAACCTAACGAAATAATTGTAAAATCTACCAAAAACGTATTGCCAATTATTTTACTAAAGCTTCCATGTAACACCTCCAATCAGAAACATTTTATATTTTAAAAGTATGGCACTAACATTTCCAAAATTCAAAAATTTTTGTATTATTTCGTTCATATTTAAAACAAAAATTGTATCGTACAAAGATTGTTAAAGAAAACGGAAAAGTTTCTAACAAATAAAGGTAAATAACTACTGCGAGAGTTTTGAAGATATGTAAATATTTTTACAAAAACATTTTATCCACTTATTTACTGCGGAAGGCCTCGAACAATGAGATTAAAATTACTATCAACATTAATATTTACTTTCTTGTGTCATAATGGGACAAAATATTGAATTACTCTACATTTTTCTGTTTTTGTTATTATTATTTTTTACATTTCCCTGTCTTCATTATGAGGCATTTCTCAACTTGAGCTCTAAATTATAAATACTTCCTTTAATTAATAATTGTTAGGTGCTATTAATTTTTGGAATTATGTATACTGGATGGTAGGTAGCCATGTAGGTAAGTATATAAAGTACAAAAACTCAGTGAAACAAATTGCTTTGTTTCAGTGAATAAAAATACTAACTACTATAAAGCCTTCTACGACAATATTTTGATGTACTTTTATTTACAGAAAACCAACATTTAAAATCACAACTAAATCTAACAGTTATCTCCATCTCGCCGTCATATGTATGTTATAGAATTTTCCCCTCAAAACTGTCCTCCAGAGAAATTCAAAACTAAGTTAAAGCACTCTATTAAACATCGTTGACAAAGAGGTAAGAATCGAAACTGAAAAATTACAAATAATTTCTGTTGTTAGGTTTATGCAATGTACACATTATTCGACCATAATAAATTATTACCATATTATCATAGAGCTGTCATTATAGATCTGATTAAGTGATATCACTCTAAACACTAAATAGTACAATTCATTTTGAAACATGTACTCGCATACAGGCCGCACTGAAAGCGTATAAACATATTTGAAATTATCACAACACTGAAAGCGTGAACGTAAATTCATTAATATGTCTTGCGTTTCTTTATTATACGTAGATAAAGAGCACAAATATTTTTATAGCAGCTGTAAATTGCTTCAATGAAACCAGTTATAAACATATAATAAAAAATGACGTCTTTATTTAGGTGACGTAGTTAAGGCCATATAACCTTTTTCTACGACGCATCTAAGCCACACGGCTACGAAGATAGTACGTCGGTAACAAACAGATAAAAGATTTCCACGATAGCTGCTTTTCAGGTCTTTCTTGAGGCCTTGAAGGGACTATGATCTCACAAGGAAGCAAGAGTAGTCGCAGTTACATGTTTTGTATCTGACTGGTCTCCTGGAACAAAAAAAATTAAACAAGTCAATTACTGAAACATATAAAGCAATAAAGAATACACTAGCACACTGAGAAAAAGTTTTTAAAAATAATCAAATAAAGGTTTGTTTTTTTTTTGGAGCAACTATATTAATTATTTGTAGAGCGGCAGTTAAATATATTCTGTTGTAACCAAATTACTCTGTTGTTCGTATTTGGCTGCCCAAACAAAGATTCGGTTGGGACAACCAGAGTTTTGTTTGGTTCTACGTGCATTAAACAGTTTCAGGTAGTATAAAGAAAGAAAGCCCGACCGAGATTACAACTTAGATCATCTGCGCTGAAGCGCTATATCATAACAACTCCAACCATAGTGACTACAGGCGAATTTAGCATGATTTTAAATATATACATTCCAAATACTGTACAACGTGTGCAAATAAACATTTCAAGTCTTAAAGCTTTATTCTCTATTTTTCTGTAGAACTAGTCTTATGAGGATGATTATACTATTATTAAACATATATAAATGCACGAACAAGCACTCTTGCTATCCTAATTTTCACAAAAAAAAAAATGCAAACAAACTCTCAAGACGTATTTTCGAACGAAGACAAACAAACGAACCGCCAAAAAATATATACAGTTGATTGAAATAAATATTTTGTTGAAAGTCTCCTTTCTTTTGGATCAACAGAGGTTTTGTTGATTCAAACACGTAGTTTATTAGAAGGACAAAATAGTTCTGTTGCTTTACAAGTTTTGTTTACTCAACAAAATACTTTGTTGGGAAAACTAAATATATTTTACACTATACATTTTTTTTCTTTTCTCTCTCCGTGAATGCGTACCATGTACAGAAACACACACACTATATTTACGCGTGAGATCACGCGAAGTGAAAGGTTCGAATTAACCCTCTTTATATTTTATTCACGGTTTCTTCACACTTTTTGAACGAAACCTTTGAATAAACACCTCACCTCATGAATGACGTGTTTGGTTATTTCTTAACTATGCCATGTATGCTAACATAAAATTATCTTTTTTTTTTGTCAAATTAAGTTTAACCTGTACGTTATTTATAAATGATAAAATACCACTTATAATAAATGTGAACAAAAACAGTGAGAAAATAAGTGTGTTTGTAGCGCCCAGTAAGATATACTCCCTGTGATAATATCATTACAACTGAGTGCGCACGAATTCGGTGCGTTGTCCTCTGGTGTAATTTTCTAGACTTAGTTAAGCTTAGTTTGCACGAGGCGGAGGAATATCCTGCAAGTAGAACTTTAGCAGGGCTTCAGAAAATGCTGAAATAACCGTCAATGTATTATAGGCGTAAGTGTAGGTTATATTTGCACAGATGACCTCACTCGACTACCTTTCCGGAATAAAGTACGGACTTTTAAAAAGTGAAATTATTTTTCATGATTATATTTTTGCGTTCAAATTACATATCAATTCACAGAGATATAGTATTTACCTTCGTTGCGCTCACTGTGGCTAATATTTGCGTCGTATTTTTGTTTTTATCGTCCTACTTTGTCTCTTGATTTTTTTAAAAAACTACATTAGGTTAACTGTGTGAAATTTTCTGTGTGTTTTGGTCGTGGTTTATTATTTGAGATTTTTCTCTTAAACGCTAGCCAAGAAATAATCTGTTCCTGAACTGTATTTGTTGTGGTTGTTGTTTACATATTTTCTTCTCCAGTTTGTTCCCTGTCGCTGGTTGGCCCATGTTCTATTGGTTCCTGTAGGTTCTTTTATAGTTCCTACTTATTTGTTGTCCATAGTCTGGAGTTGTCTGGTTTTCGGCTTCTTTATTTCTTGCTAGGTTTATTTTCGGCAGTGGATATCGTACATTCTATTTAAACGCTCACAGAATTGAATACAAATATGGTACAAAACCACGTAAAAATAACGCGCGTTTGGTACACTGTAAAAATAGTGGGAAAATGACCTGACAAGTGTAACGTAATATTCGTAAACTTGTGTGGGAAACATAGTTTTCCATACAGTTAAGGTAAAATTACGGCACTCTGGAGTAAAATTCACGTACATGGTAGTGAGAAATTTCATACATGGATGGGAATATCACCTTACGAAGTGTGGACCTCCTCGTCCATTTTTAACTATTTGATAATTGTATTTTACACATCTATTACCTTAAAACTATTATTTTTTGTTTAGTCATACGAGCTGTGCAATATGGCTCTTTATGTGTAAGGTATAACTACCGCACTCTGGAGTAAAATTCAGTACATAGCGGTGGGAAATTCCGTGAATGATGGGAAAATTATCTTTCGAAGCGTGCATCTCTTCAGCATTAACTCAACAGCTGAGTGGGACAGCAAGCGGAAGAAACGATCCTTTAATACGCTAATATTCACGAATGTTGTCACGCTGTCATGGTGTAATGGATAGCGCATCGGCCTCTCGTGATAGATGACTATGGTTCGCGCTCACCCGCCAGCAAGTGTCGAAGATTTTAGAATTGAGGTTTCAGGAACTGTTCATCAGAGGATATCGATAATATAAAAATTCTAATAGTACGGATTTTTAAATATAATAATGTTATTCTACAATATAGTTAATATCCCCTTACTTGCATAGGATTTTACCTTACTTGTGTGGGATTTCCCCCACTTCTGACAGGTACTTTTCCGCACAATTTAGGCAATAGTATTTTACTTGTTATGTAAATTTACTCGGCACTTAAGGGGCAGTTTTACCTTACATGTAAAGAAAATTAGCTTCCCTTACATGTAAGGGAATTTTACCTCAATTTTTTTTTTACAGTGTACGGTATAAAAGAGTTCTAATAAATTCCAGCTGCAGAAACAGAAATGGCGACCTTCCCACTGTTATTAGGCAGATGTTTATAAAAAATTTTACAGCAGTGTAATAGCGAGCTCAACGAGTCCAGTCCACTGCTGCGGGGTCTCAAGGCCAAGCGAAGAGAACAATGAAGCAGCAGAGTTTTAACTCTTTCAGACCCACTTTAATTTACGGTTTCAGATGTTGCAAACAAAAAAATATATTATGACGCGTGCTGTACTTAAGTCGACACATTTGTTTCGTCGTTTTAGCCAATGAGCTATACGTTTGGCTACAGTTATATGAACCAATTATGACTTAGACCAGTAAGACTGTTTGCGAATCATGTATCCACATGTAAGATCGTTGGTCGTTCAACTTCGTAGTGTGCGATAGAGAGCAAAAATTACCTACACGTGCGCAATGTACACAATTGTGTACACTGGGTCTGAGTGGGTTAAAGTGGCGACATTTGAACTTTTTCTAACAGGATGCAGCTCATTTAACATAAAATAGCAACTGCTCATCAGTGTTGGTGCTCTATCAATTTTCAGTGACCACCTTCAAAAAGTTTTCTGGCATCGGCACGGTATTCTTTCGTTGATTTGGTATTTTATAAATGTTAGTAAATTATTTTATCTAAAATTCATTTGGCGATGTGCGCTAAATAGTACAAAGCTAAACTGAGGTCATGCCTTTGAACCCTGGAGCTGGCCCGAGAAATGTATGAAATGAACTGTCCCGACTGAGTGACAGACTGACACGCTCACTCGCACTTATCGACGCGCAGCCAAACCACTGGACGCGAAAGCATGAAAATCGAGGTATGGCGTCTTCCTTCCTCTTCTTTGAAATTCGGCCCTTAAGACGGCGAAAAGAGGTAAAAATGTGTTGGATTTATCAATAGCTCACTAACCCGATAAGATACGGTATGCTCTTGGCTTAAAAATGTTACCTATAGAAATGCCTAAAAATTTTTTCAAGATTTTTAAAATTCGACCTCTAAGAAAAGTAAAAGAAGTCAAATGTGTTTTTGAGGGCTCCTCAAGCGCTTATTAAACCATATAAGATATTATTATGCCGCTTGCTTTAAAAGGTAGGCAACGGAAATATTTAAAAATTAATTTCAAGATATTTCGGAATTCATCCTCTAAGGTGAAAGGAATATTACATGGGTTCGAAGCGGTGAAAGTATAAGAAACAGAGTATTGTAAATAATTTTTTAAAGACCGTATTAGTTTTTATTATATTTAGAGATTTTTATCAACTTTTGTAATCCTATTACACATTTTCTTATAAATAGTAGGCATTACATAAAAGTTTCTACTCATATCATCAAAATGCTTTTTCCATGTGTATCCTCTCCCCTAAGCATCTCCATACGCGCCCAAGACGGTCATCCATGCCAACACAGAATCGAGATTCGTAACATGATGTGGTGTCACTCGTCACAGTGTGCCTCCTGGAACCAACAACACTCTAAAAGTCACTGTCTGTGCTCTGGTTATAATGTCAGGCTTCACATGGGGTGGTAGTATCGTAGTCCAGGACTAATACCAACCCCCCCCTCTCTCTCCCCTCTCTCTATATATATATATATATATACATATTTGATGTGAGATGACACGGCATGTTGTTGAGTATTAAGTAACATGTGTCCAGATTGCCAACACCAATGTTATGGGTTTTCGTAATGATTTTGGGCATGACACAGTATTCCTTCCTTGCTGTACCGAAACCTTCACAACATGCATGGGCGATTTGACGTATTCATAGGTTCCAACATCGAGCCACTGTGATAGTAGAATGCCCACATTTCCTCGCCAACACACGATGCAATCATCCAACCTCATTCAGACACACAATGTAGCTACCCCTATCAAACTCCCGTCAAGTATTGGTAGTTCTGTCTGGTACATCTACGAGGCGTACTCTATTCGCCCACTTTCACTCACTGCGTTCACTTCCTCGGCCGAGACAGCCGGCCTGAAAGTAGGAGAACCGGCCTGTCATCAGGTGTAATGTTTGCTCCAGTGGGAGTCTCTATGACCTATAAGGAAAGATCCTACATCTTCGGGTATTGGTGTCCTGAAAGATAGGGAATCAGCTAGGGCCTGGAAGGTCCAATAAACCTGTCTCACTGTCAGGAGGGCTAGTTGGCTGTTGTCTTGCTCTTGCTCTCACTACTTAGGAGAATCACTGCTCTTTGATGTGTCGTTTACAGCTCTAGTAAAAGAGACCAACTGGACTCGTAGTTACAGGAAAAGCAAGCTATATACAAGTAGCAGCCCGTGCTATCTCAAGGGAACCCATTGCCTCCTTTAAGTACCGCTGGTTAATCAACCAAATGTGGGAAACTCTCACATGTTCCCCATGCCTGACTTACCGAAAAGGGTATCTGCAACCCAGACTGAGCTCTAATCATGGGAAATCGTGATGGTTGCGGCCTGTTGGTGGGCTGGTCTACTCCAAAACAGCCAGACTGTTGGAGTCCAAACGGGAACTTAAATGAGAAGATATTTCAATGTATGACAATAGGTGAGATTGCTGAGATTTGCTCGCTGACTGGGGCTGGACTATCCCAGCGGGCTTGACCCTGGCAGGTGCGGTTGCACATCTGTCGGGAAAATTCACAAGTTCCAATGAAAAAGAAGTGGGAGCACGATCAGACCTAATTTGGGCCCTGTAGAAGTTTTCTCATATGTTCAAGGTCAGGCACACAGAAAACAGTCTAATGTTGTGACAACATTATTTATGTTACTACAACATTAATAATGTTGTGACAACATTATTTATGTTACTACAACATTAATTGTTTGTTATCTGTGAGCCATCAGTAACTAATGTTGCTGTTAATGTGATATACTGTTAAGCTGTCAATGTTTCTGTAATATTAAGTACTTTTGTGACCTTACCTCCTTACTGTTCTGGCAACGGTAAGGTGGTGTTAATGTTGCGGCAAAATAAATTTTGTGTTGAGGCAAACCAACTTCTGTGTTACGGCAAACCAACTTTTGTGTTACGGCAAACCAACTTTTGTGTTACGGCAGAATAAATTTTGTGCTGCTTTGATGTCAACATTTGAGTAAAAATTATTCTTGTGTTGATTTTTGCTTTAAATAATCATTGCAGTGTAAAATAAATTAAGTACAATTATTTTGTCACAAAAATAAATATTACTGACGAAAAAAATACAGCAGATAAGGGGAATCGAACGCATGTCCAGAGTTCTTCACGCAGTCCACTTCTCAGAATACTGTGCCCTACATACTGCTCTGCCTTAACATATCTGCCAGTGTTTCATATTGTGGGTATAAAACAGAATTTAAACTACAAATTGCAGTTCTCTTTCGTCATGTGGAAATACTTTATGCTCTAAAAATATATATGCATATTTGGCACATGTAAACTACTTTGCGGTACTTGAGATCTGGTCTAAGCCACATTTAATTTTCAAACTATACTTTAAAACAAGTAAGTGTAACCTTGTTGGAAATTTCTTTAATGTTGCAGTAACACAAAATATTTTGTTCGTCCTGCTATTTTTAATGTAATATAGCATTTGATTGCGGCAACATCAATATAACGACTAACTGCATATATGGTAATACTTTATGCTCTATAAATATATGCATATTTGGTGCAGGTAAACTGGTTTGTAAGGCTTGAGAGCTGATCTAAACTACATTTAGTTCTCATACTCTACTTAAAAATTTAAATACGGTGGTTTCATGTTACCAGGTTATAGTTGTTCACTACTATCCGCCATTCTTACAACGTCAAGGCAGTGTAACCTTGTGTTGGTTGGACATTTCTTTAATGTCGCAGTAACACGAAATATTTGGTTCTTCTTGTTAATTTTAGCGTAATACAAATTTTGGTTGCAGTAACATTGCTTAGAGGCTTCGTTAACATTGACACTTCAACAGTATGTGCGCATTTCAGGAATATAAGACTTTGTAAAAGGTTAACATTCAGTAACTTTGTCACAACGTTATTAATGTTACTACAACATAAACGATTAAAGGAATGCCTCAACAGTAATTTGTTTGTTGCATCAACTTTTTTCTGTGAGGGGACGGACTGGTACTGCCAGTGGACTGAAACAACCTGCCCAGTAAAAATTTCCCTATATTGGCACACAGCAGAGCATACCATAACACATGACACGGCATTTAACTAATCCTAGCTCAAGGAAACATACTGACTCCTAGTAACACCGCTTGACAACCATGTGATATGGAGATTAACAAAAGCGGGAAACTCTCGGGCGTACCTAATGCTAGGTTTTTCAGAACGTGTATCTGTCTTCTGTGCTCCAGGTGAATCAAGACCATTCGCGATGGCTTTGGCCTGGTTGTGTACTTATTGATTCCTTGCCAGTCAGACTTTATAAGGCCCACAGCAGATAATTTCAAAGGGAAGAAATTTAGCTGTAATGTAAGTGACGAGTTATGGTTTGCTGAGAGCACTTGCTGGGTACCTCACACGTGTTATGTCGGGACACTCAACAAGTGTTACGGAAAGGGCTGACAACTGCACGACCTTGCTGAGATTCCCGACTTTGAGCAGTGTTAAGGGAGTTCTTCACTCTTGAGCCTAAGATGGTCCGAAATTCCAGATCAGGTAGGATTAATTCATAGGCGCAGTGGTTCAAAAATCGCGCTCAGAAATCAGCTACCATGACATTAATATCACAATTATGGTAACTGATTATAAAGAAAATTTACTGATATTGTGTATACAAATGTGGAAAATGGTATATATGTGGATATTTACAAACAGGGGACTCAAAAATCCGTTACTGCCACAGTGTGCCGTGCCCGACTCCATTTGTTCTGTGCTGTGTTTACTGATTGACAAACACATGCATTACGACTCTGTCTGTATAATCGTGGCGGAACCACTAATGCATTCTGGTGGCTGTTCCATATGTTACAGGTAATTGCAATACTAATCATTTAAATACTCAACATAACAGCATGCACACGTACCAAATTACGTTCAATTCTAACCATTCCTTTTACGTGACTAGTTTTTAATTACTTGTCTGACATATTAAAGTGTTTGTTACTGATGACAAACAAGCTTATCTAGAATAATTATTCTCGTAAATTTGCGATGTCATATTTTTTTTTTTTGCTTTATATATTAGAAAATATCGTTTCACCCGCATTAAAATACGTAAGCTTACGGTGAAGTATACCTCGATGCATTAAAAAAAAGAATCAATTTAGGCTTACGAGGTGTGACGAAGATAATTAGTATT
The DNA here is from genome assembly GCA_029891345.1 of Dryococelus australis. Classification (NCBI taxonomy): domain Eukaryota; kingdom Metazoa; phylum Arthropoda; class Insecta; order Phasmatodea; family Phasmatidae; genus Dryococelus; species Dryococelus australis. Next base: position 366,171,716 of record CM056993.1, read on the forward strand.
TTGTTTAGAAATACAGATTTTTAGATAGAATAGCTTTCCTTGGAGAATTACAGACGCCCCATTATTCCATTTAATGCAACGATCACACGCTCGGAAAGCCTGGTGAATTTTCCCTACACACACTCACGACTCGTGCGTCCTACAGGAAGCTGTTCAGGATTTTTTCAAAACCCTGCGTCATCTTAAGTGGCAGTGACGTAATTTCCGCAGCGTTCTTGGCGCCGGTTCGCGTGTGTTCGCACAATCCAGTGTGGCCGCGGAGTTCGTTGGCTGCGCGCGCAACACGAAGCCACGCACCGCACGCACGCACGCCCGTGTGGGGGGTCCGAGTTACGCCTGGTCGCACGGACACGCCCCTCAACTGCTACCATAACGTGCGTCTTAAGTTGGCACGCCCGGCGCCATCTTGTGTCCATCGATCTGTCACCATGTTTCCCCCCTAGCTAATTCTTATGGGGGAGTTTGGCATAGGGAAAATTTCCACCGCTCGTTGCGCATTGTTCCAAAAGGTAAATTTTAATAAAAAATTTTAAGCTGCTTGAGTGGTAAAAGAAAAAGATTTTACTTTTTTACCAAGTTATTTTATTTTCAATGTATGATTATTACAATTAGCCTCTTTTTTTTTATCGTAGAAAATACAGAAAATCTGGAACATTGCCGATACTAGGCGCTTACCTAGTGGCGAAAATTTTTGGTTGCCAAACTTTTAATATTGATCTTCCCAAACCTGTCCTAGCTAAGATTTCTTCTACTCAGGTTGTGAAGCTTAAAGGCTGTTCACGATAAAGTGAGCATTTTCTAAATCAACCATAGAAAAAAATCGCTGCTCCTACCTGCATATTTTTGACGAGCGCCCTGAGTAACATGCGACCAGTTAAGTTGGTAACGATGGATAGGAAAGTAGTTCTGTAACTTCATGTCGAATAATAAATGTTAGGTAACCATTTATGTTAATTTAAATTATTTATTTCGCTTCTGTTTTTTTTTTTAATGCACCGAAGTATGAAAATGAGCAGAATTGTAAAATATACACTTTTATAATAATTTCACAGTTTCACTTGACTGACGCATAAATAAAGTGATGACGGACATGGCAATGTTAATCTTACAAAAACGGAAGAATACACAACGTGCATACAAGTAGATCTTAAACAGGGCTTTCAAAAGTGCTCATTTTATCGTGAATAGCCTACAATGCTTTCAGTTTGCCAACTAAAATTTTTGGCCACCAGGGTGCACAGATGTCGAATGTGTATCGGATTTATCCGTTTTGTGTGCAAGTAAAGGGGATAAATGTGATTTTCATAAAATAAATATAGTTCTGTAAAATTTTTCGGTTTGCATTGTGTCAGAAACCACATAAAGAATGATTTTTTTGTTTGCACTAGACTGGGCATATATTGTTATAATTATGTTACCATATTGTTTAATATTTTCCGGTAAACTGGATTAAGTAAAACTTTGGTTTAGGCCCTACACAATTTATTTAAATATAACAACTTGAATAAACAAATATTGTGAAATGGGTAACGAAATAAATATTTTTATTTCCTGCATAGTTTCCTTAAGAAAAAGGAAAAATGTATAAAGTTCATTTTTACGACGACTAGATTTATTTCGCACTCATTCGCGATATTTTCCCATTGAAACAAGCTTCTTATGAATGCTCAATCCCTAACACAGTTGTATTATTATTGTATGTTCTTGTCAGCACCATTGGAGGACGTGAATAATATTTACGAAACAATAAATAATACTTGAAGTTTTGTTTTGGGCAAATATATATCACAATTCGAGTCGAACATGAACTTTCACACACAAATAAATACAACTGATTTTTATACCACCAGCGTAAAAGCGACCTCTTTGGAACTCTAGCGCTCCTTGAAGCGGAAATTTACGTTATGTTAAACTCTACCACAAAAATCTCGTTTTGTTCCGAACCTGTAAAGGCTGTTCACGATAAAGTGAGCACTTTTGAAGATAACTTTAGAAAAAAGTCACTGTCCCTGCCTGCATATACTTCAACGGCCGCACTGAGTGGCATGCGCCTGGCAAAGTTGGTAATAATTGTTGGAAAATAGTTGCATATCTTAACGTCCAATTAAAAGTGTTAGGTAACCAGTCGAGATCACTCAAATTATTTATTTCGCTTTCTGCTTTTTTAATGCATCAGTGTGTAAAAATTAGCAGATTTATAAAATGTTTACTTTTCTAACAATTACACAGTTTCACTTGACGACGCATGAATAAAGTGATGAGGCGCATGCCAACGTTAATTTTGCATAAGGCGAAAGAATACACAACGTGCATACAAGTAGAACTTAAGCAGGGCCTTTAAAAGTGCTCATTTTACCGTTAACAGCCTATAGTAGCAATAACCTTACCCTAGTTAAGGTTAGTTCCAATAGTTCCATAGTTCGCATAGGGAAAGTTTTCACTGCTAGGTGCGCTGGTGTTATAAAGAGACCGCTTTTAAGGATAGAGCTGGCGGCCATCTTGGATTGATGTATTTTCCTTTACTTATGCTTGAGATTAATGCTTACAAATATTACATTAGTAGGGTATTAACATTATATAATTATATCTTATTATTATTATATATATTATTATTATATATCTTATTATATCTTATATTATATCTTATTATCTTCAACTACTTGAAATACTATAACTGTTTTAGTCATTCCCTGAAGGTAATCAATGATTAATTATAATTTATTCCACATGTTAAACGAATAAACGTACTCCATTGATATTGCAGTTGTTAAAGGTCTAAGAGATTTACTATATCTTGTAAAAGAGAAAATTTCATTAATGAATGCTGAATACATTTTACTGTTTAATAAACTGTTAACGCCTCAGTGACTTCTATCTCTCCCGCTTAAGCTGGCGATAAATGCAGAATTTCTTTTTATCTGTGTATGTGCATGCCGGAACTGAGATGTACTATTGTTCCTGTTAAAATGTTGACTAGTAACTTCATTTTACGTTTATTACCAACGCTTTCGAATGTTACGTGCAAGTGTGAAGAGTGAAAATATGATTGTGCTTGGCGCTGATCTTTTGTTAACATATTTATGCCGGTAAATAAATTGTAGGCCTACTTATTTAAGAGCAAAATACTGATAGCCGTCATCAAAAGAACTGAGCGGTTCCGTTGTCATATTTAAATAAAGTAATTGTATAATCTAACGTTTTGTTAAATCCATTTATAAAAATTTCCACTCTAGTGGTATATACAAGAATTCATTCTGTTTTTTTGTGTTACCGTTAAATTTCAACTGCCACTCTCTTGAATTTTATTAGTAAATAATCTTCCAATTATGGAATATATCTGCCCATCTTTGCAAGTCTGTGGAGTGGAGAGTGTACTGAGGTTTGAGCGACTTTTTAACAGCGAGGTCTTAAGAGCCGATGAGGGTGAAATGGGAGTTTCCCCGAGACAATCCGCCGACCAGCGACATCGCCCAGCACGATTCCCGCATGCGAAAGTTCGGGAGTGGCCCCGCCGGGAATCGAACACGGTTCCCCTAGGTGGGAGGCGAGTAGTCTAACCACTACACCACCGCTACCCTGGTATGCTGGCGATGTAGATGGTTCTATGTAGGCCTATTTCATACCTCGAACGAATTAACTTTTTTGATATTTCTAAATTTAATCCTGCGTAGAGTTGTTTCCACGGTAAAAAATGTTTTTTTTTCCCCCGACATATTGGGTAGGATGAGAGTCAGCTGGATATGCTTTTATAAACATTATGTGTGGCCGAGCGAGACACTGCATTTGCCATGTAAACACCAGTATAGGATGTTCACGGTAAAATGAGCACTTTTGAAAGCCCTGCTTAAGATATACTTGTAGAACAGTGTGTATCCTTCCGCCATATGTTAAATCAGCATTGCCGTGGACCTGATTACTTTATTCATGCGACAGTAAAGGCGAACGGTAAAATTATTATCAAAGTAAAAATCCTACAAATTTTATAATCCGTACATTTAGATGCATTAAAAATTTCAGAAAGAAAAATGAATAATTGCAGCATTGGCAAATGTGTACCGAACACTTTTAATTCAACGTTGAGACATGGGAATACTTTATCTCCGTAGTTACCAACTTTACTGGCCGCATTTCCCATCACGTCTGCCCCATTAAATATACACGCAGGAAGGGGCAGTAACATTTTTCAAGGGTTCATTTTAAAAGTGCTCACTTTATCGCGAACAGCCTTTATACGGGATTACCTTCAGAAGAACTATCAAAAAACGTGCATTCGTTCTTGGAACAGACTATACCAACTGAAGATAAAAACCTCCGTAGGTGACGATGGACCCTCAATCTGTGGTACCTAACCAATCCTTGAAATGACGCGTATATTATGAAGTTCAAGTTGGGCGATGTGTCTTACTTCATTTCGCATTGACTGACGGACGAACTATAGTAGTCTCATCGGAGACTGTGAACCTGTGTTCACATCAGGTGTCACTAGCCAATCATATAGGATTTAATGGGGAGAGACAGAAACCATCGTAGCGTTACGAGTTTTTGAGTCTCAAATAGTATTCAGTAATCATTATTGAAATTTCTTCTTTGACAAGTCTTAGTATGTCAACTCAGATGACTGAATACCTGTATTTCAGTGGAGCAGATGACTCTTTTTTTACTTATCATGTGGAGAAGCCATAGTAGCAGAAGTCAAACGAAAATCGCCTCTAAAGTATAACAACAGTCACATACTCAAAAACTAATCTCAAACGTAAGGAACTGCAAAAATATATTAATCCAAATCTCCGCCTTAATGCACCACTTAGATTATGTACATCAAGTCATGTGCAAATACTGTGACATCACATGCAACCGATCAGCGGGAGAAAAATTTTGCCACGCTGAGTACGAACATAATATTAGGTGCCAACATTGTTAAGTCACAATCTTTGAACAGTGCAACTACAGAACAGCCTTTTTTTGGAAATCACATTACATACTTTGCAGGTTCTGAATTGAAATAATGATGCATATTTGCTGATAGTAACGTCGTAGATTTATTTCGAACTTAACGCACACACTAATCAGTTCACGTTTAATCCAGCGATTTAAAAACTTGTTTTTCAAATGTGATTTTCACAAAGCGACTGATAAAAAAAAATTAGAAAGTACTCTATTACTGTAAATAAAATGTAAACACATTTTCAAGCATTTTATTTTGTAAACACTACCAAAAATTACATGCGAACACAAAAGTAATTTTACTGATAAAACGTTAATCAAAGCTCTTTTTATAAAATTGAATATTTCTTATTTATTTCTGTATTGTACAAACTACTAATCTACTACTATATGAGTATCAAAGTATGGCATTGGTACTGTGCTTAGAACACTTTGTTATAAGCTATTCACGGTAAAGTGATCACTTTGGAAAGCCCTCTCATTAATAGTCAATAAATATATTTTATTTTAACCTTAGACGTCAATTTCAGGGTGCGGTAGAATATACACACTGTGTTTATTACTTACATGGCAATATAAATTTAAAAATGTAGGTGAAAGATAAAAAATAGCTGCAATAAAAAAGCAATTAAAGCCTTAAAAGTGCTCAGTTTATTGTAAACAGCCTATATTGCCTAGTAGGGTGTATTCCGCATTGCTGCAATGATCACATTTCCACATGGTGAAGTACTTAGGCTCTTCATGGTAAACTGATCACTTTTGAAAGACCTACTTAAGGTCTTCCTTCAGACTAATTTTATATCCATCCACTATATGAAAAAATACCATTACCATTGGCTTGATCACTTTTTTTTAATGTGTCAGTAAAGTGGAACTGAGGAATTATTGAAAAAAAGTATATATTTTACAAATTTGCTCATTTCTACACTTATAATAAACAACTTTTTACGTAACTCTTTTAATTAAACGTTAGACATGGAACTACTTTCCTCTTTTTGTTACCAACTTAACTGTGCGCACGCCACTCGATGTGTCCGTTAAAATATAAGCAGGTAAAGACAGTGACATTTTTCAAAGTTTTGTCATGGAGTCTTCCCAACAAGTGAGACACAGCATATGTCTCACCCTTGTATCAGTGAATACATATATATATAACTCTAGAAAAAGACATAAAGTCCTCTATAGTACCGACAGTAATGTAAATTTCCTGCACTTGAAGGACTTTGCAGTTTCCAGGATCACTACAATTTACCCAACTGCTATATTGATTCGTATGACACAAGAAACTGCAGACATCTGCAGTGCTGCACAACTCCACTGCAAATTTCTTTGATATGTATAATGCCAAATCCTACTTTTCAAAGGCTCTATTTAACAATAGAGAAATAAGGAATAATACCTGCTCAAATATTCGAAGAATGAAATGTATAAAGTTTTCAACAATCTGCAGACAACAACTGAATTTTGGCATCATTTTCAAGAATTTAAATTGGCTAAAATCCTTTCACGTGTGGCCACTCGTAATTTATAAATACAAAATATATAGCCTATAATAGACACTATCTTGTGCAGATGTCAAGTGTACTATTGTATGCACGTACTTCTAAGTTGGTAATCTTACCTACTTATCTGCATTCCCTATAAAATTCAAATAGGTTCAAAGCCTTTTATGTTCACATTAGTCGCAAACAAACTGATCAGATGAATAATACCTTCGCACGACACTTCTGCTGTTCTTGTGTTATTCCGAGAGCCACGAGTATTTCGCGAGTTCATTCGGAGGCGAGGTACACTCCAAACACTTGTTATTTTCTCCAAATGTTGTGATTGGACGACAGTTGTTTGGACACGCCCCGTTTAACTGTGAGCCAGTAATAAGCTCTTTTTTTTTGTGCAAAATGTTCCATTTCGACTGGGCATCGAAACCGAGACTGCGAAAGAAATGCTCTTTATCTCGAATCTGCACGATGACAGCTTGTGTAGGCTACATCAGTATAGTTCGCTGTAACAAATTATGTAATTTATTTCGGTTCCGCAAACATTATTCCCCTGGTTTAAAATGCAACAATTTCATTTCTCCGATCCCAGAAGTTCACGAAGTATCTGCTGGGTGCTGCTTACACAGTCAGTTACAATGTGCACTCCTCATAACAGGAATACAGGCCTGAACGATGTCTTGCCGCTCTACGACGAGTTTAATATGGAGACAGAGCTCTAAATCCGTGTAATGGGATCTTCCCCTGGTTAAGTTTTAATTTATACTTATTTTTTACCAGCCATATGTTTACCAATTGAGGTTATTAAGACATTTTTCTTGGATTGTAGATTTTGGTTTCGAATTCTTGCACCGGTACATTCATTTTTATCTGACTTCATAAAGACCATATTTTTACAGCACTTGGCCATGTTTGTTAGGGTGCTGTGATATTCAACACCTATTTCTAACATTGTGCTGTGAGGTGGTAATTCTTCTAAAGGCTGTTCACGATAAAGTGAGCACTTTTGAAATCAACCGTATAAAAAAGTCAGTGCCCTTACCTGCATATGTTTTAACGGGTGCACTGAGTGACATGCGCCCAGTAAAGTTGGTAACGATGGATGGAAAGTAGTTCCATATCATAACGTCGAATAAAAAGTGTTAGGTAACCATTTGTGACAATGTAAATTATTTCTTTCTCTAACTGATTTTTAATGCATCGAAGTGTAAAAATGAACAGATTTGTAAAATATTTACTTTTCTAATAATTTTACTGTTTCACTTGACCGACGCATGAAGAAAGCGATGAGTCCCACGGCAATGTTAATTTTACATAAGGCCGAAGAACACGCGACGTCCATACAGTATTTTCCATCTACATAGCTTGTAAGTTATTTGCAGCAATGTTATCTCTTACATCTACTCAGCGGTGTACATCCAAAGTATGCTGTGTGTGTGCCATATACCCTCAACCATCAACCAACCCAAGAATGTGCCACGGAGTTGGAATAGTTTCCATTGTCTCCGACAGTGCACCAACCGCGTGAGTTGAGTCACAGCTGTGATTTCTAGGAGATTCTGGACCGGCGCAGCACAGCTATGCTCCTCGTTTCTTCGGCTGATGTTGAGTAACTGTGTAAAGCTTGACTCACATTTATTCCTATCACTCCAGGCAGAGTTGACAGAGCCTGTTGTTGTTCAAATGTGAGTAGATAATTTGGCGTTACCGATTTGCTGTCTGGATGCAGCCTGTTTACGACCACGTGGCTACGCTATAGGCTGTTTGTGGTAAAGTGAGCACTTTTTAAGGCACTCTCAACGTACATTAACAACTAATAAATTAATTTTATTGCAACCTCAGGCGTTTACTTTTGGTAGTGGTAAAATGCACATGCTCTGTTTATTAGCCACAAGGTGATGTTTACATCAAAAAGTGCCGGAAAGATGGAAATTGGCCGAAAGTAAAAATTTCGCATGGCCTTAAAAATGTTCACTTTACCGTGAATAGCCCTACAGTTATTTTTTACACAACTATTTCAAAATAAGTGATGGACAACAAACTAGATACTGTTATGATATTACTCTACTTTATTGATTTGTGTGATACGAATTTTTACTAAATGACATCCAAGGTACTGTAATTTTGTTTTATACTTAAAGAATACTATATATTTTAGTGCTGCTTGTTAGATAATTTTCAGAATACAATTATTTAATACAAGTGTCAAATAAAATTAATCTTTATGTTCACGTATTTAGTTGTAAATTACATCGAACTATTCTATGCGATTACATCAGTACACGTTGATTATCCAAGAAATTTGTGGTTTAGTCCATTCACGGTAACTTCACACTTTTCTGAAGCCCTGCTGAAGTTCTTCTTCCAGAATATTCCTCCGCCTCCTGAAAACAAAGCTTTACCAAATCTATAATATTACACCATAGGGACAACGCACTACATTCGTGCGCACTCAGTTTAGTAATATTTCGTATAAGAGCCATGTCTTACTATTCGACGCCAACACACCTCTTTCTTCTCTGTTTTGACTCATATTAACTACAAACGAATTATTATAACGTATAGTTGAAAATTTATGTGGAAATTCTGTTTAACCGTGAATAAAGTACTTTTTGTAAATACAAGTGAAAAAAAAAAAAAACTTGTGGTGCATAACATGTTCAGGCAACCGCCAAACACATCATACAAGGGGTGATTTTTCAAAGGTTTGATTCAAAAAGTGTGAAGAAACAGCCAAAAAACTATAGCTACAACAGTCGTTATATTACAGGACACAATCAGGCCACAACAGGTAGTTAGGTATAGCCGACTCTGGGACAGGAGCTTGGGCTGCGATGCCACGGGGCCAGGCCACCATCTTGGATTTAACTTTTCCCTCCTCAAAAATTACCCTTTATTCCCTTTTTTTTCTTTAAAAAAAATTTACTTTGTTCCCTTTTTCCGCTCGAAATTTCCTTTTTTTTCCTCGCGGAAGTGCCTTTGCACAATCCGGCTGTCAGTTTGTACAATGCGGATGACGTTTGCGGAATGCGGCTGAATCAGTAGGAAATTGTGTGATGGCCAGCTGCATTGTGCAATACTCCCGGCGGCCATCTTGGAAGCGAGCCTCCTGCTCTGTCATTCCAACGCAGAGGTTCCCTCGGCATGCTGCCGTGGCCACCTTGGTGTATGTTTCAGAGGCTTCTGGCTTGTACTGTCTAGCAAAATGGCCATATGTTCTAGAGGGCCACACTGACTACAAAAATGGCGGCCTTGGTACTGACCAGCAAAATGGCGACACTGTCTAGCAAAATGGCTACAAATGAACTGTCTAGTAAAATGGCTGCCAATATTTAGAATTCAAGACAAAAATGCGTGAGTCACGCACAAGCGAGTATCAGGATAGCAGACTAACTCCAAAAGCACGGAGAAATCTTCTTGTGCCTTCGTTCATTCCATAGTATTGTCTATATTCAGTGCTACTACGAAAATTTTCCTCTGTCCTTGGGAGAATTCATATGAGCCTACAGCGTCTTGGAGTTTAGTCTTCACCTCTAAATAACGCGAATTTTGCAGGTTTCTACACATTGCGTATTGTTCTGCCATATGTAAAATTAAAGCCCTCGCACACTCGAAATCTTTAACATTTGACTTTACGATTTGACTTTCCGTTTGCTTTCGACATGTTGTCTATTGTGGAACTTGGCACAATGAAACTGTCAAAAGTAGAGTCAAGCCCTCTTGACTTATGATTTCGAAAAGTTGAATTTTAAAGTCAAAGTCAAGCAGCCATTTTGCCGAGAATCTAATAGAGGTTATGTGGAATGTGTTATTATATTGTAGGGAGATTTTCATCTCGGTATATTAAACAAAACTCCTCTTAAATTAAATAAATGTCAAATGAATATTATGCGAAGAGGAAATATATGAATAAGTATTTTTAATAAAGTAAACAAGTGAGTCTTTTGCTTTGAAATTACCTTTTAATATAAATGTTTAGCCTATTAAAAAAAAAAAAGGTACGTAAAATGCTTTCCTTGATAATACGATAATTAGGGACCCGGATATTTCGCGGATTCATCTGAAAACAAGTTAAACTGCATTCACGTGTACATATGTGCTTGTGCTTCCATTGGTCCATAGTTTGTTAGAAACGCCCCCACACGACTTTCAGCCAATAACGAACCTGAAAGGAAAATAAAAACAGAATCCAGTGTAACCAGGTCTGGGGTTAAACTGGAGCAACAGTCAATTAACTATTAACTGATACTCGAATGCACAAAGGATTGCGGAGTTTAGCTTGTTGCCGAATGAATCCGCGAATTTTCCAGGGGTCTAACAATAATTATTAGATAACAAGATACACGTTTTTACGAAGCTCGCAGAACCGATGTTCAATTGTCTGAACTCTGACGTAACTTCGTCAAACGAAAGGAAATGTAAAGTCGAATGTTGAAGTTTTGTATTGTGCAAGAGCCTTAATACTACCATGGCTCGTATCAGTTTATTAACGCGTCGGTCACGAGAAACTGTGAAATTGTTAGAGAAGTATTTATGTTACAAATACGATAACTTTTACACTTTAAGAAGCATAGAAAACATAAAGCAAAATAGATATTCACGAGTGTTTACCTAACACTTTCAATTCCAAGTTAAACATGGAACTACTTTCTCTTGCCCCTTAATACGATAAAGCTATTTAACTTTCAACCTCCGCGATTGTCGCACAGATTTATCCAGCGCCGTATCCGCGTTGCGTTGTTTTGCTGTGACCTTCCATCTAGACATGACATGGACGACTACTTAACGAATTTTTTTTTTTTATTTGTAGGGTTTCAAATATACCTGTATTTTCACATTTGGTACTGAAATGATTAAATTATTAGACAATGCTTGATTGCGGTTATAGACGTGACACTAACCATGTAAGAAAAATAAGTGAGATTTAGAAATAACTTTTAAAATGTTCCCTATGTCATGACTAGCTTGGTTTTTAAATATTGACTCCGAAAATTAAGTTAATGAGCAAAATACGTAAATCCAAGATAGCAAGGACACTTCCCCCTTAGGGCGTACAGGGTTTGTCCTGAAACGCAAATACATTCTCCAATAGAATTAAGCTACTAACATGCATGTTGGCGGGCCCACAAAACTGCGAAGGGTTCCACGAGGGCGTACCGGGATTTGGGTGCTCGCCGCATAAAAAAAAAAAAAACTTACAATATTTCCAGGTTGTCACTAATTATTATTATTATTATGTGTTTATTGGTGACGAAGTTAAGGCTTTCTCCTTCTCTTACACTTAACCACGTATATCAAAATGGGGAAAAAATGTAATTACACAGTTGGATGTTCTATCCTAAAATCACATAAACGCACAATAAAAATTTAAAAATTAAGTTACTCTTAAAACCATTAGAAAAAAGTTAAAACATAATGTTGTCATTCCCGTTGGCAAATATAAACACACACAAAAAAAAGAAGAAATAATCATAGAGTAATAGTAATAAAAGTTAAAGTTAAAACATGTGATAGAGAGAGAAATGTTTATCTGTTGAATATGCACCTATATACTCTCTTTAGCTTGATATAGGCTGTTCGCGGTAAAGCGAGCATATTTGCGATCAACCTTTAAAAAATACCACTGCTCCTACTGCGTTGCATATTACCGGACACTGACTGACATGCGCCCAGTAAAGTTGGCAATGACGGAAGGTAAGTAATTCCATGCTTTAACGTTGAATTAAAATTGTTACGTTAACATTTGTGAATATTGGCATGATTTATTTTGGTCTCTGTTTTCTAAATGCATATAAGTGCAAGAATCGGCAAATTCGGAAAAAAATATTTGCTTTTATAATAACTACACTGTTTCACGAGACCGACGCAAAAACAAAGTGACCAGGCTCATCACATTATTAATTTTACGTATGGTGGAAGAATACACAATGCTCATATACGTAGATCTTCAACAGGGCTTTCAAAGTGCTCAGTTCACCGTGAACAACCTTTACTCGAAGAATCACGTGAAAAACATTTCAGTTATACACAGGTAAAACAAATATCACGATTATTATTATCACACTCGGGGCACTTGCCTCCAGAACGGCGTTCCAAAGTGTTGCTCCAAGAATAGAGTCAAGTAACAGAGAACAACCTCTAAGGAAAGCAAGAATAAAAGTTGTTTTGGAACAGAAAATTACAAACTATATTTTGACTTTCCCCAAATACTTCCTTTACAAAAAAAAAAAAAAAAAAAATGTTCAATACATAAACAGCTTCATTTACCATAGGTTAATCATAAACATTGCTTCTAAAAATGCAACCTTAATACAAGTTAACTTTTAAATAAAAATATTAACTCTTTTACTTATTATTTGTAACTTCCCCGGGTGTGTTTGTAACAAGACTGTCCACATTTCCCATCGGTGTGTTTAATTCTACTAAAATTCTGGCCATTTTCAGTTAACCATTTTTTACTCGCTGAAATAGTGCGTGTAAATGTTTCACCCCGGCAAAATCCCCAGAGCAATTAAACTGCAGCTTTGAGGCGTTGCCAAAGAGCGAGTGAAACATTTCACTCAAAGGGTTTTGGGACGGCGAAAAAGAAACGGTTACTTGCAGAGTAAGGCTGGACTCTCAACAGTCCGTCGCATCCGTCAGTGATCCGTCTGTCGGTCACGTGGTCTTCAACCAATCGCAGGGCGACATTTTTTTTTTCTATCCGCCCATCCGTCAAATATTTACCAAGCTTTAGTTTTCGACGGACTAATGAATGCGTCGCCGCCTTCTGACGACATTCCTTAGACGAGAATAAGCAATTTGAAGTAAAATGCAAGGCTGTGGATATGTGTTTAGGTATTTACAAATTAGTATCACGTAAAGAAGTTATTTTCCTAAAATGTTTCTTTCACGAAAATCGAATTACAACCAAAATATACCTCCAAATAATGAAAGATCACGATGTTAAGTTGTTACACTGACATTTTTCCGTAAAGAAGGATTGGCGAACGACGTTTACTGCGAAACGCTTAAAACTTACGGACTATTGTGAGTTCAGCCTAAAGCTTGGCTCACAACTGAAAACATAACAGGAGGCACAGAGCACGGGTCGCGTGCTCAAGAAACGACCGCCACGTTTTCAAATCTGTTTGGTTCACAACTGCGCATGAACAAGTCGTGTGCATGAGCGGTCCTGACGTCGTACTGCTATGATGTGACCAGGCCTTAGGAAGACCGCCTGCCTGATCACGCCTTCGAACGTTAAACCAGGACGTGGAGCGGGATTGCAACGACTCACTGCGGCAATCATCGCGCGAAGCCAGTTGCGGAAATCCCCTCCACTAGCCTGCAACTGGCAACGAGTACGCCAGATAACGCGCCGATATAGACCAGCGTCACGCGGGGTACGCTGCATTTCTCATCAGGCCATCGTCAAGAGAAGAAGGAAGAGACGGGTATGTCCGACCGCCGACAACCGCCTACCAGAAACAGCCTCCGGAACCATGATTAAGATGGGGACATTCCAGTTAGTTTGACATGGGAGTGGCCTTTGTTAACTATTTCATAACATGCTAATTTGTATTATAAATTCCTTATAAGCTCCCCCGAGTAATTAATATTAACGTGTGTTCATCATGTTAATAAACCCCCTTCATTCAAAGTAGTGCTCGGCCAATTTATTTCTCATTATTGAGCTACGTCGCTAACCCTTGTATGTATGAGTATGACCATACGTTATACTTATAACAGTACACAAAGGAAATGGTTATATTTCATTTCTTGTGCTGGCGCGTGAGGCAATAACCAATCAAAGCAGCGTAAGCAATGTTCAACGAGGTAGTTTATTTAAAATGGAATTATAGGTATGCTGCAGAAACTAATAAATGTCACAAGCTATTAATTTAGAGTAAAGAACAGGCAACAGTTTACTATTATATAGGACATTTTTGTAGTCTATTCACGGTTTCTTCACGCTTTATGAATCAAACCTTTGCAAAATCACCCCATGTATGACGTGTTAAATCGTTTCCTAAAAAATGCCATGAACCATGAGGGTATTCATATATTTCATTAAAGTGTCGTATTTTTGGTTAAATTAAATTTTTTACTTTTATTTATCCGCGAATTATAATATTCAATTCGTAATTAATATAAATAAAACGGGGATAAAAATGTGTTTGGTTACGCCTAGTAAGAAATAGTTTTCATGCAAAATATTATTGAACTCAGTGCGCACGAATACGTTACGTTGTCCCTTTGGTGTTATTTTCTAGACATACTTAAGCTTTGCTTGCATGAGGCAGAAGAACAGCCTTAAAGTAGAACTTTAGCAGGGCTTCAGAAAAATTTGAAGAAATCGTGAATGGAATATAATGGTTACTCACAGATTTACGATACCAAAAAAAAACTAAGATTTTAAAGAGAAGCAAAAACGTTAAATATTTTAAACCGCTGTCAATTTCCAACACAATATCAAAATTTGTTACTCCCAAATGACGGCAGACTCGTCGCAGAATTTACATTGGCTAAAAATAATACACAAGTATTGAATTGTGATTCAATTTCTAACAAGAATTCAGGGTCGTACGAAAGTTCTGCTGTTATGTTCTATGCTTTATGCGTATAGGTGTTCACGGTAAAATGAGCACTTTTGAAAGTACGTTGTGAAATCTTCTGCCTTATGCAACATTAACATTGCCATGTGCCTCATCACTTTATTCATGTGTAGGCCATATGGAACTGTGAAATAATTAGAAAAGTAAAATATTTTACACATCTGCTTATTTTTACGCTTCGATGCATTAAAAAACAGAAAGTGAAAAAAAAAAATAATGGCTACCTAACACATTTTATTCGACGTTAAGACACGGGACTACTTTCAATCCATCGTTACCAACTTCACCAGGCGCATGCCACTCAATGCGCCCGTTAAAGTACACGCAGACAGGGGTAGTCATTTTTTTTTCCAAGTTGTTTCAAAAGTGCTCACTTTATCGTGAACAGCGTTTATTCATCTTACGAACGTTTTGGAACGCCGCCGCCCAAATGCCATTTTCTTTCGCCGTGTTAGCCGCGGGGGAGTGACCTCGGAAGGCAACGGATGTATGGTGGAACAAGGGGGGTGGGGGAGGGGGGCAGGTGTGTGCATGCAGGCAAGTATAGGCTGTTCACGGTAAAGTGAGCACTTTCGTAAGCACTCTCATTTGGGATAGCAGCCAATAAATACATTTTATTTTAGCTTTAGACGTAAATTTCCGAAGTGCTGGGGCATATGTACACTGCGTTGATTACTCAAATGGCAATATTTACTTGAAAGAATGGTTAAGGATTAAATATGGCTGGAGGAAAAAGTAACTAGGGCCCCAAAAGTGGCCACTTTTCGGCGAACCGCCTATACCAGCCCCGGGTTGAAGCGCAAGACAAAAGCGCTACGTGGCTCGTCAATTGCAAGGCGGAGTCGGGGGGGGGGGGGGGGCAGCTGGCGCATGTAACGAACGGTCATCTCCGGCCGCTGAGGCGCTTGTAATTGATCGTGGGAGCTGATCCCTGTAGCAGCTGGCCACCGCGCATGCGTACGCCAGATCGCGCTGCACCGTCGCGTCACGTGGTGGTACGTTCACCGTCACTTCAGACTCATTCAATATCTTCGAGGCCTGTATTTTCCGCAAACCATTCGTCGCAGGTTCTTCTTATCAAGTGGAAAGTCATAGGTCGTGATCATAATTTACGTAACGATGTACGACGACGACATTTTTCCACTGAGATTGTAACCCTCATCCTACTATGCATCGTATGCGGTACGTCAACATGGGTAAAGGCTGTTCACAATAAAGTGAGCACTCTAGAAATGAACCTAGAAAAAAAATCACTGCCCCTGCCTGTATATATTGTAACGGGCGACACTGAGTGACATTCGCCCAGTAAAGTTGGTAACGATGTCTGGAAAGTAGTTCCATATTTTAAAGTAGTAGAAAAGTGTTAGGTAACCATTTGTTATAACTAATTATTTATTTCGCTTTCTGTTTTTTTTTAAGCAACGAAGTGTAAAAATGAGTAGATTTTTTAAGTATTTACTTTTCTATTAATTCCACAGTCTCACGCAAGCGATGCACGAATAAAGTGATGAGGCCCATGTCAATGTTAACTTTTCATAAGGCGGAGGAATACACAACGTACATACGAGCAGGGCTTTCTAAAGTGCTCATTTTACCGTGAACAGCCTATACTTGCATGTTACAGTGACTGAATTGTTTGGCATGCCTAAAGAAATTCATCCCTTAATATCACATGGTTTCAGTGTAATTAAGTAAAGTTCATAATTGCAACCCCATCTTCACAAGGGTTTCCTGCCTTTAGGAGTTCGTTGTCGGACATTTTCTAACTGAAATTTTGCAGTGAACGTCCTCTCGCCGTTTGTCGCAGAGGTGATGACTCACCCAGCATAATGACATGTATACTATGCCATAAAAATAATACCATTAAATTTGGTACACAGTATGTACTGCTAGCCGGTAACATTTAAGCATTTTAACACATTTGGGGGCTCATTAAAAAAAATGGGGTAATTTGCAGTATTTTAGTAAAAAAGCCGAAACACAGATTTGAACCAAACTTGCTAGGTAAGTAGTATCTAACAAGACTATTTATGAGTTAATCACAATGTCCTGTACTAGTTTGATAATTGTTACCATCCAAAAATATAATATTTAAATATTAGCTTTATAAATCATACTATATACCAACATTCACAATATTAAGAACACAATTACAGCTACAGAAGAAGTATTATATTTTAGTAGTTTGTCACGAATGCCCAAAATATTATACGGTTTGCTGCTTATAATTTGTAATGAATATACAGTAGTACGTATATGTGAAACCACAATTACGACCCATTCCAAATTTAGTTAACTGCTAGTTTTGTAACAGCATATAAATAAAGTAGCTATTTCACCTGGCATTTTAAAAGACTCTAAAACCAGAAAATTAATGGTTTTGCTCGTTATCTTAGGGGATAATCTATCTTTCTAGATTACATTAGGCCTATTAGCAATCCTATGGAAGACATAATATATCAGATTAAAAATAAACAGGAACTTACGTTTACAATGGCAGAATAAAAATATCTTTAGAGAAACTAAAAATAATTAATCTGAACTTTTTATTCTAGTAGTGCGTATTGAAAGTGTAATATCTGTCCATATACTATGGTGTTTTGAGATACTCATAAATAAATATGTTTTGGTGTAATTTAGGAACTATTATAACCATTACACCCCAATTTGATCCACAAGTAATGCGGTGGAGCACAAAATAAGAAAATACAGTATTTTTGTTTGAGAAGATTATTATCTGAAATCATTTAACTGATTTCAGGCAGAATGATTGCGTTAACCATACCTATTTAATGCAAGCAGTTTTTAAAAGTCGTAATTAATTTTTACTGGCTTTCTGCAAAACAGTGCCACCCAAATTATGTTTAAGTATATACATAGTCATCACGTATAGAACTCTTTAACTCGCTACCACGTTTTTGGTATAAGCCTCTAAACTGTTATATAGTGCAACTCGCATGCATAGTTTATTAAAAGAACAAGGTGTTCTTTTTTGTTGTAAACCTCCTTCTAGAATATCATTTCCCTTAAAAGTTTTGCTTATGAACGTATTTCGTCATAAACGTGATGTTTTCCTACGATTTTTGGTGTTGAAGTAATTCAATATAATACATTATTTCAGACACACGTGCGACTATTTTCGTAATAAAATAAAGTAATCTCCAAATTCTGCCAGACCGTCTTGTTCATGCTTGCAATAATGTACAATTTAGTTTATGAGCTACTCCGATTAGTCGTTCGATATAAAACTTCTGCTATAATATGCCACAATTAAAAAAAATTATGACTAGCGAATCTATGTTACTCGAATCTTAATGATTCTAATTGAACTTCACTAATTCATCATACAGAAACGGCTAACCAAACAAATTTCAGTAGAGTCAATTTAACTGATTAAAATTGGTTAAAATTATTAATTTTGCTTGCGAGAGTACTTTTTTTAGGAAATGCTAAAAAAAAAAAAAAAAAAAAAGTCAATGATTTGTGAACACCGCTGTGATTTCGACAGTCACGCTAACGTATTTTGAAAATCTACGTTATTTTTCCACAATGCAACTTAGCGCTGGTTCGCTTTCGAACTATGGTGACGATATAAAACACACAGAACAGGCGACTGAGCTTGTAACACACGCCTTTCTATGGCAATGCATGCCAGTAGCGTAGTTACAAAGGAGGACACAGTGAAAGTCTCCTACCATCAGTCAAAAATAATTTTTTTTTCCTTCAGAAAACTCAGATTTTTAAAGATAATCGACCAATATCAAATATTTCTTCTCCAAAAACAGGCTGTTCATGGTCAAGAGAGCACTTTAGAAAGCAACCTATGAAAAAATGTCACTGCTTCTACCTGCATGCATTTTAATAGGCGCACCAAGTGACATGCGCCGTGTCAAGTTGGTAACAACGGAGATAAAGTAGTTACATGACAAAATGTTGAATTAAAAGTGCTAGGAAAACATCTGAGAATACTGAAAATACTTGTTTCGCTTTCTATATTTTTAATGCACATAAAAGCAAGAAATAGCAAAATTTACAAATTATTAACTTTTCTAATAATTTCACTGTGTAATTTGACCGACCCCTGAATAAGGTGATCCAGGTCCATGACTACTTTAATTTCACGTATGGCGGAGGAATGCACAATGTGCGCTGCACGTAGAATATCAAGCAGGGCTTTCAAAAGTGCTCCGTTTGCCGTGAACAGCCTGTAACTAAAGTTAACAGGACAAGCCACATGCATTCTCAACTAAATGTCCAAAATCTCTCACATGTGTCGTTGCATTTCCGATTTCTCTAAAAGAAATAGGAAACCGCGGCGGTCTAGTGTTTAGACCTCGCGCCTCCCACCCAGGCGAACCGGGTTCGTTTCCCGGAGGGATCACTCCCGGATTTTCGCATGTGGGAATCCGTGCCGGACGATGCATCTGGTCGGCATGTTTTCTCGGGGACCTCCCACTTCCCCCCGCCTTCTCATTCCAGCGCTGCTCAATACTCACCACGCTTCACCCTCATCGGCTCTCAAGACCTCGCTGTTAAGAGCTGAATGTACACGCGCGTCCAAGGTCGAGAAGTGAGGGAGCTATACGGGCGATACTAACACGCACGCCTAGTGCCTCATCGCTCCTACGCGCAAGTCGTGCAGTGTTTCCGTCGTGACGCTGTACTGTGCAAATGAGATCTGTAACACAGGGGTTTCATCACACGCCATGAAAGCCCACAGATTAAAAAAAAACCGCATGTTTGTACTTTTCTCGTTCTACTTAAGTAAATTGCAGAGGCAAAGCTTTAAAAATGCGATATTTGACTTTTTTCACGACTTTTTCTCCAAGAATATATTTAATATGACAAATGTACAAACTTTTTTTTTTTTTTTTTTTTTTTTTTAAATCTTTTCTGAAAAAAAATCCTATTTGCAGAACATTTATTTACGTAGATACGCGTATTCGCGCAAACAACTATTTCACAAAAAGAAAATGTTAGGGTCCTCCCACTCTTAAGAACCGTCCAAATCTCTTCGCTCACTCACGCTAAAGAAATATATTTCATTTTTGAAACTTTTTGAGCCACACATCTACGGCGCCGGCAAAACATTTCACTATTAGCAATTTTATAAATGGAGTTTTGAAACAAGTCCCGAGTGTTGTACGAATACGGGAAAAAATTGGTACCGCAACTAGTTGCATCTTCGTGCGCCGTTACGGGAGAAAACAGTACCGACGCCATTGATAAATAGGCACTTTTTAAACCAACATTTAAAAAATGTTACCTGCGTATATTTTAACATGTACGCTGCGTGGCATGAACCCCGTAAAGTTGGCAATGATGAAGAGAAAATATTTCCACGTCACGATGTTGAATGTAAAGAGTTGGATAAATACCTGTCATTCTGAAATGATTTCTTTTGCTTTCTGTTTTCTTACATGTGTACAAGTGCAAAGGCTGTTCACGATAAAGTGAGCACTTTAGAAACGAACCTTAGGAAAAAGTCACTGCCCCTGCATGCATATCTTTTAATGGGCGCACTAAGTGACATTCGCCCAGTAAAGTTGGTAACGATGGATGGAAAGTAGTTCAATATCTCAACGTCGAATTAAAAGTGTTCGTAACCATTGGTGATAACTTAAAATTATTTCTTTCGCTTTCCGTTTTTTTTACTGCACCGAAGTTTGAAAATGAGCACATTTGTAAAGTATTTACTTTCTTAATAATTTCTCAGTTTCATTTGACCGACACGTGAATAAAGTGACGAGGCCAATGGCAATCTTAATCTTACATAAGGTGGAGGAATACACAACGTGTATACAAGTAGATCTTAAGCAGTGCTTTCAAAAGTGTTCACTTCACCGTGAACAGCCTGTGATTAAAAAAAAATTGTAAATTAGTTACTTTCACAACAATCTCACAGTTAGAGTTGACCGACGCACGAATAAAGCGACCAGACACACGGCAACGTTAATTCTGTGTATGGCGGAAAAATGCACGATGTGCGCAGCCCAGGGCTTCCAAAACTATCCAGTTTACCCTGAACTGTCTATACCAGTGGCTTCCCATGCTGTGGCAGCGCGTAGTGGTTTAGTGGTTTAAGACTACTTGCCTCCCACCAAGACGAACCAGGTTCGAATCCCGGTGGTGTCGCCCCGGGAAATCCGTGCAGGACGATGCTTTTATTGGGGATCTCTCTCTCTCTCTCTCTCTCTCTCTCTCTCTCTCTCTCTCTCTCTCTCTCTCTCTCTCTCTCTCTCGTTCTCCCTTGCAATCCACAAGGCGGAACATCAAGAACACCGTTTCCATTCGTTCATCCCACGTTGCAAGCTTTCTGTTCGTCCCGCCAACAGCGTCAGCTCACAAATACTACATAACATTCCAAAAAAATTTAAACCATTTCTATTTCTAAAATAAGCCTTCAGTATTATTGAAAAAATTAAACTCGGGAGTACTTGTGGCGCAAGTGTACATAGTTTGGTAAAATCAAACACGAAGGACAAAAAGTTTCTAGGGGGAAATACAAAAACACGCTGACATTAAGGTGATAAGATAAGCCAAAAATTGGAGTAAATGAAAACAAGTATTTGGTAGGCCTATGGTCCATCTTTTGTTCTTCAATACATGCATGATATAACAGTTATTCATAGTTTTATGTCAACAAAAAATACGTAATTACTGATGTAGACCTAACCGATCAGCGTACTTTCCTTGACACATACATGCAAATATTACTGATAATGTCCAAGCAGAAGGAATTTTACACCATATTTATTAATTGTTCCTGAGATACAAAGTCTACCCACAGTAACAATAATAACAAGCAACATTTTTGTTATCATCTTCTCGAATGGTGAACAATATCAGAAATTGCTGAGCTCGATACGTATTTCAGCACACCAAGTTTGCGTTAAATCGGTTTAATGTTATCGTATATGTTACAGTTAACACTACGTCAATAAAGAAAAAAACCTTACAATCAAGAGATAACTGTATTAAATTTTTAAGTTGTTTCCCATAGTATTCCAACAATTAAAATGTTTTGGGAATTGGCTGAGTTTGCAATATGAAACACTACTGTTGATATTTCAGGTGCCAACTTATAACATGGAAAAATAGAGATGCTGTGAGTGTCCACAATACGAACTGCTGGCATGCCAAGTTGAGTTCAAATCGATATCATTTTTTTTCCATACGTTAAATTTGTGATGGTAGCGCCGCCACGCGCTTCGTCCGTGCTATCCTCACCTAGCAGGCAGCATGCTGTATGTCCGATTCGTCTCCCTCCCCCATATACCTCTATTTTCCCTCCCTTACTTTCCCCTCCTTTGCCTCCAAGACTAGTTTATTTAAGCGGCTGTACAGCTTGGTCTGTTTGCATTCTCCGCCCTTATACTACACCTGTTGGACCTCGCTACACTGTGAAAG
Source organism: Dryococelus australis (assembly GCA_029891345.1). Classification (NCBI taxonomy): domain Eukaryota; kingdom Metazoa; phylum Arthropoda; class Insecta; order Phasmatodea; family Phasmatidae; genus Dryococelus; species Dryococelus australis. Next base: position 366,194,163 of record CM056993.1, read on the forward strand.
AAGATCGTCGGGTTGACACCTGTTGAAGGAATTACAAATGGCAACATGGGTTGAAATTATCAGTCGATGCATTTCGTTGAGTGTTCCTTAGACGCCACATATTTTTTATGTAGTCAAGTTGACGCGACCTCATGAAGGAACACACAAACTGTGAGTCGTGGTTGCAGTTGTTCAATTAATGCGTTAGGTTTCTGCTTTTTAATAATTATGTGTCAAACTTAGTGTTTGCATGGGCTTGCAGTGAGTTTAGAGTTTTCCAAAATATTGTGATTTGAACACCTGTTTAAATTGTTGTTTCGTCTTAAGTAGACCTTTTCTCTCTGCTGGTTTCTGTGTTTTTTAGTGTGTTGTAGTAGTATTTGTCTGCTTCCCATTCACCTTGCTGTCGTCAAATGGATCCGTCAGTGATGCCACGACTTGCGCGTTGGGCGCAGGGTTCTCATATAGTTTAAGTTTCTTCTAAATTTTTTGATTAAAAGGAGCTTTAAATGGGCCCTCGGATCATCTCCATCAATAAATTGTATTGTAATATTTTAATTCAGTATTTTTAACGTGCCTATTTTATCTAGAGGAGGCTTTGGAAGGGCTAGAACGTCCGTCCTCCTTTATTTGTATTATGCCTTAATTGCTCAAATCCAGTCTAGTTTTCAAGTTTAAACTTGTTTGGAAATGTTTTTAAATGCTCATTTCAATTAATTATTATAGTGTTGTAGAGCCAAGTAAGGTTACATGTATTTAGCCTATTTTGTCAGTGGGGCTTTGCCTTGTTTTGAATTGTCTTAATACTTGCTGTGGCTAGCTAAATGTTATTTCGTGTTGAAGTAAGGTGTTTGTTTCATGCTGAAATGGTAAATATTCAGCACGTCAGTGAGCTACGTAATGGTTTAATGTGAAACGTTATATGAGCAAGAGTACCTGATATGAATATTAAATATTCAAGAAAAGTTATTTACTCTAGAGATTAATAATTTATGTAACTCTTTTTATAAGCAATCTTTGTAATAATAATATATATAATGCATTTTGATATTGCGTGTACGCAGCCATTGCATGTTGACTATTTATTGTCTTTTATGTCACACTGTTTCTGCAAGGTGCAAAATGTATTTGATGCTCAAAATATGCAAGTACGAAACTGAATTGGGTTTGTAAATTATTTGTGCCTAGCACAAATCATCCTGCACGACTCTGCTTCGTTTGTTTCTCATATCTGCCTTTATTTGTTACATGTATCATCATGGCCGGAGTGGGATTTATTTACACCTTCAAGAAGGAAGAATTGATTAAATTGATCTGCGACCTTGACTACCCCGTGGAAGAGACTTCGATGGTAGCTGAACTGCGCCAGGCGGCCCTGGACTGCTGGCTTGAGCAACACGGTGCTATGATGCTATCCCTCGCCTTCGTACGAATGGTTCCAGTAAGCATCTCCAGCGGGCCTCCTCTCCCTTCAATCTGGTCCACCCCTGACTTCCCTTGAACAGGTTCATTTTTTTGCAGTTTTTCATTGCCATCAATAAGCTAGCTAGCTTGTGTCAGGACTCAGAGGAAAACTTCTTAAAAGCCATTGCTATTAAATGCAAAGGAATTCGCACTTAAATTCATCCATGAGGAGTTTATTTCACCAGAAGGCGGCACCTTTGTGAGTTTTAAACAGGGCGTAATCCAGGCTTTATTTCTTCCATGCCTGTGTGGTCATCAGTAACCAGGGCTGGCAGGCGACGTGCAGGAGCGCAGGATGGTGTGACCTTGGCGAGTCAGCCCGGCCTTTTGGAAAACACCTCCACCAGGGAAGATATTGAGGCCTGGTGCGGCCCTATATAAGTCTGGGCGATGGCGGCTCGTGGCCATCTTGAATCCAGATGACTGCAGGACGACTCCCGGAGAGGACCACCAGGCCCGTGGTCCGACTTCGACTCCAGCCACTACCACCGTCGAGGAGGTATGCACGTTGGCGACGACGAGAATATCCAGGGTAAATATAATTCCAGTAGGGCGCCCTAGGCCGTGACGCGTTAAGGATACTCATGGAACCATTCAGACTCCCTCTGAGTCAACAAGTATATTATTGATGTTAGCTATAATCGTACAGTTTGAGATCTTGTTGCCATTACTAGAGAACTGTAGAGTAACACTAAGTGCGAGTCATGTTAAATATTGTATAGTGCCTCTGAGTGTAATAAATGTAGTATTTTATATATCGAGTGCTTTATCCATCTAGTTACGATTAACCCCATGCCCTGCATGACCTGATTCATCCTCAGGACAGGTTACAGCAGTGCGTAAAGTATCAGTGTGAACGGGACTATATTTTGAGATTTCAAAGGCCGGTTGAGCTAATGTTTGTGTTTGTCGTTTCTGTTTATGTATACCATGATCCCTTATGTCTCCAAATGAGCGAGGCTGAACTAGTCAGTATCATCATTGACAATTTGGCTCCTCACATGCACATGTATTGCATGCTCATTTCCATGCCACATAATTTTAGCGAACTGCATTAACTGGCAGTTGAGGTCCAGGTTAGTCTCGTGGCATGCAGCGAATACTGTGTTAGTTTCCCTCCTCCCGCACGAGTTGACTGGGATGGCAAGTTAGCGCTGCCCAATCACCTCTGTAATATACAGGTGCCGAGCAATGCTGTTCATTGGTATGTTGCAGCAATTGCACTGCTCTGGGCCATGTAGCAAAAAAATATCAGCTCAGCAGGCATCCCTTGCTAGAAAGAAAATGTTTTCTTTGTGGCAAGTTTGGGCACTTGCGTAATTCTTGCCACAAGTCGGGAAATGACATTTGACTAAAAATGGATGTGGGCCTTCTAGTCGTACCATTATCAAAGTCCTGTGAATTCTCAGAAAGTGTTCAGTGCTTATCACTTGTGGCGAGTGCAATGTTTTCGCCTTGGTCAACATCGGGGCTAACATTGTATGATGAGTGAGTCGTTCTTGAATAAATTGTTAGATTTTAATATAGTTTCTAAGGGTCGTGTTAACGGCATATCCAAGAAATGTCTGTATCGTGAATTATGACATTGCCAAGAGTAATGTTGTGGTGAATTTACACTTTAAAATAGGCAGATTCTCGTGGATGTTTCCATTCTGGATTTTTCGTCATCTGTCACATGATGTGATTTTAGATTTAGAATTTTAGGTAAGACCAGGGCTACCGTTAACATGGATGAGCTATATTTGTAATTTGGATTTGCGCCGAATTACAGAATAGGGGTGCAGGTGGATGTTGCTACCGAAGTATTTTCCCCTTTGGGAATGATTTCCAACTACGTATGAGTAAATTAAGGGAAGAATTCGATGATGTTATCTCTCCCTGTATAGGGAAGTGTGGTGTTCTCCCTTATAAATTCTCCATAATAGATAATATCCCAGTTAGGGAGCGTCATTTTAAGTGCCCTCCTCCAAAACTTCAGGCATTCCGAGAAATCATACGTAAATTGTAGGACGCAGGTGTAACAGTTCCATCCACTTCAGACTATTGCTCACCAGGGTTCTTAGTGCATAAGGAGGATAGCGACAAATATCTTTGATAGTTAACCATTCCCTGGTTAATAGAAAAATTTCAATAAGACCCTTTTCCTTAAGCCACATTTTTTGTTTTCCGTTTGAGATTTAAATAACAGTATTCATCAATGTCCTCTAGATACCTAATGTAGAAAATATACCATCTTCAGCACACCATAGAGTCAATTCGAGTTTACTCGTATCGCTGTGGGTGCTAATTTTGGCGGTCAAGTTTTGTCACGAGTGTTGGACTCCGTCCTGTCCAAATTTAAATAGAAAATTGTTTTAAATTATATAGATGGTATTATTGTCTATAGTGTTGACCTTGAGTCACACTTAGACAATTTTTGCCAGGTTTTCCTAAAAATATGAGAAGTAGGCCTGACTGTGAACCCAGACAAAATCACTCCGGGATCAAACAAAGTGAAGTTTCTAGGGTACCTGCTCTGTGAGAGCCGTTGGATGATCGACCCTGACCAAGTGGCCCTCTTTTTGAATTTCCTTCGTCCAAGAAGTCTGAAGGGAGTACAGAAATTTCTCGGAATGTTTCTGAAATTGCTGCACCTTTAAATTATCTAAAAAGGAAATCAGTAGATTTTCACTGGGATCAGGAGCACGAGACGGCCTTTTCTTTGTCGAAGAAACAACTAATTTCTCCTCCAGTGCTTCTCCTGGACTTTACTGGCCATTTTGTGGTTCAAGTGGGAGCGTCTTCTCTGGTGTTAGGGGCTGTCGCCTTCGCTAGCCGTAGTATAATGGAGTCCAAGAGGGAGCTCGGCATTTACGACAAGGGAACATTAGCGGGCATATTCGGACTCGAGAAGTTCGCTTCGTACATTTAGCATGACGAATGCCACTTGTACACAGGCAATCAAGTCTCGAGTTGGGTTCTCAGCCATCCCCAGCGTAAATATAGTTGATTATACAATTGATGTGATACATTATTGCTAAGATTTTATTACACATAAATGTAGTAAATATTATGACGATCTTTCTTGAAGAAGCTTTTATTGCAAATTCTGCTTTCCGAATCATCCAGAATGGAAATGCTCTTAAATTTGGTTAAAAATACCGACTACTTTAATCGATAATTTTTTATATGAAAAAAAAAAAAAACAATTTTTTTTAAATATTTTATAATGTTTCAAAAATATATATTCTTCTTTCATATACAGCATAAATCGCACTTTTCTGACAATTTTTATGGTGTCTGTACTACATTTTAATGAGTTCCTCACGTTGTATAGTCGGGCGCAGTGTTCCATGGGCAGTTGATTTACTTCAACCTTAAGGATTAGTTCTCGTGCAAAATATTGTTAAAAAGAGTGATCGAAAATTCAATGCTTTGCCCTTTTGGTGTAACTTTCTAGACTAGGTTAATGTCAGATTGCATGAGGCTGAGTAATGGCCAGTAAGTAGAACTTCAGCAGGGCTTCAGAAATGTTGGAATTAGCCATGAACGGACTAAATATTGGGAATGTTCCTCTCTTCGCATTGCGAAACAACAAACATCGCTGGTGGCCTCACTACGCGAAACTGCAGTAATACCCGAGCGGACAACAAAAATGTGTACTTTTCCCGATAATTCGTCCATTTTTAATCTCGAAGAGCTTCGCCCAGCAGTTTCGCTGTACATCTGTCTTGTGACGTGGCGACCAATGTAACATGTTTATTTTCCTTGCTCCTTCACTGGAAATGCATGTAAACAGTGCTTGCACACGTGGTTGTACTTTTATTACAGGATAGCATGATTTAAATTGGCTCGCGTATTAATAAGTACTTGAAATATAGTCCATTCGCAGTTTCTTCACACTTTTGAATTAAAACTTTGAATAATCTCATCCTGTATGATGTGTTTGGTTGTTTCCATTATATTCCGCGTATCAGAAGCATTTTATACTTGTGTTAACATAAAAATACGTTTTTAGTTTGGATAATTAAACTTTTACTTATATTTGTCTATAAAATATAATATTTCAGTTATATTGTATATACGTTATTATTGTATATGTTTTCTGTTAAATTAAACTTTTACATATATTTCTCTATAAAATATAATATTTCAGTTATATTGTACATGAATAAAAACAATGATAAAATATGTGTATTGGTAATACCTAGTAGTAAATAGTTCATATGCAAATTTGGATTAAACTGAGAGCGCACGATTGCGGTGCGATGTCCCTTTAGTGAAATTTTTTAGACTCGATTAAGCTTTGTTTGTATGAAGCGGAAGAATATCCTAGAAGTAGAACTTTAGCAGGACTTCAGGAAAGTGTGAAGTAAACATGGATGGCTTATAAGTACGGAACTAAATCTAAGTTACAGGCGACGTTTGCCGATCTCTATTAACTATTGCGCTACTCACATGACGAAGATCTCATAGACTACGAATTAGTCTGCTGCGCCACGTGCTCGTTCCAACTTTCGAACATGACATTGCAAGCCCTTCTGTATGACCGGGAATATAGGCTAAATACGAAGTCGACTGATTTCCATTTATTGGACATGTCCCAAACATTGGTTGGTGATCTGCCATCAGGACCGTGAAGATTGCCCCACCAAGCAATGTCGTGAAGTTGGATTTTCCGAACAGATCTTTATTTTTCTAAATGCTGTTCAAGATGAAGTGAGCACTTTTGAAACCAACCATAGGAGAAAGTCACTACTCTTACCTGCACATATTTTAACGGGTGCACTGAGTGACATGCGTCCAGTAAAGTTGGTGATGATGGATGGAGAGTGGTTCTATATCTTAACGTCGAATAAACAGTGTTTGGTAACCATTTATAGTAACTTTAATTATTTATTTCGATTTATGTTTTATTTATGCGTCGAAATGTAAAAATGAGAAGATTTGTAAAAAAAAATATTTACTCGAATGTTTTACGTGACCGACGCATAAACACAGTGACGAGGGTCACGGCGATTGTCCCAGGCGTGGGCAAGAGTAACTCTGGCGCTTGTCTAAATGCACCAGCCCACGCAGATAAGCAACGCGACGCTGTATTCGTGGCGAGGCCACAGGCAGCGAAACATTTGGGAAAGACGGGAATGTTTGTAAATCCGCGGCGAGTATCTGGCACCGGCGGGAGGCTCGAAGCGCGGAGAGACGCGATATGGAGCGACGAAGAGCGTGCCTTAAACCGCCGTGGCCGAGACGACATGATGAGCAGCCTTCGGCAACAACAGTAAGGTTATCACGTTCCGGTGGCACAAGTAAAGACGTCAGTTAAATATAGGCGTGGTTTGGCATAATGTAACTACAGTAACTTAATAGTAATTAAGAGTAATTTAACTCCCCCGTCTTAACGTAACGTAACTTGTTCAGTGTTGTGTGTAATTTGATGTAAACGTTGTACCGTTCAAAATTTTAAAATATATATTGGCATAATAGTAAAACGAGTGTCTACCGTCTGTCCACTTACATTGTATGGCCCCCATATGGGAACCATATCACAATGTTAATTTTACATAAGGCATAAGAATACACAACGTCCATACGAGTAGATCTTGTAACACCTGGTTTTTCTTCTCAGCTTGATGAATAATGGTAACGTAATTTGAATGTCACAAGTTGTACATATATGTAAAACTTGATCTAGTTAAACAGTAAAATGGGTGTATAAACGTTAAACAGATCCTTTAGTTATAACTTTGTGATATTTTATCAGGTACTTATCTATGAAAATATTTTATTTTACTAAATACTTTCTCTTTCAAAACATAAATAATGCCGGTTGAAAAAGAAAACTGTTTTTTTTTTCTTAATGTGTGGAACGTTTTAGGAATGTTCGGAAAAAAAAGTAATATATGGGCAGGTGAAGAAAGTATGTCTCCAATTCTATGTGTTTCTTGATTGATGTTAATTTTACGCTGATGATTAATTCAAAAGGTTTTATATTTGTGAGTATATGTAATCAAGATTGAACTATGGAAATACGCAGAAGGCAATAATTATTTGCTTATATGTAAGTGATCAGAGGCCGAGATGTCAGCAACGAATTCCAAAGGAACCTAGGGCCTCAACATTGGATTTTCGAGGAACATATAGACATTCAACATTGTCTGATTCTGAAAGGAGATTTGTCGCATGAGGCATTTTCAATTTCGGAGCCCTGGTCAGCGCAGTTATACGCCGCTTCAGTGGTTGAATTCGGGAGTCAACTGCAGGACTTTGGCCGACGGAAGGATGTCGGGGTGCCTATTGCCGATATGTGATTGCAGTCTGCCGGGAGACGTGGCGTACCAGGTTCGGCTCTAATGAGAGAGCCCTGGTCAGCGCAGTTATACGCCGCTTCAGTGGTTGAATTCGGGAGTCAACTGCAGGACTTTGGCCGACGGAAGGATGTCGGGGTGCCTATTGCCGATATGTGATTGCAGTCTGCCCGGAGACGTGGCGTACCAGGTTAGGCTCTAATGAGAGAGCATCAGATTCAGCTCCGAACTACCTAATTCCTCTACAACAGCTAAGTCCAGCGTCTTCTGTTTTATCTACGAACTTTCTTTTTTCCAAAGGCTAAATATTAATGTGTTTTAAACAAGAGTGACTCATGCATGTAGTTGGAGTCCCACCTTATCTACTTATGCTTACTCGGTTGACTAACTTCCTTCTAATAAACCCATCTATCATTTTCTTTTAATGATGCAATCTTTTAAGTTCTCGTGCCGAATATATATAAATATTTTAATTTGTATTGACACACTTGTAGAAAGCTAATAATCCAAGGAGTATCGATTTTGTGTTAATTCAAATATCTTTTGTTTCATACTCTTCGTAATAAATTATATATCCTAATTTAATTGTCGTTAGTAATTTGAGATAACTTTGACTCTTGCTCTCCAGTAAAGTGTGAATAACTATTCCTTAATAATATGTTTGTTAAGTGGTAAATACTATTATTTATTTATGCGTACCAACCATTCAAATTCTTATGTTCGGAACAGAAGTAGTGCCCACTCTGCTCTGCAGAATTGACGCCCTTGTGTGTGTTGATAATATCGTAAGATATTAGCATGTGCCAATAATTCCTATTTGGGTTGGTACAATATTAAGCATGGTTTTCGGAAGTGCTCAGTTTACCGTGAACATCCTATAACTACAAATACTTTTCATAACTTGAATACATGTTCGGTACATTGAAACTCGATCAGAGGAAGTGCAGTTACAATAACCGACAAAAAAAAAAAACGAAGGCCGGAAACTCTAAATTTGAACCGGTGTAAAACCACCGATTCGCAGTGAAATTCAACTACTCGAATAAGTGAAAATGTCCCACTTATATTCGGTGGAAAAACCACTGATTGTTTCAGGGAAACAAATTCACTGAGTGAATAAGTGACAATCAACTGCATGCAGCGAGTTAGATATTGTTTTTATTGAATTTAGCCGAACCATTACGAGAAATATACATCGTTCCGATAGTCACTATTTATACTGTGCAATTTTACGTTAATTTTAGAAGTAGAAAAAAAAAAAAAACAATCAACCGTGTCTTGGATTTGAACACACAGTAAACCACTTTTAGACATCGACCTTACTGTTCGAGCCACCAGTCCAACGTTGGCTATAGGTTCGAGCCACCAGTCCAACGTTGGCTATAGGTTCGAGCCACCAGTCCAACGTTTGGCTATAGGTTCGAGCCACCAGTCCAACTTGCATAGTTCGAGCACAGTCAACGTGCTATAGGTTCGAGCCACCAGTCCAACGTTGGCTATAGGTTCGAGCCAACACAGTCCAACGTTGGCTATAGGTTCGAGCCACCAGTCCAACGTTGGCTATAGGTTCGAGCCACCAGTCCAACGTTGGCTATAGGTTCGACCAGCCAACTGGCTAGGTTCGCCACACCGTTGGCTATAGGTTCGAGCCACCAGTCCAACGTTGGCTATAGGTTCGAGCCACCAGTCCAACGTTGGCTATAGGTTCGAGCCACCAGTCCAACGTTGGAAAATATATGTATTATTTTTCTTCATCAAAAACATGAAGTATTTAATTGGACGTCCTTTATTAGCATTTTCAGTTTAACTGGTATCATTAGGAAAGTTAAAACAAAATTTTATGAATGAATGCTCTCGCTTCACCACATTTAATGCAGTACAAACCTTCAAACCGAGAGCTATGATGATTACGTGAAAACGAATTGAAAGACGTTAAAAAACGAAAGGAAAAACTGAATTTACATATTGTCTCGTAAAATGATGTTACTTATGCAAGGTAAACCCCACATTTAGAAAACATATTTTTACGGGGTTCATTAATTTATGCGTGGTTTTTTTTTTTTCCATTTGATACACCTATAAAAAAGAAAAAACAAATCACTCAATAACAGCGTATAAAATTGCTGATGAATCAGTGGAGAATTTCTCTGAATAAGCGAAGGAAAAATAGCATATTTCACTAATTCATTAGATGAATTAACTGAAGTGACTGTTGAATAAGTTAGATGCTATTAACTCATTTAAAAAGTGAAAATCTCACTGACTCAGATTTAGAGCTCAGAAGAGAATCCAAACGGGATGTACTGTAATTTCGTATACGATGAATAACTTCTCTGAAAGTGCAAATAATTACAGTTGCAATCATCTGCAACGTCTAACACGGTTTCCGGGGTACAGTAATTTGTTCCAACACGATTACAGTGACAGTATGTAAGGCGTGGGTGGAGCATCAGACAGTCAGTCAGCATAGTAATTGTTAGGAACCTGCAAAATTCGCGTAATTTTTTGGCCGCACGCTAAAATCCACCGTCCTATGCTTATCCGACTGGGCGATGTTTGTTTTATCGACTTCAGCAGCTGTGAGGACACATTTTTTTTTTCCTTTTGACTTGGTTGGACGTGATTGGGTCAGCCTCTCTTTAGAGGTTTCCTATTGGTTGAAAGGCGTCCAGGATGTCTCCGGACAAACTTTAGTCCAATGAAAAACGCAGTACAAAATCACAAGTGTTTGAAATCTAGTCTGCCTTGAAATAATAACGCCTTGAAATTTGCACGTATATAGTAACTGGAGATCACCGAACACAGGTGATTCCTCGCAGACGCGTTATATGCATAGCAATGCCAGCACCTGAAGGCGTTTGATAGCTGCCGCGTTTGAAAGTCTGCATGAGGTCGGGAGGAAGTATCGTCAATTGCTATGCATGTTGGGCATTTCGATGTAACATTGGCCTGATATTGGAACCAGTGGATACATTAGGGCACCAATACAATTCGTGAGTGTTCCGGTCGACCAAGGAGGATCACAGTAAGACCACGAAACTACATTACCTTGTCTTCTAAATGCTGTTCACGATAAAGTGAGCACTTTCGAAATGAACCGTACAAGAAAGTCACTGTGCCTACATGCATATATTTTAACTTGCGCACTGAGTGAAATTCGCCCAGTAAAATTTGGTAACGATGGATGGAAAGGAGTTCCATATCTTAACATACAATAAAAACTGTTACGTAACCATTTGTGATAACATTTATTATTTCTTTCGCTTTCTGTTTTTTTTAATAATGCAGCGAAGTGTACAACTCAGCAGATTAGTAAAATATTTACTTTCTAACAGTTTTACTTGACTGACGCATGACAAAAGTGATGAGGCCCATGGCAATGTAAATTTTACATAAGGTGGACGAATACACAACATGCATAACAAGTAGATCTTAAGCAGGGCTTTCAAAAGTGCTCATTTTACCGTGAACATCCTGTAACACCCGGACACAGTTACAGGACACTACAATGCCTTGTGTCTTCCCGCGCCATGTCTCGGTGCCTGGCGTCGGTCAGACTACGGTTCGATCGTTCCGTCGGAACGGAGACGGGGGTCTGCGGTGGTGCAGTGGTTAGACTACTCATCTCCAACCTTGGCGAGCCGGGTTCGATTACGGGCAGGGTCGCTCCCAGATTCTCACGCGTGGGGAATCGTTCGGGACGATACCGCTGGTCGGTGGGTTTGGTCGGGGGGGGGGGGGGGGTCTGCCGTTTCCCTGCTCTTGCATTCCGGCGCTGCTCCATACTCAACTCGCTTCACCATCGCCGGCTCTCAAGACCCCGGTGTTAAGAACCGCCAAAAATCCCTCTACTTCACTCCCTATCGAGTCGAACTGGTCCATGTATCCAGGCCTGCGTGGGTGCTACGCCCTACTGACATGGGAACAACGGTATGCCCGTACTGCCAACTCTGATAATATAATCACTAAAATAGTCACATGATCTCCCAATACGCGTCGTTTCAGTTCATTTCCACGAATATTTATAGATGCCATTTTTTTTGTCTGTGAGTGTGTTTCAAAACATGTATTTATTTAAATAATTGTGCTAATGAACAGTTTTAGTCACATAATTTGACAGTCATTTTGCAAAATATTCGTTAATTGTAAGAGCTACGAAATCGTTTTCTACACTTCTGGTATGAGCGATCTATTTTCATTTTCTCGATGGCTGAAACGTGACTCTGCGTTTCCTTTACCTACGCTGATGATGGGTATTTATACTATCATTTGCGTATAGCAGGCCGTCAGATTATATTTCATTTTTGGAGGAGGAAGAGAGATTAATTTATTAGAAAGCATTCATTTTATTTCCTGCAATCACGACAGAAATATTACTACTAAATATACAGATTATAATTTGCTAAAATTTTATCCAGTATGTTTACACCATTTTCATTAATGCCATAACATTAAGCCAAAGATGGCGATAGTAAAACAGCATGAGCCAAGTGAAATAATATTACTATAAAATTTAAAAAAAATATATATTTAAAATTGTTTAGCAAAAGTTTGGAAGCATATAATAAATAATAATGATACGTCCAGTTTCTTATTTCCATGCGATACAAGTTTGTTGACATAATTACCTTGGTTGGTGGATTAAATGTACCGCTAAATCACTCAGTCTTTCCTAGAAAACATACAGTATAATATGTAATGAAATTAGAGCCCTATTAGGGTGCTTCACTTTTATAATATGAATTAATTGGCATTACTGCAAGCGTTGCGAATAAATGATAACTGTTATCTGGCCGTTCTGCTGTATTCCGCAGGTGTAGCTAAATCCTTTCGGGGTGGGAAATGACCACTGTGGTGAAGCAATTGGAATTGGAAGTGTTGCAAGAATCTTAAAACAAAAAACCAATATTTAAATGTACAGCTTTTCGGCACTCACTTGGCCCGCTCATGGTACATAGGTACATGTCTTCGGTTTGTGTTGATGCAGTCCTTTTCCCACAATTGCAGTCCAGCCACATATTAAAGATCGCCCCTCAACACCTCTAATGTGGAATTCAAGTGACCACTGAAACTACGCCAATTATCATGGAGAATCATTATATTCTGGGTTTCGTTCAAGTGGAACTACTAACCTTCTGGATAGACACAATTTTCATGATACTGGTTCGCTGAATATCTGCAAACATTATCCAAGGCTTTCTTGATACTGGTTCGCTGAATATCTGCAAACATTATCCAAGGCTTTCTTGATACTGGTTCGCTGAATATCTGCAAACATTATCCAAGGCTTTCTTGTAATTGTCAAATACTTTCTGACAGGGGACCAAAATACTGAGGATTTGCTATAATTCTTGATCTCGAAAATGTAACGCAGTACTGAAAAATATTTTTTTTTTGTGTTATAAGGCAAAATTTCTCTCTGCATTGGCACATGTGCTAAAATATAGAATCTTATTTCTTAAAAAAATTTTAATAAAATAATTGTTTTAATACTGGAAACAAGTATGTCTCGCCAATTACCCGCACATTATTTATTGTAACACAGGGCCTTCCTTAGTTGTCAATACTACTACTTCATATTAGCTTTTTTAAAGTAGACTGCTTATCTCAAATTACAGGAACAATTCACGTGTGTCACACGAAATTAGTTTAACCCATTCCCTCGTGAAAATACAGAAATTTACATATTTTTCCTAACGGAGCACGAAACCAACCAGCCAACAACCGAATTCCTGTGCGCTGATGTTTGTCACGTATACGCACACATGGGTCTATTTAGAATACGACTTCGGTGTCGACTATAAGACAAAATTTTATGACAGCTATTAACTAAACAGCTTCGTGTATGCCCACTGTTTTAACTATGTGGCTCCTCCCCATTTAGTGAAATATATTACAAACAGTAGCGCACTTACGCATATTACCATGGCAACCACGCAACAGCCAATACATATTACTTCATTTTAAATGTTTACATTTTATTTCTTCAGCCACGCAACTTTACATGTCGCTATGTTGAGTTATACAAAAAACACCTTTACTTTCATGTAGACTTCTGTAAGAGTCTACTGACTTTCTTCCTGTTGTTACGTAATGAGTCCAATGATATACGAATAAACCGCATCATACTGAAACGTAATATTCCTCCTCCAATAGTTTGCTGCGAAAACATGGCGTCTATTAGAATGTCCTTAAGAAAAATTTTGGTAGTGAGTTTCAATAAACACAACACTTACCGTGTCTTCTGAGTCTCTCCACAGTCATGTGTATACTCGAGCCTCAAATGTTTGTTCATTGGCTGCTGCCCCATAGAGTAGCCAGTGTTACTTCACGCATACCTGGCAGTGTATCACTCGCTACGTGTTTCCTTGTACGTCTGCTATTGGCTCAGAGTCGTCCAGGGTGTGTCTAATAAACTGCCATCCAATTGGAAAGTCAACTTCTGTGTTCACGTGTTTGACGTCCATCGTGACCTGAAATGAACTCGCGGAAAAAAAAAAACAGAGAAAAAAGTTTAACCATCCTGTTATCAGAATTTGTAATAAACGGGGTATTCGATAAGCAGCATATTAAAGGACAAAAAAATCCCTTAGTGCAGGGGACGGGAGATCGTAATATTATTACAGAGAAGTAATTTTAAAGTATTATTTATTACATTTTTAAAGGGAGTCTTGGAAAGACCGACACCCCCCATCATTCGCTGTCCCGACTTAATGGCTTAAAGAAAACCCCAATCTGTCGATCTTTCGAGAGTTACTTGCTTTTTCCTTAGATTTTGTCGCTCGTGGTCAATGAAATTACACGCCCAAGGTGGTGTGTTGTCCCTGCGTCCCGAGCGAGATGTTATCTTTCCTTCCGGGCTCGGCAACACTGTACCGACGGCAGCGTACCTTCAAGGAGTCACGCTCACGTGACATAGGGGCGGGACCAGAGGTTGGGTGGCGTCCGACCAATCGCGTGACTCGTTTTATGAGCACCGTACGGGTAACGTTGAGGTTCGTAAGCAGCCATATTCGAATCGCATTCGGCTCTCCGCTGTTCCGTTGTTGAGTGGACGCTCCCCCCCAGGGCGGTGCTCCAAAGCGTCACTCTGCGAGTAAACTTTTCTCTTTGGCTGTACCAAAACACTCTGAGAAAATGCTTTACTCGCTCTCGGCAGTGTCCCAAAATTGTAGAGTAATCACTCCGGCATTCTGCAGGAGTAAAACTTTTACATGCACTTTTTCAGTGAGTAACGATAGGTAAAACGAAAATGGCGGAAAGTTTAGTATAATTAAACGAATTGAAAGGAAATGCCTACATTCGTTTTACTGACACAAACGAAAATATAACATATTACAGGAGATATAAACTTCGTATTTTTATTTAAAAGTTAACTTTTATAATGATTGCACTTTCGCACGTAATGTTCATGATTAGAGACCTGCATAATTCGCGTTATTATTTAGGGACAAGCTAGACGTCATTGCCCTATAATTTTCCGAGCTCGACCCTTTCACTGGCTGATGGCTTCTATACGAGGTCATGTGCCTGTGTAACTGTGTTACAGGCGATTGGTCACTCTGACGTTGACCTGTTACTATTGGTTAAAAGAGTCTTTCCCGTCCTGCCACAAATACTCTCAGCCATTGAGGGACTTCAGCAGCACGCATAACACCTTGGAGTTCTAGTCTGCTGCAGAAAAATAACGCCAATTTTGCACGTCTCTATTTATGATTAATTTACGCCAAGTGAAACTATTTATATATATATATTACTAATGTCGTGGAAAAGAGAGAATTTGAGGAATGTGGTGCCCGTGTACGAATACTAACTTCTAGCCACTCTTTCTGGGATGTGAGTGCACTTCTGCTCATGGCAGGGTCCGGGCGAAGCATGTATCTATTTTTGGCTGGCACCGAACGAAAGGAATTATTCCTGTTTCTCAAGTAAACATGTTTCATTTTTAAAAAATGCTGTGTTTCTGTGTCCGGAATACTTCTGCACGTGAAAGAAAATTCTTTTATGATGTTTATAGTAGGGTAAACAATTAGCTTGGTTTCATAACTTAGTATGTGAAAATAAGTTGAGGGTATATTGTCTTATTGCTAATCGCGGGTACCCAGCGTATTTGAGAATGGCTAACTAATAGTATATTCAGCAATCAATGAAAGTTGTTATGAAAGCGAACAGAAAATTAATACCCACAGGATTACTTTACAAAAAAAATTACAATTTATTATATTTATACTCATGCCAATAGTAATATATAATGTGAGTCACGATTTTATAAAAATCATTTAATGAGTTAACTGTTGTGTGGAATCATATATATTGTTAAATTGATATTACAAAATATAATAATTTAATCATGTTGAAATGTGTTTAGATGTTTATGTTGTTGAGACAAGATTTTTTGAATAATATATTTTGATATAAAAAGAGAATATCCGTAGAGATCTTCATTAATTTATGAATGCATGACAATGACTCGTAACTTCTTATACTCCATTAGTTTACAATTATTTATGGTCTACCTCTTGATATCAACTTGAAAGTCTGGTTGCAAACATAACTGTGTTGTTCACCTTCAGTGTTCAAATTACTTATATCACCATGTTAAAAGCATGGCCTATTCACAATTTGATACGAACACACGTTTAACTAGTGTTTTTTTATGCACCATCATAGTTCTAATTATTATTGTTTATTTGTGATATTAATATGAAAATGGTTGCAAACTTAATTATTTGTACACCTTCTGTGCACTTTCTACACAACATATTTTTGTCATATGAAAGCATGACAGGAGCACTCCAATGTAGTATTTTTTATCCACAAAAACACTTCCACGTACGAACTAGATCCCACCTTCCTCTTATGTGTCATTCTCGTGTTGTAACAAGAGTTCCTTAAGGAATTCAAGTTAACTTCACGGGGATGTAACAAAACAAGGGGGAATGAAATATTTTGTTGTTGCGACCAGTTATTTTGTTTTTCTAATTTGGTTGCCACAAACAAAGATTTTATTTTGGCAAACAATGATTTGTTTGGCTATACGTATATAGTCTGAAAAATAAGTGAACGCCCCACCAATTACAAATCTAAAAGATTTCCGCCTGCGACTATGCCCTAAGCAACCACAGCGAAACTTACTTCCGGTCAAACGAGAACGTTTTTAAATTAATACAGTTCAAACTACTGGAAAACGCGCGTAAATAAATATTCGAAGTTTTATAGCGTTATATTTGAGTTTCCTGCTGAACTTGTTTTATATGAATGACAAACACTATTAATATCCTAATTGTTACGGAAAATTCAGACGAACTCTCAGAGCTGTATTTTCGAACGAAGGCAGTCAAATGAGCGGCTAAACAAATATATAGTCAATTCAACATTTATTTTGTTGACAACCTAATTTCTTTCGACCCAACACACAGGGATTTTGTTTATTACACGTGTATTTTGTTGTCAAGTTTTGTTTTCTCAACAAAATATTTTGTTGGGACAACTAAATATATTTTCGGTCCCACACAAACAAATATCTGGTTGGCCTTTCTCCCAGTGTAGCAACATACACGGCGATTTAACTTTATGCTGGAGGAGCAAACGTACGGGTCAGGGATTACAACGGGAAATAGAGGGCATTATAAAATAAATATCGTAGTTTGGAGTCGGCGACGACCGGAAAGGAGCCATTCTTCGGAAAATCAAGCGGTGACATACGTTCCGGAATGTTTCGAAGGCACGGGAAAAGCACCACAATGCACGCTGAGCTCCGTGGATTCTCGCTGGCCAGGACTGTGCGACATGCGCGTGTGTTAAGCAAATGCACTCTTAGCCCAATGGAGATGAAGGCTGATGTAGGTAGGCAGGTAGTCGGACTTAACCCACTCAGACCCAGTGTACACAATTTTGTACACAGTGCTTATGATCCATTCAGAGTTTCTTCACACTTTTCTGAAGTCCCACTAAAGTTATACTTCCATGATATTCCTCCGCCTCGTGCAAACTAAGCTTAACCCGTTCAGTCCCAGTCCATGATCCAGGACATGTTGCACATGAAGGATATTTATGGTCGGCCCTGCACACAGAAAATAATCAGCGTCCGGTGTTCAGAGCGTCTTCCTGTAGATAAACCTTATTTGTTGAAGTTTCTGCACATCTCATTGGTTAATGCTGACAACGTCGAATAACCAGTACGTTAATCACTGGTTGCGAGAAGCACGTTGGCACAGGTACAGCGCGCATCATAACATTAAACAATTGCAACGATTCGGCTCAGAAATTAATTCGCGGCTGAACAGGTTAACTAAATCTAGAAAATTACACCAGAGGACAACGCACAGAATTCGTGCGCACTCAGATGTAATGATATTTTACATGGGAAGTATTTCTTATTAGGCGCTACCAACACACGCGTTTTTTCACTGTTTTTATTCACATTTATTATAATTGGAATATTATAATTTATAACTAAAAGATTGGTGAAACTTCAATTTAACGAAAACTAAGATAATTTTATGTTAACGGAGGTGTAAAACGACTGTGATACATGGAATATTTAGGAAATTAGCTAAACACTTCATGCATAGGGTGATTTCCCAAAGGATTTATTCAAAAAGTGTGAAGAAACTGCGAATAATCTATATGAAGGTTATTTTTGTATGGTGATGTACATTGCGAGTCTCAATGGCCAATGAACTTCCCTATGAGGAACTGATTCGTAAGCCACGTTAGTTATAGAGATAGGAATATTTCGCGAGTTAATTTCAGGTCAAGCTAGACGTCAATAATGTGCACATTATAGTTGACTTTGCAATTGGTTCGCAGTTTATTAGACATGCCCTGGACGACTCTGAGCCAATAGCGGACTTGCAAGGAAACAAGTAGCCAATCCCATACTGCCAGGTGCGGAGTAATACAGGCCACTCTCTGGGTTAGCAACCAATGGACAAACAATTGCGACTCGAGTGTACACAGTAATGTGGAGTCTAGCCTACAGGTCACTGAACTCGCGAAATTTTTCTATCCCTAGTTATTGGTCTAGGTTATGATTGGTTCTCATTACTATAGTCTAACACAAAGCTTACCCATCATTAGCTGTGATAATGAAGCAAGAGTTTGTCGGGTTTAAGCACAGCACGGACCATAATAATTTTTGTTTGTAACACCTCAAACCGAAAATTAATGTGGGTCTGAAAGGGTTACCGTCTCGACGAAAGCGTGGCCATTGGCAGAGACCCGGATATTTCGCGGATTCATTTAGTAACAAGCTAGACTCCACACTCGTTCATTGGCTGATGCCCCAGTTTTATCCCAGACCAGGTAGAACGGTTTTCGGGCCTAGTTTTTTTGCAGGTTGATTATGGGTTCCAATTCGCCCAGCACGTTTCTCACAAACTGCGATCCAATTGAGACACGAACGCAAATGTAAACGTGTTTGAAGTCTAGTTTGTCCTCAAATGAAATCGCTCAATTTCCCCTGCAAGTTGCACAGGGAAGAGAGGCTGGGGAAGGAATAGGCCATGGCCTTTGTTTTGGACCCGTCTTAACAACCTGGAATGGATGGCCGGACCGGGAATCGAAACCAGGGTCCTCCCGAATGTGAGTCCAGCGAGTTACCACTGCGCCATCTCGCTCGGTTGGAAGGCTGAAAACTAGTCAGTTACCCGCAGCGAAAATTACTATGACTTTCTGAAGTGCAGTAGTACACTTTTCTTTTACACGTGCCCTTCTTCTTGGCCTAAAGTAAATACGAGAGCTGTCCCGAAAGTTTTTTCACTGACAATACACTGCCGATTTTATTGAAAGCAGTCTTGTGGCGTTCATTGCTATGCAAGTTAACACTTTGTCGACTATGCTCGAGTGTAGCTCGAGCATAGTTAATTTGGACATTTCTTTGTTGTTCAGAACAAAATTCTCATGAATGTGCCGCCTTCTTTTTCTTCGGCTAGTGTTTAATATGACCTCACAAGATCACGACACGCAGAACAATGATATTGTTAACGGTAGAATTTCTTTTTTATAGCCACTGAAAGGGCCATGATTGATTGTAAATCCTTTTGTACGATAAAGGACATATTATTGGGCCAGTATAAACTTCATTCCTTTTGGTTGATGACCGGCCAATAATGAACGCTATAAATTTCAGGCTATAAAGTACGATGGTGAGTTATAAAACAGACACCAACAGAACCGGTGTTCTTGCAGTAATGGATATAGGTGACTCACTTCTAATTTATCTCAAGTGCCAGTAACTATGTGCATACCTCAAGTGTTAAATCAACGCCCAGTTGTTTTTAGCTGCTATGTAAATATAATTGCAGTGTGCATTAACAAGGGCGGGTGAGAAGGATACATCGTTAATACCCAGACAAAGAACGCTATTGAATTCTGTGTAGTGTTACCCAAAAGTGTCCAGGGAAAGTTCGAAGTACCCAAGCAAGCGTACGTTGAAGAAGTGGTAGAAGCATTTCAAGAAAGGCAAAAACAGCTTGCTTAATTATCTCAAACTTTTCCTGGACTTGTGTGCAATTTGACACAAAATTCAATAGCAATCCTTTGTCTGGTTATAAATGTATAGCCTTTTCATCCGTCATTGTAATACATACTGCAAATTAACTTCTAGAGAAAGTTAAAAATTAAAAAAAAACTGCTCATTGGTCTTAAATTACATAAGAAAGGACGCCATTAGCTATCTTAACGGATACCGTTAATCGCTTCCACAGAATCTGCGCATTGTTGCAGCCTTTCGGAACAGACCTCACAGATACAGATACGATACAGATACAGATACGAATGTACTGAATTTCGTGCATCTGTGAGCCTAAATAACCAGAAAACCCTAGTAATAAAATGCCGGGAAAAAAATCTTGTATTACTGAAGGGCCGATCAAGTTAGGTTCAAGGGGACATGTGGTGTTACTTTATTGTAGAATGTACTACACTTATTTTCTTTTTGTAATGAATATCCATACCTTTGTTTAGAAAATTTAATAAATACAATCACCTGTTGTATTATTTACAACTCCCGGCATTGTCGCACCCAACTTCAACTTCACTATAGTAGATGAATCAAACAAGATTTGTTTGGTGCAACCAAATAATTTGTTTGTATAGGGGCAATGAAATATTTTGTTGCTGAAACCAAATAATTTTGTTGTTCTCATTTAGTTGCCCCAAACTGTAAGATTTGGTTGGCGCAACTAAAGATTTGTTTGGTTACAGGCCGATATAGAAACATTCTACCAGTTCGAGTTTCGAACCTAGATCACCTGCGTCCGAGCGCTACGCTTTAGTAATCTCACCTAACATGACAATTGATGATACTGGAAAGCTTTTAAATAGACATAGCCCTACTTCAAATATTGAGCAACGTGTGCAAGTAAACATTTCAAGTTTTACAGCTTTATTTGTCAGTTTCTTGTTGTGTTGTTTTATTTATGTGTTTATACGATTGTTAAGCATCAACAGATGCACTAATAAACAAGGTTACTATTCTTATTGTCACAAAAAAATACAAACAATCTCTCGAGCTGTATTTTCGAACGAAGGCAGTCAAATGAGAGGCCAAAAAAATATATGCAGTTGATTAAACATAATATTTAGTTGACAGTCTAATCTCTTTTGGTCCAACACAGAGATTTTGTTTATTCAAACATATATTTTTTCAGACGAACAAAAATAATTTTGTTGCTTTTCAAACTTTGTTTGCTCAACAGTAGATTTTGTTAGGGCAATAAATATATATTTGCTCTTATAGAAACAAAATATTTTGTTCGATTTGCTCTCAGCGTACAAGGTATTTTTCCGGACATTATACTACTAAGGTTTTCTGGTTATTTAGGCCCACATATGGCATGCCTTCATTTTCTGCACGAAGTTCAGTTACATTCTGTATACAGTTGCTTATACTAAAATAGCTTATAGTCAGGAGCACCTTAGGGTGGGGATAGCACCCAATGAGAGGCGAAATTTCTAAGTACGACGAAAAAGCGCCTGCTGCCCTTGAAGAGTGACGTGGTATTAATCCGCAAGATGGAGTGGGGTGGGAATTGCAGGAGTGAGAGAAAGGTAGTACTCCGAGAAATCCTATTGGGCAGAAGCAACATCCGCCACGTACAATGTGTGATTCCGTCAGGAATGGAGCCCGAACCGCTGTGGTGGAAGCCCGGTGCACTATTATTAGAGACCTGAATAATTCGCATTATTATTTAGGGACAAACTAGACGTTATTGCCCTATGAGCTCTGAGCACGACCCGTGATTTCGTTGTCTGATGGCTTCCATACGAGGTCATGTGCCTGTGTAACTGTGTTACAGGCGATTGGTCACTCTGACGTGGAACTGTTACTATTGGTTAAAAGAGTCTTTCACGTCGTGCCATAAATACTCTCAGCCATTGAAGGACGTCAGTAGCACGTATAACATTTTGGAGTTTGGTGTGCTACAGAAAAATAACGCGAATTTTGCACGTCTCTAACTACTATCGTCGCCATGGAAGGCAGTTAATCGGACGTCTCACACGTTGACACGTCCTCGAATTGACCGTCTCGGGCCCGGAACTCAGCCAGAGGATTGCTTTGTGACGTGAACATCACGAACGCGCCATCTTTTTTCACGTGACGGTCGTATCGAAAAATTTGCGAAGACGGCCTTAACACTTTGGGCGCTGGCGATGCCATGTTACGTCGTCTGAATTCAACACAATTACGTGGAGTTTCCGTCAATGTAACGAGTTCGCATTCTTTAAAAAAATATCGAGGAATTAATATTTCGTCACCATCAGTTTTCACGAGGTTCATTGAACACAGAATTAAGTCGGCAGCAATCTTAAGTGTGAGAAGTCCTCAAATGAACGAAATTGATTGTATACTACATTTCGTTGGGACGCTGACAGCTCGCCGTTGTATTGGCGGATAGCCGGCCAGTAACGAACGTTGTAGTGGAGAGATTTTGGCGGCTCTTAACGTCAAAGTTTTAGAGCCGAAGAGGTTAAAGCGAGGTGAGTATACAGCAGAAAACAAATCTCTGGAACGGCGTTTCTCTGACATATTGGTTCGTTTAGTCAATTGCATTTATTTAAGTAAGAATTGAGAGTTTCGTTAAAAGCGATTATACACGGGATTTTAATATGTTTTATCTAACGTAGAGGGAGCATAGGTGTCCTAAATGAAACTGGAGATGAACTAACTCTAGCAGGAAAATAGAAGTCTTCAAACAAGTGATAGCTTGAGTATGAATTTGCAGTGTCGGATGTTTGTACCTTCGGGTGTAGCGTGCATCACGCCAATCCTTCAACTTACAATTGCAGCTTGTTGGTGGAAGAAACAGCAGTGCAGGTTGAACTCATTATGAATAACTGTCCTCCTACACTGTAAAAACGCTTCCTCTGCTGAAACACATTGATTTGTTGCCTCGAAGAACAATTTGTTTAAACACGGACCACTGCAAAGTAGCCTTGCTACAAACATAATTTTTTATTGATCTATTTAGTAATGACTATAAACACGCATGTTCTTACAGAAGTTCAGCAGACGATTTTGTGGTGATGCCAGTTACACTGTAAACAAATTTTGAGCTTCTGACAAACAAACGTAATTTGTAAATAAGAGAGAAGTAACAAATATTTCATGTTATTTGAGGTAGTAACACGGGACCATAATACAATGCCATCTCTTGGGAAGAACTGAGGTTAGTGGTGTGGAGAATCGCCGAGCTCCAGAATGGCATTTAAACGTCTGCAGGGGGGACTATAAATTTGCGCAGCTACAGTTTCGTAACTGCAGAATATACTTATTAGTTTATTAACTTTAGCGTTGGGTCAATAGTTACGTATTGAAAACTGCAATGTACGACAGAAAACCTTTAAACTGTCACCTTTAGTTCAAAGTAATATTTCTTTGCTATGAACAAAAACATCTCAAATAATGTCCTTTTCTTTGCAGTAAAGAAAGGTAATATTACCATTAAAAAACGTACACAGAAAAAGTTCATAAGCTGCAAACTTAAGTTTCTGTAACCTTATCTTTGAATTACTGCTAAATTGTGTTTCTGTATACAAAACACCGTCAAAGAAATGGCTTTCTTTGTCGTACAGTAAATTATGTATGGATTTTTTTTTTTAATATCTGGACAATACTACACCAGATATTCATGAAAAAACTTTTTCCTCTGGGAAGTACCACTGATTTCAAATATTCCAGATGAAAAATTTTACATCCTCGTTTGGGCGAGTCACTACATTGGAAGGTAACCCATAAAAAAAATATTGACCATCTATTAACAGAAACATGATACGTGGCCATTCCAGAAACCAAATATCTATGTTGACTGCGTTTCTCTGAGCACGACAAATGTTACGAGAATATTCTCCCCTTTTTTCTCGTGTACGGATGTGCAATAATTTAAGTTATTTTTATTTTTATGGCCAGCCAATTTAATTTTGATTTGCTGCCTGCGTATAAATTTTAACCGAGCGATTTTATTCCTTAGAGTGAAGATATTTTCTTGTGATTTTTCAGCTCAAGAGAGAAAAATATTAGTTTTTACTTCTCAAAGGAGTAGTCTTCTTTTCGTGTACCCCAGAAGTCGCTTATCAAAATTGTACGGTTCTCGCCTACTGCGGTAATGCAGTTAACATATCAACCAGTTTCAAACGTATATATTTTACCAGGTTAGTTGATGGTTTCTTTGGCGCATCGCAGCTAATATACGGGACACGGACATAACAATCTGCTTGCATTGAGAGAGAGCTTTTAAATGTATTTTTAGTAAAGTACAACTTGTAAGAAACTTACAACTTTCACTACTTCTCGTTTGATATGCGCTCTGCATACGTTAACTTAAGCATTCTACGCGTGTTAAGTTAAGAACTCTCAATGCATACATTTTAAAGATAAATGTTTCAAACAAAAAATTATTCAACGCAATTTTCAAAGAGAATACTGTCACATTAAAAATAAAAAAAATCTTATACGTTCATAAAAATGGGCGATATTTATTGGCGTGCCAGTATTCATTAAGAAATATCACTTAGAATATATTTTTTGGTTCCAAACACTTTGTTTGGACCAGTAAATATGTGAATACTCCATTGGTTAAAATTCGTTAATAATACAGACTGTTATAATCCATTTTTTTTTAAATTTAAAAAGTATATTTTAGTAAAATATTTTATAAGGTTGCAAAATATATACATTCTTCTTTAATGTACAATGTACATCGCACTTTTCTGACCATTTTTATGGTGTCTGTATTGCTTTGTTATGAGTTCTTCACATTGTATAAACGGGTGCAGTTCTCCATATGCAGTTGCTTTACTTCAACCTTAAGTAAAAAGAAGATACTTTCATGTTAACAGACGTATAAAACGCTTGTGATACATGGCATGTTTGGGAAATAACTAAACACGTCACACATGGGGTGATTTTTCAAACGTTTGATTCAAAAACTGCGAATAGACTATAGTGCTCAGTTTACCATGAACAGCTTATACGTAAAATGTTCGCAGTTATAAACTGAGCACTTTTGAAAGCCCTGATTAGATCTACTTGTATGTACGTTGTGTATTCCTCCGCCTTACGTAAAATTAACATTGCCATGGGCCTCAACACTTTATTCATGCGTCTGTCAAGTGAAACTGTGAAAATAATTAGTAAATCAATCATTTTACTAATCTGCTTATTATTGAAATTCTGTGTATTAAAAACAGAAAGCGAAATAATTAATTTAAGTTATCACAAATGGTTGCCTAAACTTTTTATTCGAAGTTAAAAAATGGAACTACTTTCCCTCCATCGTATGTCGCTCAGTGCGTCCCTTAAAGTATATGCATGTAGGAGCAGTGACTTTTTCCAAATGTTGACTTCAGAAGTGCTCACTTAATCGTGAACAGCCTTTAGGTCCAGGGGCAGTTTCCTGTGAACGGGAAGAAGGCCGTAGGCTGCACGCTTGCGTGACTTGGAGCCTTGTTTCGCGGACGAGCGAGCACGGCAGAAGGAACCACACCCGAGGCCTCGCCCTCCACTCGTCATGTATGTTTTAGCGCACAAGCACGGGCCGGTCCATTACCTCCGGTCCACAGAGCCGGCACGTAATTAGAGGCGGTGGCGCAGTCTTACATGTCGCCGGTTAATTGCGAAGCTTGCGATCGCCGCGCTGCGCAACGGATGCGAGACGAAGCGCCGCCGCACCGAGACGTCCCTCCAGGCTACACGGGAGGAGGGGGGGGGGAGAGACGCCCCTCTGTAGTATTGTTTCAGACGCTGAAGCGTTGGCTGGGCAGAGGGAGAGGGACGCATGTGCCGTCCTTCCGACTATAGGCTGTTCACGGTAAAATGAGCTTTTTTTTTTAAAGACCTGCTTAAGATCTACTTGTATACACGTTGTGTATTCCTTCGCCTTACATAAGATTAACATTGCCATAGGCCTCATCACTTTATTCAAGCGTCGGTGAAGTGCACCTGGGAAATTATTAGAAAAGTAAATATTTTACTAATCTTCTTTTTTACGCTTCGATACATAAAAAAAAAAACAGAAAGCGATAGAAATAATTTTAAATTGTCACAAGTGGTTACCTAACTCGTTTTATTCGACCTTAAAATATGGAACTACCTTCCATCTATCGTTACCAACTTTACTGGATGAATGTCACTCAGTACACCCATTAAAATACATGCATGCAGGGGCAGTGACTTTTTTATAAGGTTCAATTTTAAAGTGCACACTTTATTGTGAACAGCCTTTAGGCAGTCGGGCTTAACGTCTCGTCGATAACGAGGTCATTAGAGACGGAGAAAGTTTCTCAGAAAAGAAGGATTGGGGAAAGAATGGGAAGGAATCGGCAATGGCCTTTGTTTAGGACCCATTCCAGCATTCGTCTGTAGTGATTTCGGGAAACCATTGGAAACCGAAATCATGATGACCGGATCGGGAATCGAACCTAGGTCTAGTGGGTTGCTCGGTGCGCAGTTCGGGAGATGCTACAGTACTGAGTAAGTGAAGAGATTTGGACGGCTCTTAACAGCGAGGTCATGAGAGCCAATGAGGGCGATTGAGGTGGGTATGGAGCAGCGCCGGAATTCAAGGGCGGGTGGAAACAGGAGATCCCCGAGAAAACCCGCCGATCAGTGGAGTCGTTCGGCACGATTCCCACAGGCGAAAATCCGGGAGTGACCTGGACGGGGATTGAGCCCGGTTCGCCATGGTGTGAGGCGAGCAGACTAACCGCTCAGTCACCGTGGTCCCAGATGCTACAGTACTTTATGAAAGTCTGATGTTTTCATTTTTGGTAGTACCGCATACTCCACCACTCTTGTTGCTCGGACAACTCACATGTTACCGTGTCACACTGTAATCGACCTTAGAACAAAATCACTGTCGTTACCTGCATATATTTTAATGAGCGCACTGAGTGGCATGCGCCCAGTAAAGTTGGTAACGATGTATGTAAAGTAGCTCCACGTCTTAACGTAGAATGAAAAGGGCTAGGTAACAATTTGATATTACATAATTTGTTTCTTTCGCTTTCCTTTTTTTTTATGCATCAAAGTGTAAGAATGAGCAGATTTGTAAAATATTTAGTTTGCTAATACTTTCACAGTTTCACTTGACCGACGCATGAGTAAAGCGACGAGGTCCACGACAATGTTAATTTTACACAAAGCGGAAGGATACACGACGTGCATACAAGTGGATCTTTAGCAGGGCTTTCAAATGTGCTCACTTTAACGTGAACAGGCTATATTTATGAATATAGAGGCGGAAAAAACCGCTTGTACCGCGAGCTCCCGCCTCACAAGCCGGAATAAATGGAGTCGCAGCCCAGCATCTGGTAACTTTGACAGTCCAGCCAATAGGAAAACTTTTGACGTGAATACGTGTTTAAATTTGCAACCACGGTGGGTGGCAATCCAGAAAATCCGATGATAACAAAATTGGGGAATAGAGTTTGGCATCGCAGCCTCGAATTTATAGTCTATATTTAAAATTCAATTACATCACTCGATTGCCAAAGGATCAAAGAATATGTTACGTTGAGTGAGGACTGCAAAGCACTGCGTTTTCCAGGGGGGGGGGGGGAATGGGGCCCGCAATTTTGAGTTCGTTTCGCCGCGTCTCATAATTTCCGCGTAGTTTAACTTTTGACTAGGATAAGCTACGACGCTCGTTTAGGTTTCAATCGACACCTCTCGTCAAGATCAATCGACCACGTGCATGGAAACATTTGTGTGGCGTGGTTATGGTGAAATTGTATGAGTTTGATGTAAAAAATAAAGAAAACCTAACACAATGTCGGCCTACATATGCTCGTCAAAAAGCCAAGTCGAAATACAGAATTCGTATACGGTTGGAAAGAGAATCTCAAAAGCAATCCAGTGATATCCATAACACCCCATATGATGGAGTGAAGTGGTGCCGGGAACATAAAATAAACATCAAGGCGTCCGAGCGCGTCATGGTAGACGCATTCAAGCAAAACAAACGGCCGTGTCCCCAACACAGGCACACTCCGTGTTTTACAACCGGCAATAGCACAGCCAATCGGAGAACTTGCACGCCGACATGAAAGGAATTTCCATGCTATTTTGCCTCTGTGTACGTGTCTACTCTATGCCCGTGACGCAGTCGCTTGCTACTCCCAGCTTAGCAGCTCGAAACGACCTCAGAAAATACGCTGCACTCTACACAATGTGTTACAAACCCCGATGTCTAACATTCTGAGTGCGGCCGACGTTTTACCGAGTAGGCGTGGAGTTTGCCTAAACAATTAGACAGCCGTATTCTCTGAAGACCCTGATGACGAAATTATACTTTACCAGCAGTCTCCCTAAGGTTCTCCGCATCATTATATTACGTCAGCAACACTCGACGTGTAAATTACTCAAACGAACATGATGGATTGCATACTATTCTAAGCAGGAAAAAAATATTTGATCGGGAAACTTTCATCTCGACGTTATACTGGCAGAGAGTCGGTCAGTGCTGAGTGGTATACAGTTTGGTAACCGTGTACGTTGTTGTGTCAACCATCATTACGGTCGTAAATAATTGCAATATGGAGAACAGCATACATAACTGACCGCTATGCAGCCGCGAATATAGGAGAAACACTTCTACCGTGTCTTAATTTTTACTCAGTAGGGCCAGTGATTTTTCATCGAATACATCTGAGCACTCAGTAGACTTACCATATGTTCACCTAGGATGTTGTTATACCTTCATTGGCTGTTGGTGTCGTTTCCTTATTATGACGAAGCCACTCAGGATTCCGTAACTTCCACACTGCACTCTCGTGATTCGTGCGCAGTTACCACGACCAGATAATGCTTCAACCAATCAACGACCTCACAGTGCTTAGAACTTTATCTTGCCTCGGAAATCTTTTCGCGAAATGTCATTTCCCCCGTTAGTCAGTATATATCACACTCAAAGTGTTAAACATTGCTAATTTAATCTTAAAACGCCACTTAGTGTTATAAGAACTTGTTTCACCTTTGGGATCATCTATCGGAAATACCTACAACGGCTCGCCATTTCCTCCTAGTCGCTGACGGAGGTGGAAAGTTTACCAAGCGTGCTCTTGTTCATACGGTAGTTGACTTCGTAACGTTAAAAAAATCAGCATTTGTAATACAGCTGGAAATAAAACTAGAAGGAGATTTTTGGACATTCGCCATTGCGATGCAGATGTCTGACATGGAAAAAAACAGGAATGAGCACGACAAAAAAAAAACTTATTAAGACAAGTAACCTATGGATGAGAAAATAAATATATGTAGGTCCCTATACAACAAGAGGGAATATAGTAAAAAAAACAGAACAGCAACTAATTACAAAAAATATATATATATATACATACACAATCAACAGATATCACAGAAAACTATACAGGCTAGAAACTTGCTTGGAAACTCTAGGACAACACTGACAAAATAAGTAGGAACAAAATGGGACAACACTACAAAGAAACGCACTCAAGTACAGCAGTTTTACCAGACACGACAGAATGCCAGTCAGGTATGCTATAGTCAAATATATATATATATATATATATATATATATATATATGCAAAGCCAGAAATTATATGTATGTATTTAATATAGTATATTAGTTTTCCGCATTTTGCTAGAGTATCCACCGATTGGTTTTCATCAAAAGGATGGAAAATATCTCCTGGCGGAATTTCTTTCAAATCTGATGAAATGGGTTTTTGGGATCATCAATGTTAATTTATTTGTATAGTAGAAAAACCAGTTTTCCAGGTCAATGAGCGTTTGTTTCTGATAATTACTGAGTTTTTTTTTTTCGGTGTCTTCCCACACAAATATAGTTGTATCGTCAGCAAGACCAAGCGAATGAGTTTACGAGTAATGTGCTATTCGAAATTCATAATTTACACCAGGAGGGAGGATGATGTTTCTCTATTACTTTAATGGGTTTATGCAATCATTCAACTGTGTGTATTTCCCCTGGCAAATAATTTTTGCAACTAAGTGAACTTTAATTATATTTTGTAGGCGTGTAATGCCAAAAACTGATGTCCTAACGAAAAACATTCATAAAGTCAATATATTCTACAGTTATAAAAATGCAGTTGCGCAAATGTACGAGCCAACTACAGAATTTCAACCCCTTAAGAGGACTATGTAGCTGCACGTCCAAGGTCAAGAAGCGAGGGAGCGATACGGGCGACACTAACACGCACGCCTGGCGCCTCATCGCTCCTACGTGCAGTGTTTCCGTCCTAACGCTTTACTGTGTTAACTAGATCTGTAACTGTGGGGTTTTAGTGCATGCGATAATACTACACAGATCAAACTACCTGCGTATAATCGTACTTTTCTCTTAGCGCTTAAAGAAACTTCATAGGCGAGCTTTAGAAATGCGATATTTGACCATTCTCACGATTTTTTTCTCTCCGTTAATACACTTAATACGATAAAAGTAAATAGATAGCGACATAGACAATAGATTTTTTTTATCCTTTATCCTTTCTGCTAAAAGTTAGTATTTCCAGAACATTTATTTACCGAGACGCGCGTTTAGGCGCAAAAAAACGATTTCACAGAAAACGTTTCAGTACATAGGACCCTTAACATAATATCGCTAGTATACACGTTCACGTTTGTCATGTTGCAGAATAGGTGGAATCATGATCGGTGCTGTACATCTCCAGAAGGTAGCACCAGGGCGGGAATTGCTTTTCCTAGGGCAATGCTATTGCCATTGGTTTCTGCTGGCACTCCAACTATATTGTAATTGGTAGTTTCCTGGGCAAAGAATCTACTGAAACCGTTTCCATAGGTTCTAAAATGTCAAGTACCCTAAGGAATTTGTTAAATACGTCTCACGCCAAAATTTATTCTTTTAAAACACTTGAAAAGAAAAACCAATGTGTACATTAAGGTGATAAAGGCTGTTCACCATAAATTGAGCACTTAGCAAGTCAACCTTAGAAAATAGTACCTGTCCCTACCTACATATATTTTAACGAGCGCACTGAGTGACATGCGTCTTGTAAAGTTGGTAACTATGGATGGGAAGTAGTTCCATATCTTAACGTCAAATAAAAGGTGTAAGGTAACCATTTTTGATAACTTCAACTACTTCTTTCGCTTTCTGTATTTCTTTTAATTCATCGAAGTTTTAAAATGAGCATATTTGTAAAACGTTTACTTTTCTAATAATTTTACAGTTTCACTTGACCGACGCATGAATGAAGTGATGAGGCCCATGACAGTGCGTGCATGCAAGTAGAACTCAAGGAGGACTTTCAAAAGTGCTCACTTTACTGTGAATGCACTATAATGTAATTCTGAAGTGCAGTAGTTCTGTTACTCCTAAACATCCTAACCTCAAGAGGTGATATTATTATTATTTTTTCCCCAAGTTAGACATATCCATGTTACCATAAAAACTAGCAGAACTGTTGTTCCGTTCGCTGTTATTCATTCTTCAGATATATGATGTGTTTTATTTATTCAGGATGCACTATCTTACAATATGTTAGTCTAAAGAAGCTGTGAATTTGCGTGTTTAGTTTTGGAATAAGTACTGCCAACATAAAAATTTTGATCCAAATTAGTAAGATGGTTCATTAGACATGGCATACTAATCTAAACAATTTACGTAACCGCTTTAAGAAATAAGTGCCTGATAGGTGGCCTGCCATTGGTTTAGGCTACTTGTATGTAAATTTAGAGGGAGTTAGTTGAGTGGTTCCTGAGATATGGCATAACAGATTTATTTTTCTTCCAGGACGTGAAACTTGTAAATTCAGCGGTAACATTGTAAACCATTCTATAGTTTTAAATTTATTATTTTAATTAAATAGTCAGTGGTAGTTTAGTGGATTCGCAGAGGGTTGTAATTGAGTAAATTGCAGTAGTTAATGCAGGAAAAAGCTTTATAGGTCTTTTTGTTAGATTTATAAATAAACTAGGCGCATGTAACAATAGCATCCCGAACAGCAATTTTAAGTTAATTCAATTACTATTTTGACACTACAATTCGGAGAACGCTAAAAACAAAGTAAGGAAGGACACAATAATGAAATTTTAGAACACCATGGTAGTTCCAGGGGTATTATTATGGCAGTGAAACTTGGACAGTGATAAATAAAGACAAAAGTAGGTTACAAGCAGAGGAGTTGAGGTTTCTGAGGTCATACACAGGAGTTACAAGAAGAGAGAGAGAGAATCGGAAATGAAGACATAAGAAAACAGTTAAACATTGATGATTTAAATGGACAGGTTATCTATCAGACAACGTGTGGGCAGAATGGGGCTCCTGCTGTGCCTCTAGTCCAACCTAATAGGTAGAGACCTGCAAAATACGCGTTATTATTTGGGGATACGTTAAACTTTAAATTCGTACACCTTTGCTATACTTCTGTCAGTAGAACTTACTTTATCTGGCACGCCCTAGGTAACTCTGTGCCAATAAATGAACACTTCACAATTGTGTGCCCCAATCACGTGCAGTTCTGCCAGAGAAGACGGGGCTTCACATCAATGCAGAAGCCAATGGAGGAACTACACTGGCTCCAGCAAAGACAGCACTGTGAAGTTTAGCCTGACTCCGAATAAAAACGCGAATTTTGCATGTCTCTACTAATAGGATTTAAATGGATAGATAAAACTACACAGGAAAAATTGGCTAGAACATAGAAAAATGCTTGAAGATACAAGATATCCCAAGCAAATAATATATTATTACTAGACACCCAAGAATTTCGCGGGTTCTTTTCTATACGTGTTGGAATTCGCACACATGTACGTTCATGTTACGTTTGTAAATGGTCGACGTATTTCTTGACACCTCCTGGAGATAAATAAGCCAATAACAAACATGCAAGAAATTGTGCGCCCATCCATTGAGTAAAGATATACCTAGAGTGGGCTTCCCCAGGTTAGATTTTCTGACCACTCCAGCTGTAGTTCGAGGGATGAACACAGCGTCGCGCTAGTCCATTGTCGTGGCGTGAGCGTGGGGAATGTCGGCGGAGTTGCCACATATACATCTAACCCTCTCTCTCTCACTCATAAGCCATCTCTGTCCCCCCCCCCCCCCAGTCCCAACGCCGCAACAGAAGAAAGTGTTCTGAATGTCTGCTATACCCACACGCTGGGACGGACAAGATGGAGGACACCCGTGTTCCTTTCTCACGTCCTATATATCCGTTTACGAAAAGATTACATGTTCTGTAAAACATATGAATGAACAAAATGAAACATAGTGTACGCAGAAGTAACGGGAAACGTTGCATATTACTCACACGGCCATATTAGAAGAATACGCGATAACTGTGGATTTATATAATATATATGTATATAATCACACGTGTGCACTGTAAGTGGTTTCGTTAGTATAATATAATCGTGCAAACAAAATGAGTGGTCGTTAACGAAAAAAGTATTTATTCATTCAACAACATGGGGCACACAGAACATAACTACTTTAGGAAAAGTAAACTATCACTATGTAAATATATGCCACAAAGTAAACACTCAAGAATACTCTACTGTCACGAATATTTTCCAATTTGTACATACCGTTCGTAAATTGTTGTCATTGTCCATTTGTAGGATAGGAGACGACAAACATTCCAGAATACACGAAAAACGTTTGACACAGTCAAGATATTGAATAATATTTCTGTTATTCTTGGTACCAGCTGTACACTATGAACATAGAAATGTACTGATTCGACTGCGTTTATACACACCTGCACACCGTAATGCAGCGTAAGCTGCGACGTCCGAAGTAAAGCTGGATTTACAATAGAAATATTTAAGCATTATATTATGCGTTAAGTTGTGTACAGAAGAAACGAACGTGTGTGCTCTTATGTTTTGGTTCCCAGTGAAACCTTATCAGGTCGTGTGCAACGGTGATATTTCCTTAAGAATTGAAATTAATAGTTGTATTTTATATTTTTAGAAAAAATGTTGAGGCTACGACCAATCAGTACAGAGCAGTCGGTGTTGTTGGCGGGAAACTGGTATTCACAGTAATGTAGGTATAAAACAATATGACAAAGGTGTTTATGTGCACATGTTGGCGATTATGTTTGTTCACAAATAATAAGCTTCTCTAATAGCAAATGTGGGCTTTGAAGTATGATCTGTTTCAGTATTGTTGGTTTTACGAGGTGTTGTTAGGGAAAAAAAGTAAACATGACAGGCTTGTTGCCCGTTTAAATTCACTGGAATTAAATTAGAACATTAATGGAAAACTGCAAATACAGAAGACGTGTTTCCGTATGACAGATAAACGCCTACTGCATAATTCGAAATACATTAGTTTTTGTATTGTAAACGTAGGCCGTGTTCGAAATGGCAAATTGTATTTACAAAATGATCATGTGACGCGATATTTTAGAAAAACATTGTGACGTATTTGGTAAATTGATATTTCGTGTCTTGTGTATAGCGGATGTTAGCAAAAATTCAAAATAACGAAATCAACGTTATTGGTTTTGACTGTTGGTTTTGACATTCAAAACTCATGCGTAAATGTGTATTTAAAACGGGGTTTTTTAAACAAATAACTGTTCATAAAATATACTAGACATGTTTTAAAAAGCAAGTATGTATTTTGCTTTCTTTATATATTTCGCGACACATGTTTTATTTAAAGTCGTTATTGAATATTATATTATTTTCTTGTTTATTAACATATTCGCCGCATTACAGTAATGATGGTAGAAATATTGCGTCCATTTTAAGCATTTAATTTATATGAAACTTATTTTCGCTGTTGATGTAAGAATGTGTTCCCGCGAGTGCTAAACACTCGCGGGAACGTTCAATCCGGACGTTGTCCGGATTGAAACCTACGAAATGACAAATTACAAAATAACGAATTTTTCCCCGCGGACACGGCCTTAGCTTGACTGTTAAGTGATCTGCACCGAGTCATTGCATTCAACAGATGTTTCAGACGATATCCACTAATGCGCATCATTATTGTAAACGTGGATCTTACAGACACGAGTTGAGCCTTAAACGTCATCATACATGTCCTTTTCCCGCAGTGTGCAAAACGTTTTCTGCTTAATGAGATGCACGCTCACGCAGCGTTCGCATTCGCCTACGTACGTAAATGTTTTACATGTTTCGGGAAATGACATACGCGCGTGCATGGGGAAACGGATATGTGCAAGTCTCGCGTCCTTACAGCCCACGAGCTACTATTCTGAAAATCGATTTATACGGAGTTCATAATTGTTATTCCTAATATTTCTTTTTATAAGGAGTGGAATGGAGTCATTAACTTTTGAGAAATGCCACTAAGAATAGTTCTTAACAATGCGCACTCTTTAACCTTTAATGATCTGGAAGAGCCGGGATAAACATAACCAGTTTTCGTCGTGATTTGTTATAAACCGAGCGTGACATTGAATTCATAGCTAATATGCAGAGCAGTGAGAACACTGCCGATGTTTCTACAAGGCAAGGGATGCATGAGTAAAAACGTTATATCAATATCAGACGTTTAATTTTTATTAATACCGATATTAGTGTTAAAAGGAAATTTACATCTAGTTGTTACCAGTTTTAATGATACATTATCAATAACTGCGTTTACTGACTCAAATATATATTCATTTATTTCTTGTAAAAAAGTCTATGATTGGTTAATATGAACACTTTCATTGTCACGCGCTTTCCAGCTACAGCTCCTAATGGATTGTTAATTCTAAAGCTATGCGCCTACGTTCCAGCACATATTCAGTATGTGTTTTCCGTCAAAAAAAGCTTGTTCAGAATCTTATCAGCTAACTAGTTGCTGTAAAGGATTCAAATAAGTATGTCTATCGGAATGTATCACGTATCGAGCCTAGTGGAGTTTGATTATGTACATGAGTGCATTCCTAGGTTCAGACACAGCCTTAATGACACTCGAATCGACATATTGAACGTACTGATAATTTGTACGAACATCCACATATGTAGTAGATCACAACCCCAAACTGTAAACATTGTGTTCAATTGTAGACCGTCGTGCGTCTAACATATATTTCTCCATTATTGAACAATTATTTCCTGTCCATTTCCTTTCACGTAAGAACGGAACGAATAGTTTACTATGATGTATTACATAACTCATGATTAATATGACGTTTGTAATTGTAATTGCTAACAGTACTCGTATTTTATCATGAACACCTTAACTATAGTAAAATAATAGATTATAATTAAAAACAATGACCGTTATATATTTATGATAATTTATTTTCGCAGAGGTAAATAAAACCAAACAGTATTTAATATCGCTGCATATTTCCATAAAACACATAATTCTAAGACAGAAATGAAGCGCATGCCATGGTTGCCACTAGTAAATCATGAGTTGGGTATTCACAGCTGCAACGAATGCTGGTAACTCGCGTGTGACAGGCTCGCCTCTGGCAGACCTTGAACAAACACGTGAATGAGCTGAGACCAGGGTTATAACATATTTTACCGGCTGCGGAGTTGGCAACACCGCGTGGATGACGTCGTCGAGAACACTAGCGCTCATCTGAATCATTCGCGGAACTAACACATAAAACTGGTGTGACTTTTTCCTGTCCCATGGCCGCTGTAGAATATATCTTTACCCAATGGCCCAACCACCGCATTTTACTACCACAACAGTAAACCAATAAACAGTTGATATCTGTATGAGAGTATATAAGACTGCGAAGTCTAGCCTACAGGTCATTGAACTCGCAAATTTCTCGGGTCTCTAATTATAAATAGAGCTAGTGATTTTCGCGAAAATAAATATAAGGACACGGCAGACTTCAATACTGTAAGCGCCCAACAGCAGTTTGTATATTGCCATTGGTAGCTGTCTGCATGAGACAACATTTTTATATTTGACCAAACCACCTAGAATTCGGCAACATCGACACAGCTTTGACAGGATTAGTGTGTAGACAGTTAACACGTGTCAAAAAGTAAGTCAGCCAATCAAGATAGGTAAACGAGACAACAGTGTTTTGAAATATAACTTGTATTGAAATCTTTTCGCGAAATTCCACTACCCCTAATAATAAACCAACAGGAAAAAAGAATACCAGATGACCGAAGGAAAGGTGGTTTGATCAACACCAATAGGCCTACTTGGAGATCGCAACAAGCCATAAAGGCATAATGCGTGAAGAAGAAGCCTATTTTGATAATTTATACTATATGTCGACAATTTAAAACAAACTGCGAATCAAAGCCAGTCACAAAATGTTAAATGCTTCCTCTTGACGTGTATTTTATAATGGAATACCATATAACGTTGCAAAATATGATGATTACCGCGCAGGAGAAATCGCATCCTGGGAGACGTCTATCGAATAACTCGAAATTTGTGTTTGAGAATATTCGCTGACACTTTTAGCAGAAAACATTTTCTTGCTGCAAAAATATGTTAGCCATTATCGCCGCTGGAAGGCTTTTCGGGAACGTAATAAATGATATCTCACGTTTTCAAGTCACCGTGTGGACTCGCAGCCAAGTTACATAACCGGCTTTTTACTCACGTCGTCAACTACGCCAGCGGGTGTAAAATCGCAAGACAGGAAAATTTCCCGTTCGTATAGGCTGTTCACAGTAAAATGAGCACTTTTGAAAGGCCTGCTTAAGATTTACTTGTATACACGTTGTGTATTCTTCCGTCTTATGTAAAATTAACATTGCCATAGGCCCCATCACTTTATTCATGAGTCGGTCAAATGAAACTGTGAAATTATTAGTAAAGTAAATACGTACTTTACAAATCTGCTAATTTTTACACTTCGATGCATTTAAAAATCAGAAAGGGAAAGAAATAATTTTTAGTGACCACATACGGTTATCTAACACGTTTTATTCGAGGTTAAGATATGGAACTACTTTTCAACCATCGTCACCAATTTTACTGGGCGAATGTAACTCAGTACGCCCATTAAAATATATGCATGCAGGGGAAGTGACTTTTTTTTTTTAAAGTTCATTTCTAAAGTGCTCACTGTATCGTGAACAGCCTTTAACGATCTCGTAAGGTACCGTCTGTCTCTGTCAGTTTAGTGAAATGTCGCTCCGGAGAATACGTTGTACCGTGGAGAGGATTCCCAGTAAAGAGAAGGCAGAAGAAGTAAGACCATGGGTGAAATTTTCCGATTTCTTGTAATACATTACTTCACTAAAGAAATGGTCAAGAATGAGTTTGTTTAATCACGATTTAACATGACATTTGCATTTTTCGAGGAAGAGTTTTTTGTTGTGACTTGATGTTTCCATTTTCCAGAATTGAGAATTATTACGAGGAATTTTAATAAATAATTTTTATAATCGTCTAATAATAGTACAGAAGTAGTCAACACATTTTGTGTAATTACGAGACCTTCAATCTAGGATAATCTCAGGGATAATACTTTAGAATTTACCAGCCTCCTCCACAAGCTGTACATATTTATTGACAACAAAGTACTAATATTTACCAATATACGTATCATATTTCAGAGCCAGAGTTGTCAGTTATTTAAATTTCATTGCATAGACATCAAACTTATAACTTAATTTAGTTTATTGTCTTTGAGACATTTTTCTTTCCATAGTTTGCGGCGGTGAGGCACCTTGAGAAAACCACTCTCTACATGACAAGGAACATACTCCATTTTCTCCATCCGTCACGAACTTGGATGCGTCACTCAGGCGTCTTGGAACAATATTCAATATATTCAGTAATTGGGGTGATGGAATGATTAACAGTTTTTCTGCTACTGAGAATCTCGATGTTTCCGTGATTCCCAATAGCAGGAAAATTCTTAATCATTTCACCACACCAATTATTGAATATATTGAATATTGTTACAAGACGCCCGAGGGGTGCATCCAAGTTCGTGAGTGATGTAGGTCTTAACAACAATAAAAGCACTAAATTTGATATTAATACATTTGCACCACTATTATTTAGGCAAACTATTATTTACAACATCAATGTATCTCCGATATTTCTCTTTTTATTTCTCAGTGAGTGCAGTATTCAATATCTATCGCAACCATAATCAGTATCAGTTGTAATTAATGTATCAGTTTGGTTATAATTAACTCACACTCATCATTAACACACGTTCAGTCTGTCTGTTACCATCATTTTTGATGCCTTGCACTCACGCTCCCAGTTCAATAGTCCAGCCTGCCAGTCGCACCCTTCACTGAACCGATGCTTGCAGTCGCAGATTTTCCTCCCGCTGGTCACTTCTCTCGCCACTCGTTGTTTTTCTCGCTCGTCGTCTATCGTTCAGTGTCGCGGAATCGCTCAAACACCAGACGCTCATCAACTCTCGGCTCGAAGGTCCGACGCACTTTTATAGTCGCTGGCCTTGACCTGGAAGGTTATCCTTAACCCGAGTCACGCTGAAAGAAACTCTGTTATTATTTAAGAATATTCTTCAAATAAAAGGGCGTAAATTTTGCTTTCTATATTTATATTTTTTAATTCGCCCAAAGAACTTTACCATCAATATATATATATATATATATATATATATATATATATATATATATATATATATATATGATAAAGTTATAATTATATAATCTGTTTAGTTCAGCACAAATACAATACAATGTATCCGCCCCTTTTTTATGTATATTAAACAGCTGTATAAAATTTAAAATATGTGCGGACGGAATTAAAAACATATTTACAAGCCCATTATTACAAAAATCTAATAATATACTGTATATATATTTTGCAAAAGCAGGTACAGTGACCCCCATGCCTGCCCCCGCTGTTCTCCCCGACAAGCAGTCAGGCAGTCCCATTAATAGCATGGGGCTCTCCCAGTCCTCCCTGTCCAGCATGTTTAGGAAGCTTCGAGAAAGATTCAGAGATTTCCATTCAATCAAGTTCGAAATTTGCATGACTTGGAGGAGCGCAGTGTGGTGAACAGTATGATTCGTCGCCAAAGACAAAACTTTTTCAGACCTCAACATTATACAAATGATTTTTTCGTAACACAATGCAACTAAAGGCGATGATGTTAAGGTGTTAAACGGCTGAACGCCTAAATTTCGTCGGGATCACATATTGCTGCTCAGGCCCTGAAATAGCTCGGAGCTCCAGAAGTGTAGAACTAAAAAAAAAAAAACGGTTTATTATTTTTGAACAGGATGTACGCTGGTTGTAAAATATAGAGAACATATCTATATTTTATCAAAAAGTTGTTGCTTTTTTCGCAATCAGGAAATAACACACAGTGCGAATTATATACACAAGTATTAAACAACTATAAATTGTAAATTTTCCGTAATCAAACATTTTCAATAATACATCTAAAACTTAAATTATGACACGAAAACGGAGAATGTATAGAAAGTGGAAGTCACTTTGTACAACAAAAAATCATATTTATATGTCCTCCTATTTCAGTGGGATGTTTAAGATATTTAGTAGTGCCAACGGAACCACTGAACCAGCGTTGTAAACATTTCGCATTGTCAGGATCGTACAGTTTTCTCGGAAGATCGAACACATCAACCAACCATACAAACTAACCATATCAGTCAACCACACAGACCGACCATACTAGCTAGCTATACGAATCGATCATCATACCAACCAACCATACAGCACACCTGTACGAACGGTCAATACCAACCAACAACACTAGCCAACAATAAAACCCATCAATACAAGCCACAAGTACGAACCAACCATGCCAGCCAACTATATGATCCAACCATACTAAACAGCTATTTTAGTCAACCAGTATAACGACCATGAAGATTAGTTAGCCATACTACCTGATAATCCCGACCAGCCAACCAGGCATAAAGACTAGCCATTACTAACTGAACATACCAAAATGACCATATCAGCCTATCAGGCCAACCATACAGACTGACCATTAATAAATGACCATACAAAATGAATGTACCAGTCATTCAGGCCATCCAACCAGACCAGCTAACCATATCGACCAACCATAATAGTCAATGGCTAACCCTACTCAAGACTAACACCTTCTGAAACAAATTCTTGCCAAACTGACTAGAACAATGGCCAAAACAAACCAACAAGACATGCCGTCCGTACAAACCATACATACCAAAGACAATGAGGACCCATTTCGAACCAAGTCGCCTAACACGAATCTCTTATCTGACCTCTTTGCGCATTACTTCGCAAAACTATGTAAACGCAGCGAATGAAGTAGTGAATAGGTATCAGAAAATGATGCGATGCTCGTCGTGAGCTATATCGCAAACCAGTATGCGAGGTACGAAACATTCCTCAAAGTATGTCATGAACCATACAGCGAACCATAAAGATACCTACAAAACATTGCTTAAGATTGTCATGTACCATGTCACAAACCAAGATGCGAGCTACGAAAAGTGTCTTAAATTATGTCGACGAGCAAGGTCATTAAGGCCTACCAGCCAGAGATACAGCCAATAAAACCAGGCAAACATACAAACCAACTTTACGAGCCAACCACACAATCCAAAAATACCAGTTAAAAATAAGAACCGACCATTTCAACCAACCATACCAGAAAACCTGACATTTCAGTCACACCAAACGACCATTCTAACTAAGCAGTCTATCAACCATCAAGATCAGCTAGCCATAACAACCGGTCATTCTGACAAGATACACAGACTGGCCATTACTAACTGACCGTACTATAGGACCATACCAGCTGACCAGCCATCCACACCGACCAACCATACTAGCTAACGACTTACTCCAACAAAGACTGGCTCCACTAGTGGCTGATTCCGCCCGAGACTAACTCTACCCATGAGTGACTCCACACAAGACCAACTCCTGCAAAGACCAGCTCTTCCCAAAGTGGATATAACAATGGACAAGTCCAACCCGCAAGACCAGCCGACCATACTAACAATCCATACCAACAGACGATGTCGACTAATATCGAAACAAGTTGTCTAATACGAATCTCATTGCTAACATCCTCGCGGAAAATCTTTTAAAAAATTCGCAAAAATCAACGCAAATATTCGCAGATATTCGTAAAACATCTCACCCAGCACGACAATGCATCGAATCGAGTAGTGGTTATCGGGAAAATGGCGCGAAGCTTGTCACGAGCCATGTTGCGAACTATTATGAGAACAACGAAGCATCCCATCAAAGTATGGCTCGAACCATGCCGTTAAATGTGACGCGAGAGATATGCTACATCCCTCAAAGAATCTCACGGAAAGTGTTTTAAAGCCTGTGGCGAGCCACATCATGAAGCAATACCCGAGCTATGAGTGACGAGGTTCGGTTTGTCAATGGGTGAAAAACTTTTCCACAAAAAACAATGAGACCTCAGCTTCGCTTCCATTTTCATCCATTTCCCAGGTTGGGCAAAAAGAGTTATGGGCTCCGTTATGGTGACTGGTGTCGCCCTCTCTGTATAATGGTGTGCGTTACAACGAAATCAAATCTCGAATGCTTCGCACGGTGTGTCGATTTACATGTACGCCGTTCTGCGTGAACACACGCAACTGGGTGTGTGCGTGTGTGTAGGCAAGTACTGCTTTCCATCATGGCAGGAGATGGCTAAGAATCGGGCTGTGTCGGCTCTATTGTGTCCTAAGTTGAAGCAATCGGAAAATTGGACTTTTGTCCGAAGTTGTGTCCTAAGCTAATGGAAAAAGAAGACGACTTCAAATACTTTCACGCGCATTCGTGAAATGTTCACATTATTAATTTTAAAAATGCATGTGCAAGGTAGGCTTTCTCAAAACAAATATGATGATATGGTAATAAATAGTTAGCGATGTCTTCGTCCGGTCTCAACAATTTTATTTGAAGGCTACAACTTTTAAAACTTAAGTTTAAAAATTAAATTTGGGTGTCAGTTGGAGAACTTATTTAGAATAAAACCGTTAAAGCGTTTATTATAAATAAATATTCAAATCAACCATTTCGTAAACTATAATAAACAATAATACATAAAATTTAAACATCACTACGCAACAATTACGCAATTTAGAGCGATCTAGTGTCAGATTCTGAAAGCTCACTTCGGACAACGCATTTTTAGACCATATTCGGGCCGCGTCAACGTGACGTCACTTGACGCCGAGCTTCAGACACGTCCACGTCCACAGGAACGGCCGAATGTAGACACGGCCTTACAGGGCGAGAGAGCGCTGGAAGATGCAAGCCTCAGTCAGCGAGCGAAGAATCTCTCTCAATGGTCCAGTCCGGCGCGGCGGTGTGGTCCATTCAGGCTCTCCCCACAATAAGCGTCGGTTGATTGTCGGCGACTGGGAGGGCGTGGTGGGGGTCCTCAGGTTCAAGGTGAAATAACCAGTTTTCTTCAAGTGCCGGGCCCTACCTCCCGGTTCCCTGGAGACCTCTCACGGCACAAACACGCTGACCGTCCTGACATCTTGAGCAACCCACTCACCCCCGAGATGTGCACACGCTGCGCCTTTCTCATCTGAGGAGTCTTACTGAGGCTGCTCAACAGAGAAAATTATTTGCCTAGGCTTTAAGATATCACGTAGTTTCTCCAAGCGAAGAGATTTGAGGGGATATTAATACCGAGGTCTTGAGAGCCGATGAGGTTGAAGCGAGGTTAGTATGCAATAGCGTCGGAATGCAAGTGCGGGGGGAAACGGAGATCCCCGACCCGCGGCATCGCCCAGCACGATTCCCGCATGTGAAAATCCGGGAGCGACCTCGCCGGGAATCGAATTCGGTTCGCCTTGTTGGGAGGCGAGTAGTGTAACCACTACACTACAGCGGCTCCTATAGTTTCGTGACATATTGATGATAACTTGAGATAAATACCAAATCATTTGAATAGTAACATTTATCGTGTTTTTGTAGCGTAAGTATGATAGTTCTAACCTAAAATATAGGTTCTTTCCAATTTCAGAAATGGTGTTTAAACACAAAGTTTAGTTTCAGTTAAAGTATTAATTGAACTCATATGATACATGACAATTTCTTTGAAATCTGACACTAGGTTCACCTGTGATTAGGGTTTAACTCTGAGGTATTTTGACTTTTAATTTTATATCAAAAGTTGAAATTGAAATATGGGGAAAACTCCAAAGCGGCACCTCGGTTACGTGGAGATCCATTCCATCGTTTCGGGTTACTTCCCGCTGAAATTACGAGTCTTGGGCTACAGTAGTTTGGGAAACCCATGCGTACTTTACAGTCTACACTGACTGTTGTTGCCATAGCCTTTAGTTGGAAAGTCCTCCTGAGCAAATACCCTTTGGAGGTAAATGGAGATATCAGCTACAAATAGAACATCCCGCACTGCACTGTGGTTTATCGGAGCTTCTTTGCCCGGGCGGGACTCTGCACGAGTTCGCTAGCCCTCCCGCAAATGCACGAGTCACAGTTTTCAAATACTAGTGCTACCAGTTGTTCTGGCACACCATTGGTTAGGTGACAGGGTCCACAGGAGTAACCACTACCGATAATTTCTTCTTGGACCAGCTTACTCAACTGTTATGTAAACAAATTTATTCGTTAGTTT
This sequence comes from Dryococelus australis, assembly GCA_029891345.1. Lineage (NCBI taxonomy): Eukaryota > Metazoa > Arthropoda > Insecta > Phasmatodea > Phasmatidae > Dryococelus > Dryococelus australis. Next base: position 366,238,872 of record CM056993.1, read on the forward strand.
ATTCGCGCATGATTTCTCCGAGTACGCGTGGTTTTGGGCAATAAAATGGCAATATTGCACTTTTATTTTGATATAGTGAGTAAAAATTTGTCGTTGTTAAAATACTTAAATATCCGCAATCACCGAGCGCAATAAAATAAACAAAAATCTTTCTGTGGAAAAATATATGTCAGTTCGGAATTACTTAAGGTCGTAATGTATTAAAATTATTCCAATTACATTTTCACAACAATCCTGCAGCCGCAGTTTGTGTTGTTTAGTCGTGAAAAAAAAAACACTAGGCCTACAGTAGAATAAAGTTTGAATCACTTCACAAGTTTCAAATATACTTTGTAGTTTAGAAATCGCACTTCATTTGGATGAAATTAATAAAACCCTTTCCAATTATTTTCCTTTTATGAAACCTGCAACTCACATAGTTAAAAAAAATGAATACAAATATATCTTTAGGTGTTAAATAAATTATCTAGAGGTCTGAAAATGTCAACGAATTCATTCGCTACAAGCCACAATTCGACTGTGCAGTCCTGACGAAGATAAAATTATTTATTACTCCACAATTTTGAAATGAATAATCCCATAATTTACAAGAATTGAAAATTTTAACGGGGGCTGCCTACTTCGGAATCGGCGGAGAGAAATAATACTTAAGGGTTTTGTGACCTAAAACGTGTCTCACATACCTTTCGTAATATCGCCTTTAAACAGAAAACAGGTTGAGCACTTTAAAGAGAGCAACCGTATTGTAAGAAAGTAAGTAGGGGTAAATTAACAATAGCTTGTGTTTTTGCCTGTTTTTTCAGTTATAAATCTTGATTCACCCACAGTTTTCAGGGTATTTAATATTTAACAAAAAACTTTTAGCAGCAATGTAAGCCTGGCAACGCTGGAGAATTGTTTTTTTTTTTTTTTAAAGCTGGTCCCGCACTATGGGCATGACTGTAGCAAATTATTTTTATTGGTTGTTATTTGCCTCCACATTTTTTGTCATCATTCCGTCATTTCTTAACCTCGATTACGACGAAACATTTTCCCCGAAATCCTCCATCACTGCCCCGGGTAGTGAAATATTTAATTTAAGAGCAACAACGTTTGAAGAATTGGAATAACAAAAACTATGCACTGGACATCTAACCAACTATATAAATGTTAGAGATTTCTATCAATAACGTGTTTCGAAAAAATATATATTTAGAAACTAACACTACACCCGTTTATCTTCAGAATCATTTAATTTTTTAAATTCTCTGTTAGGCGTATCTAATTAAGAAATGAGTGAATGCTTTCTGACAGCACTGTAATGATTTACTTGCAAGCCACAACCTCTTGAAAGACACATCTCGTTTTAAATCATTTTTTCATTATAGGCCTACGAAGGTAGAAATCGCCAGTATAAAAAAATCTTGTTGCGTTCTAAACAAGCGGAGAAAATTGGGTTTGGCTGTGTTGAGGACACGGCCATTTGTTTTGCGTGAATACGTCTACGTTGACGCGCTCGGACGCCTTGATGTTTATTTCACGTCCCCGGCACCCCTTCAATCGATTATATGGTGTTTTATGGGTATCACTGGATTGATTTTGAAATGCTCTTTCCAACCGTATACGATTTCTGTACTTTGACTTGACTTTTTGACGAGTATAGGCCGAAATTGTGTTAAGTTTTCTTAATTTTTTACATTAAACTCATACAATTTCACTATAACCTCGCCACAGTTATGTTTTTATATGCGCAATTGAATGATCTTGACGAGAGCTGTCGATTTAAACTAAAACGAGTGTCGTAGCGTCTCCTAGTCGAAAATTATACTACACACGGAAGTTATGAGATGTGGCAAAACGAACAAAAAATTCCCCCCCCCCCCCCCTTCTCCACCGCACAAGATGCTTCGCAGTCCTTGCTCAATGTACCATATTCTTTGATCCTTTGGAAATTGAGTGGTACAATTGGAGCTGCAATGCCAAACTCTATCCCTCGATTTTGTTATCAGATTTTCTGGATTGTCTCCTACTACTGTTGCAAATTTAAAGACGCATTCGCGTCAAAAACGAAACAACCCGTACATAAAATAATACATATCAATTAGCAAACTTCCGGAAACACTAAATAAACTGAGAGCAATAATATATATCGAAAATCTTCACTCAAAACCTCAGTTTGAGAAAATTATACACGCACGTGCAGACTTCAACACTGTGTCAGTGTTTTAATTTTCTTCCAGCACTACATTCATATATCAAATATGCCTACTTTTTATAGCTGTGATCCATAATAAGTATTTATGCATGGGTGAAAATCGAGACTTCGTTTATTAAGTCAGAAATATGATTTATTTTTATGTCACTTCTGTGTCACAAAGTTATTTAATACGGTTCCTGTTGCCGAAATAACCTGAAGAAAAGCATTTCTATTACATGCCTCACTATTGTTCTGGTGAATAAAATGTATTCTTTTCGGAGACCGGAAGCGATAATTGTTCTATGAGATACACAATACTGCAAATAAAGAAATCTAGGGATTACTCTTAGGTGGAAATCGCATTTATTGACTGAATGCAAGACTTCAAAATGCTCAAGTGACTGCGACTCCGACCCGTACCTATGGCAATATTCACTCTTTTTACAAAGGCTTAAAAATCTCTCAAGTCAGGTTCATCAACTTCTAATGAATGAAGAAATGTCGGCCTGTAACCACAAAGAAAAAATGACAGTCCAAAATAATCCAAAGAGCAGTGCAACACAATTCTGTCAACTGGAGATATAGATATAGTTAAACAGGTTGGAATAATACATTTAAGAAATTGTTACTGGCTCAGCATAGGACTTAAAAGGATTAAGTGAATTAAGTATTAAATAGATCCTCTATTTATTTACCAGTATAAAAAATGTGTGTTTATAAACCAGAGTAACATACTATGTTCTTCCGGAAACGACATAGATGACCTGTTTATACGCAAATATAACCGGTTTAAGTAGGTGTGTGTCTCGATTTACTTGGAAGTTAACGTTGCCCAAAATATATAGGTAAAGTAGTTAGAGCAGATAATACACGCAAAATGCAACAAACAAAGAGGTGTACGTTGATTTATCACATTTACTGAATTGTGTATTAATCTGAATGTTCTTCCTTCAAGCTCTGTTAAAATATATATATAGTGCATCTTTACAACTACAATCAGTAGGAACAATTTTTAAAGTAGAACGTGATGTCACTATATTATTACAGAAGTTTGTATAAACCATGTATAACCATTTGGTCGTATTATTATTTTTACCTAAGATATTCGAGGAAACAGATATTTACAATTAACTATGAAACTGAATTTACAATAACTTTTCAACAATAATCCAGAGATCACATATTTCCTCAGGCAGACTTTAAGAAATACACAAAGGGTTTATCAACAGTAACTTTCGCCTATGAAGTTTTTTTTTCCTTCAAAACTCCGGCTATATATCGAATCCATCAAGTAGAGCAAAAATTGATCCTGGGAATGTCCCGTGGTTATCTATGTAGTGAAACTAGAATATTTATAAGATTCCCTAGGATTTTTCTAGTATGATGCGAAGATGATCCAGGGACATTCTAGGTCTGGCCATATCCCATCCCCAAGATATCACTGGGATATTATTTAAGGGGTGTTTTTAAATCCATAGGAATCCTTCAATATACCCTGAAGATTTCATGAACAACCCGGACATTTTCTATTAATTTCCTAGCCATATCCCTTGAGCATTTTAATGATATCGCTTTAAAAGCTTTCATATCTATAAGATATCCCTATACTCTTTTACCCACACACCACATCCCAAGATATCACTAGGATGTTCTTTACACAATATTAGAGTATACACAAGGCACCTATCATATTTCAGGCAAATACCAAGAAAGGTCAAGACCTAAAAATACTGTTAACATTTCTAAAGGCTGTTCACAGTAAAGTGAGCACTTTTGGGGCCCTAGTTACTTTTTCCTATCAGCCATATTTTTTGTCATGCAAACACTTTTAAAAATATATATTGGCATTTAAGTAATAAATACAGTGTATATATTTCACCGGACTCGAAAGTTACAATAAAATAAGGTTACAATAAAATATATTTATTGACTTATTCCAAATGAGAGGTATTCAAAAAGTAGTCACTTTATCGTAAATTGCCTATAGTAAACTTTCGTCAAAAAATTAACATACTTACACTTCTCGCACGGACAGATCTGTGCACTAGATAGGTCCCTAACACATGTTCGAGGTGGTACCCAAGTGGCGGAAATTTCTTACATAATTTTTTTAAGCGGGAAAGTAAATTCTGGGATATTGAGTATCTCCTACAATAGCATTTATCAATTAGCTAATATTTTAACGCTAGGAAAATATAATATTTCATGAATAAATATTGTGATATCAGTTTTAGTTTGGAACTGCAACGATTTCATTATTCCAGTGTGTGAATTTTATTAGAGCATTTCAGCATTATTGTGTTTAGCACTCAACATTTACAATTTTAACTGGAAACTGTGATGCCATTTTCTAGACGTTCAGTACAATGAAGACATATATACATATATTACACAGTAATAAATAACTTGATTAACAATTTCTCAACACGAATCTAATTTATTGCAGCTAAGTACACAGTACAACGGTATTATGGGTAGTCTATATTTCTTGAATTTACGCACACCTTCGTCTCTATCTCGTTCCTTTTTCATTGCAAAGTGAAGGTACTATTGAAATCGTAAAAATATGATTAACTCCAAGGCTGAGGACTACACAAGTGTTAAGAAGAAAAATTAGGCATCGGAATGAAAACATCATGAGTTGATACAAATTTTATTTTTTTCCTTTAAATGTTGTACATTTTGACCTGTTGTGAACTCGAAGTCCGAATATTGTTCCTTCACTGTTGTTGTTCAATGGTTCGTTTCCTCCGCTTTCCTGAAAACAAACATATAAGTATTTTTACAACCACACGTAGGCCTACATTACAAAATAACGAAACAAATTCTAACTGAAATAAGATCTGAAAAAAAGCAAGTTAAAGTAAGGTTTGTTATATGTGTCGTACCGGTATTATCTGCTGCTTCTGAAAGGAATCGTAATTCCTCTATGCAACCAATTTTCAATACCCTGTTGCCTGTGAATGGATACAAAGTGTAATCATATGAAATGCCAATGCTTGAATAAATGGGGTAAACAAAGCATGCATTTCCGAATATTGAAACAAATGCAAATTTTCCTTAGCATCCTATTCTGAAATTTGTTTAAAAACCAAAAACTCCCTTAGCTGTTTCTTTCTATTTATTAATGGTTTTTTTTGTAACGCATGCATCTATTAACTTCTAAATGAGTAAAAAATTTTAACCCCTATAAATATCTGAAGAAAGGGGAGCAAATGTGAACGTGTTGTTTTCCAGCCTTTATTATTTGCAATTGTTGTTTTGGTTACTTTTCACAGTTAGCGACATTGTCCTCTGTATTCAGGTAAAGTTTTTAAGTTAACCATACATTTTTCGGTTGTTTGTTATGTCTCAATGATTCGTTTTTTTTTTTTTTTCTTCATAAATTGATTGATGATTATCGAGCGAAACATTGCAGTGGTAAACCATTCCACTCGTGTTTGGACTGTACCACAAGGGTCTTTCTTAGGAAGATTTCTGTACTTGGTATACATTAATGATGATATTTTCCTTCCACTTTATGGAATTTTTTTTCTGTTTTCACATGACATCAATTTTATATAGAAGATGAATTTACCAAGTTCATTACTAAAATTACTTTATTAAGACCTACTGCTAGAGGCATAGTTAATAAGTCAGTTTTTCCAAAATTTAACATTTTATTTCGTGAACAAATACATAAATATGAGATAACTATTGGCATTACGATGTACGATGTGTTAATCAAGCAAGAATATTCTGTTAACTTTGTAGGATTATTGATGTATTATCATCCAGTTTGAGACATTTATGTAACCACTAATGAGATTACTGTGTATACGGATACATAAATTAACACCAGAATTAATGTGTATTACATATGTGTTGTGCTATGGTGATACCTAACATATTTTATATCTGTTTAGGGAAATAGCTTTTATTTTAATTTATAAAATTTCTTATACTGATTTTACGCCACAGTTTAATTATATAAGTTCTTAAACCTCTGTTTACAAACTACAGTAATTAGGACACTAAATGGTTTTTAGCCTTTTAACAAATAACAAGTTAAGTTACACTTTCAATTATTCTTCCTCTAAGTGTCAAAATCTATGTTCGATGGCGCTTTTATATCAAATTAATCATAGACTACCTACCGCATATAATTAATATGATGTAAAATGTAATGAAAACGTTCCAAATTATTCCACAAGATAAAAAAATCACTCATATTCAACACAAAGAATATGTACACTATGGAATTGCTGAGAGTGAAAATATGCTATTAAGTATTATCACTTGTTTCGAAAAGATATATTCTCAATACATGTTAAGAGGTTTTCCTTAAAAGAATACGCGGGGACATATTTACAGTTAGCCTCACGATCATTTGGTCGAATTTAGACTTTTCCTAGTATCATGAGTTGATGTGCTTACTATATAACTTGGTATATATTATTTATTTTCAAATATTATATACAAATTACTTGACACAGATATGCCATTAACTCTTTTCATTTATATTTTTGATATTTTATATACTTCTTCCTTAGTCAGAGCATAATACTGCTTAAGGTCACGATGAAATAGATAACTTGACATAATTTTCTAATTTGAGAAACAGCGATTATTTCGTTCATTTATATGTTTTCAAATATTTTTCTGACCAAACGTGTTATTTTATGCGACTGTTAACGTACGCAATAAAATTAAACTCTCAATATGAGTGCACTGATATTTTTTATGTTAAGCTGATGTTTTGAGACATGCGGAATGTGCATTGTGGATAAGAGAACGCTGCACACATGAGCCCATCACCATCACAATAACAGAAATTAAAATCTTAAAATTTGTGCAGAATTTTCAAGACCACTTAAAGGTGTTGGAACATAATTTTCGTATTCAGTTTCGACAACGTCAAATAGTGTAATTTTCAATTTTCTCCAATTGAAAAGTGGAACTTGACAGTCCCACAACAGCTGACACCAGCCATAGTAGCTAATACAATATCCAAATATAGATAGTCGAAAATAGTGAATTACTATGCTGTAGTTACTTTCAGTCCAGACAAGTTTAAACTATATGTTAAACAGTTTAATGAGAAACTGGATCACTGCATTTTTAAAACTAGATCTTTAGAGCGAAAAAGTAATGTAAATTTTATTTTCCGTAATGAAAATAACAAAAGCTTAATTGATGAAGGATATTCGCTGAATGTTTCTGATGTTTTTTTAACTTTATTGCTTAATGATTATCTGTAAAACAATTCCTTTCCATTACATACTAATGGACATCGTACATTTCCCATAATAAATATATATTACCAGCACTGAAAGTAAAATAATGTACGGGCAAAATGTTTTCGATAGGCGAAGTTATGCTACGATATTCTCAAATTTCTAAACAATGGAACATTTTCGAGAAAAAAAAAAGATATTTTATTTAAGAAAATATATCCCCTTGAGCCGAACAACAACAAAATATCAGATCGACTTTGAAAACATCGTAGTTAGGAGCCGCCCAAATCTCTCTACTCAACAAAATATCAGAGTCACAATACAATAAGAATACGTATTTTTCAGGAAAGTAAAAACAGAATTTTAATGAACAACTATTTTGTTAAAACATAACTCTGGATCTCTCAGAAGACCCAGTTTTGATTTCTATGAGTTGACAACTAGGAAGAACAAGCACATAATCAATAAATCGAATTATTTATAAATTTCCTTCCTCCTTCTCCGTCTTTATATTTAAAATACATATATCTGCATCTCCCTCAAATGTGTTCTTAACCACACAGGAATATTATACAAGGAGCCCTAGTTCCCAGACCACAATTTAATACGCAGACTTCTTAGAGCACGCTAGAGCATAAGTGTATTAGCAGACCATTATATTTTTACTCTTCGTTATTTATTCGGTATGGTTATCAATTCCATTTGCAACAATTTTCCCCGCGCGCTTGACCACGTATAATTAACAAATAGGCTCACTGCCTGCATTTTCTGCACGTTGTAATTAGTCACGTAGCTAGCCGAGCTTGGTCTACATTTCTTCTTTCGTGACAAAAGCCACGAAGAACTTTATTTTATAATGGTTTAAATATTTAATTATATTTTCAGCAGGTTGTGCAAAATATATTACACAAAATATATTGAATTAATTAAGTATAGATACAGTTTATTCTGCACTTAAGCAGAAATACACATAATTGACAATCAAAGAAATAGTATATTGGGGTTTTTAATTAATGATTAAAAATGCACAGGCTTTCCTGCCAAAGTGAAATATGTGTATCATATTGTAAGAGGGATTAGGTATTTGACCAACGAAAATTCTGAAATATTTTTAAATATTATTATTATTATTTTCATATTTCGGCAAAGTAAAAAGATATTTAGAAAATTTATTTTCTCTTCAAAAATGTATTCGATATCATAGTATTATACACTAAAAACATTGTATTTTCACTTTTGTTCTAATGGAATGCAATATTTTAATTCTCGGTCATTACATCTGAAGATTTTAATACAAATTATGAAGAAGTATTACACGACTGTGTAATTTATACAGTACTGAAGTGAAAGTATAACATTCTCAGAGCACTACACTGTGATCTAATCACATGCGCACACACACACACACACACACACACACACACACACACACACACGAACGCACACACCTGGTTTTCCTAAAGTACACGTGCAGGTGAGTTTAGATGTCTTCGTATAAACCTGTAGTCTTTCTTTGGTTATTGGCCACGTGTCTTTGTGAAAAGATACTTTCTTACTTGAATGGGTCAATGAGAATTAATTTCCTCCGATACTGAATGCCTGTGATTGGTGAGTAGTCACCTATATGCCATAACTGTTAGATAATCCAATCGCAAAAGCGGACCTGAGACCAAATGTTTTCATAGCCATGCAGTTACAAAATTTTTCTTCTAAAGTTGGTGTTCCGAAGCACGGTATATTCATTCTGCCATAATATTTCAATAATATCTCTGAACGTTAACTAGTCATTTACTTCGAGAGGTTTATGTCATATAAAGCGTGACGAAAATGCATGTTGCGAGGTGTGAAACAATTTATGAAACTACACATTTTCATCACCAAGTTTACATTTTTTTTAAATGTATTTACTCGCGAATACATAAGGAGTTTGTGCCAAATTAGAAACAGTAGTGCTAGAAGTAACTTCTTCGTTAACAGCAAAAATATTTCCAATATGTATGTCGCTTACATCGATGTTTGAAAAATCATTCTTATGCCGAGGAAAGTTACAAAAAAAAAAAAAAAACGAAGAATAAAAGATATTTCAGTTAGATCACCGCCAGCTTTAGCAATAAAGTCTTTCAAAGCAAAACAAAATAAAATATTAACTCAACAACTAACTTGGGGCCGCGGCGGCTCAGCGGTTAGACTGCTCGCCTCCCAACAAGGCAAGCCGGGTTCAATCCCTGGCCGGGTCACTCCGGATTTTCGCTAGTGGGAATCGTGCCGGAGACGATGTCTCTGGTTGGCGAGCTTTCTCGGCGATCTCCCGATTCCCCCGCTCTTGCATTCCGGCGCCGCTCCATTCTCACCTCATTTCACCATCTTCGGCTCTCAAGCCTCGTTGATAATAGCCACTCAAATCTCTAAACCAACTCAACCCAGCAACATAACTTCCTTGTATCTGTGTTATATTCCTTACAAAACGGCGTGCCTAATTTCTCATGTCCAGTGATTATAATAAAATATTCTGCTTGGCTAATATCTACTTTTTACTATGGCAATTTAAATATTATTAAGACATTTAATATTAGTATTGCCTCACGCAAAATAATTAATAAATGTGGATGAACTGATATCCAGAAACGTCCTAATATCTTAGAAACACAAAACCAAAACTTCTGCAATTCCCGTTCTTCATTAATTTTGAATATGGGGATATTTTGGCGCTTGAAAGCCGATCTAGAAATGCAGTTTTTACATTTTTCTTCGCATTTTATCTTCTGATTTTTAAAAAATCATTAAAGAAACAAGAAACTTTGCGCAAAATACCTAGAAGCGATATAGCAGAGGGATACAGGCTTGTACGTCTTCTTAGAAACGCCTCGCGTGTCCTGTCTATGTTTAGAAACGCGGTTGTATTTTAGTGATAGATGTTTTTTAAACGACTGCTTTGCTAATGTTTTGCAGTGGCATGACTTATCTCTGAAGTCATAATTAAGATTGCAATCGAAATTAGCATACTTGGCATGCGTAACAAATTTGAAAGAAAATATTATTCTATGTTTATCGTTGTGGAAATTATTGCCCCATGAAAAATTTCTCACTTAGCAGCAATTTAACCAATCATAACACATTTCGCATACAAAAATTAACATGAAAAAAATTAATGTAAGCGAACTTCACAGAATTTAGGAACATTTCTTCATATTGCTGCACGTATTTCTTACAACGATTACACCGGTAGTGCCTTTTGACAGATTTTGATGCATTGGTTAGTATCCGATATAATTGGACATTTCATGATATGCTACGTTAATTTTAATGCCTGTATAGAAGAATTCATAAGTTTTTAATCCATTCCTATTAAGTTTTGTAAGACAGTAGTGGAAGGAGGAGCAAGAAGACACGCGGGGCAAGATGGCATTTCGTCATTTCACAATGACTATTTTGGCAAACATTTGGTGATCCTGTTCTTAGTGGATGTGTTCAGTATGGTAAAAAAAAACGTGGGTATTGTTCCCTGTGAGATGTTTACAAGGCGATGCCCATATGATAAATAAGTCGTATTTAAACCTTATTCGTGCAAATAACAAGCGCTGTTTGAAGTTATCACGATAACCACCATGCAATACCAGGCTAGTAGCGATTTTATATCGTCATAGGATCTGAACAATTAAATGTATTCTGATGGGGATAGATCTGCTGACAAGATATTTGAATTTTGGTGACTATCGTACACAGCAATATTTGATATAGTCTATAGATTTAGAATAAAAATTACCACTTTTTGCGAAGAAAAAAAATAGACATAAACTACAAAATTAGTATGTACGCCAAAATAATCGTCAAAAAATTAACAAAATAATATTATCTACAATTCCATTATACGGGAATTATAAATGTAAGTGTTTTGAAGAAAAATTAATTTTTAAACAAAATTTTTAAACAGGAGCGTTGAAGAAGATAAAATCTGGTTAAAACTAAGAAGTTTTTTCTTCCAATTTTGTTATTATGCACATTTTACCCATTGGTTTTGTGATTTTTGTACTTATTATTCGAAAAACAGACAACAGTTTTTGACTCAAAAAGTATACACTGTATCAACTATTGCTTCGTGTGATGCCTTTGTTAATTCATAGTTATAAGCACTAAAACAAACCCCATAGAATTATATTAAGTAGTTCAAGTTAAGTTATTGATTTTATGTTTCGGGAAATCGTGCACTGCTAGATATTACATATCTCTTAAGAAATGGAACTGCTTGTCATAATTGTCTGCGAGCAGTGCTATAAATACGTCCGTCAGATTCTTACGTTAAAAAAAAAAAACTTCTCGAGGAGGGGAATTTATTCAGTCAACTGATTTAAAAGCGTTCAGTTATCCATGAATGAAGCACGCCGGGATATTCAGGATTCTCGCTCTTTACAAAATCCTCATTTCAGACGCTAGCGATTATTGAGCCAGCAGTTCACACGTAAACTAAAATGAATGTCCCTAATTAACTTTATTGGGAAGTTCATATACCTTCCGTTTAAAAACGCTTTTTGCTTCGCCATATATGTTCACTTTTTAGTTTACTGACTCCAATGAAATTATGTATCGAATAACTAATGAAATCCATATAAAAATGTAATTTTCTTATGGGAACTTTTGTACTAACAGACTTTTTTTCTAGTAAGTAATAAAATCTTCATAAATGTATTTCCGAGGTACATTTTTAAAGAATGATTCAGTGATGCCTACATAGGCCCTACTAGGCTGAGTCAAATGAATAACAAAATACTTTCATACTACAATTTACTGGGTAGAGAAAATGTAAAATTGCGTTCATTTATCACACGGACCTCCCCGCCGTGCAACAAAAACCATCCAGTGCTTGCATAATGAATGAAAATTGAAAACCTCGAGGAGAAACAATTATTTCTGCGTCGTGTGTAGTTACTTGTGCACCGCCAGCTGCATCTCGCCGTCGGATCTGGAACATGCACTTTTATTGTGCGATGGTAAAATTCTATGGTTTTTGATTCCCTTCGCTATTAAAGAAAATAACGAACCTATGCTACTATTTACTGCATGTCAACGGCGAAGGCGTCACATTGACTCTACTATTACGAGTACCGTATCGCCTTCGTTCTCACCCCCCCCCCCCCCCTTTTCCCCCCTTTCAGCCGTCGGTCGTGTCAGTTATGCATCGCACTATGCCACTTTCTCGTACCGTCTTACAGCACATCCGAAAAGTGTTACATATTTTATCTCATTTTCGAGGTTTCCATCTGACGTACCCTCGTACAATTGGTTGAAAGGATAACTTTATTTGGCTGTGACGGGAATACTGTAGACGTTGATAACTATGCACTGTATTTTTTTTTTTTAGATTTGTACTAGGATTTATTTAGAAACTAGTTGCCGAATATACTTTTTGTACGGGGACCAATAAATACGAGTGAATTTCAGATAGTGTTAGTGTGGACTGTGCGTAAAAAGTAATATCGAATTGTTACAAGCAAGTCTTGTAGACTTCAAGTTTATTATAAACATGAAGCTACAAAAACAATCAAGTGTGTTTTCTAAAATAATGTATTGTAAATATATAACATGTCAACAGCAGAGTTATAAAAAAAAAATCTTCGACATCTAGTTGCCAAAGAATAATGGGTAACAAGTAGAGAAAGTTTTTACTGTGCGCGTGTACATCTCAACGCATGCAGTTAGAGCCCACAACCAGCCCTGGTTCGCAGAGAACTGTTAGCTAACTACTAGAGTCCCTATTCTGTGCATGTTAACTGTCTTTACGGAAAGACAGTTACCACGTAACGATATTCAACGAGGCGGAACGGTATTACGTGACTCAAATGTCGCCAGGGCGGTCTTTCGAATGTTTCATGACTGTCTTTATGAAAGACAGTGGAAATAAAATGGTCGACGTGTTGATGTCAAATCTAGCAAACTCACTCAAGAGAAAAAAGAATTTGCATCAAAGTGCGCTATGAAGAAGAGAAATATTAGACTGTATTATATTTACGCACAAAAAAAATGGCGTCCCTGATGCAACTAAAAATAATATTTTATTTTTCTGTAGTGATGCCTTACACTTCGCTCTAACCTAACAGCGATACAAACTATGGACTCGGCCAAAGTCTTAGAACGGCTATCTCGTAAAGCCCAAAGCGATTTGAAAACTTGGATACAAAAGAAAAAAAAATCGTTTTAAAGTTTGATTCTTAAATGTAGAAAGAAACAAATGCCGTTTACAATAGTAAATTTACTACACAAACGTAATATGTGACACGAGATACTTTGTAATAATATAAATAAATATACAATTCCGCAAGCAGATTGTTGTTTTCAGAACGGAGCCTGCATAGTTAGCAAACCCATGCGACGCCAGAAAGACAGCCATAAAGACATGCATGGCAGAATATCACACAACGGCAATCACGGGTAACTGCCGCTGCAGCTGTCGTTATAATAAAGATACTGGCAGTATCTTACTTCGAACAAAGTAGTCGTGTGCAATATGGGCAGTCGTTTGTTTGTGATCCCTCGCTCTTAAACTCCCACACATTTATACGATCATTTTGTTTGGAAGTCTGGTGAGCTATGTTCCTTAAATCTACTACGAGCATAAAAAAAATAATTCTCGGCCATAAAATACGAGAATGAGCTTCATAAAATGACACCAGCTATTTATTCGGTTCTGTATTGCTATAGGTGGAGGCAAGTATGGACGCGTCCTTGAACCTAACAGGTTTTCAACAGTCATTAATGTGTACATTTGTTGAGTTCTCTGTAGGCCAGTGAACAAAAGCCTTGGCAAAATCTATAAGGGACGACCAATGAAATATTCAACTCCTAGCAGGCACACAAATGTTTCGCGGTTTACCTTGCAGGGACTGACGATTTTGATAAGTAATTTCGTCGAGTGATGAGAACGTTAAGCAAGTTGAAGTTACATAATAGAGTCCCCAGGACGCCACCGCGAGATGTGGAGGGTCAGGGCAGTAAGAAAGACTAGAGAAGAGCAAGGATGCCCTCAGCATGAATCTCATTACTCTCCATTGAAGAATTAAACCGCTGCCCTTTCACGGACCTCCCCCCCCCCCCAACCCCCTACTTGTCTTATGTCGGTGTGGATCGGGTTTGCTTTCCGGTGTAGAGAGCCAGGGATCTCCCACCTGCAGGCAGGTACGCATTGTCCGGTGGACTACCGACAATACGAGGCGCTTCTTGCCTTGCTGAAGCAATTGGAACGACGAAGAAGGGAAGAGCACGTTAAGTGAAGCGAATTGAAGAGATTTGGGCGGCTCTTAGCAGCTTAAAAGAGCCGATGAGGGTGGTTGAGGTGAGTATGGAGCGGCACCGGAATGAAGGGGCGGGGAGAAACGGGAGATCCCCAAGAAAATCGGCCGAGCAACAGCATCGTGCGGCACGATTCTCACTTGCGAAAATCCGGTGACCCGGCTGGGGATCATATCATAAGCATGGGAGAATCCAAGTAGTGAAGGAGGGGGGGGGGGGGAGGTGGTAAATATGATGCCCTGACTTATTCTTAGAGACCTGGAAATTTCACGAGTTAAGTTCCACAGTTCGATGTACAATCAAGCAAATTTCAAATACGCATTGGTCATTTTCCGTCACAGTCAAGGGCTATAATTTGACAAGAATTTTGTTGCCGGTTTATTACTAGCTCAAGTTTCTCCAGTTAATGTCAAATAACGTATGGACCAATTACAAACGGAATATAAAGGTGTGACGCTTTGAATTCTAGCTTGACCCGAAATGAATCAGGGAACTATGCGGGTCTTAACTGGAGATTGGTAGAGCACAGCGAAATTCGCGTTATTATTTAGCGGTAGACTGAACTCCAAGTTACTGTGCATTTGACCGACTAATACTGTAGGCTGGCAGTATGTCTGACACGCATCGCGGGAATACTGAGAAAATAACGAATCTTTAGCGGTGGACTGGTCAATATTCTTTCACGAAGTCAAGGTGACTTCACTTAAAGGTTAGCGGCCAATTAAACCACTGACTGCGCTCACTTGTGTACAAGGCAATGGAGTTTATCATGTCACCGGAAGATAACGCGAATTTAGCAAGCCTATACTTATTCTGTAAAAAAAAAAAAAAAAAAAAAAAATGAAATGGTTAGTAGAGGATAAACTGTTTATTTTCTTAAAATCATGTGATTTAAATTCTCTAGGGTATTTCAAGTTGTATGTATTACAGAAACCCTAATACACGGGGTTGGGGGGGGGGTGTAAATATGATGTCATATCCTATGCTGTAAAAAAAAATGTTTACGAGTTAGAGATATAGAGTTTATTTTCTTAAAAAAAAAAAAAAAATCATCTGGCGCAAATCCTCTGAATTTCAAGGTGGATTTGAAGTTAATTTATGCTGCTTGATATGTTTTACAGAAATCTTGAGCAAGTGTTTACTGCAATGCATTTAAACAGTAAATTGTTTCGTTATTTACTATGCCTAAGCACATCTGGTGTGAATTTTGGAATTATAGTGTTAGCATTTGTAATGTGCCATATTATTTTTGATAAACGATTTGGTTACGTACCTTACAAATGTAGAGAACTTCCAGCATCAGTAACATTTTTCATTAATAAGGTTGCAATTTTATTTGGCTTCACAATATTTTATTATTGGCTAACAAAAGGCACAAATCCTTTCGTGTTCTGCAGCATGACATTTTGGGGTTTTTTTCATTATAATAGCTACTAAGCTTTGATAAAATACCAAACAGTTGGAATTTTCTTTCTTTACAACCGATCATTTTTAGTTTAGTTACCATTATTTTATTGTACTTTAAAGTAAGAACTAAGCCAATCAAATAATCGTTTCCTAGTCTAAAGTTGAATTATCTCCCGCTTTTTTAGCCTCGGTCTTGGTTAGCGCCACTGAATTGAAAGTCGTGATGAGTATGACAAATGAATTTCGCAATAAACTCAAATAAAATATTATAGCTGATGATTTTACTGCTACTTCAATTCTTTCCGTGGTGAATTGCGAATAAATTGTTACTAGTATAACGCATTCCGTTTAATGGCGGTTTGTTGCATCAAAAGAATCCTAATCAATATTCCAAAAATATTTTAATTTTATTTCAAATTGCGTGAAAACCCACGTGTGCCACCCGTAAACGTAGATAGAATCGGGCTTAAAATGTGACAATATGGGCCCTATTATCGCCGTGTGCTTAGCGCCGATTCCTGCGGAATAACGTTTCATCGGCTAACTGCTTTAAAATTGTGAAACTTGTCACATGGTAGTTTAAGTCAGTTCATGGAAAGTGCTCAGGAGACAATTAAATTGGGTATTTGGGAGTTTTTCTGTGCGTAGGAAAGTTGGCTGAAATGGAATTAACGTACGGCAATCGTTTTCTTTATAAGCACGCATTTAACGACTAGGCTTCAACAATAAACTAAGTATTCCCACAGTCCTGCCTAAAACTGAATAAAGTTCCTCTAGAAATAAAAGATAAATGCCGAAACAGCGAAGAAAATATCGAATTTCAAACGAGTGTGATTATTTCCAAACGTTATTTCCATTTTTATAGGTACCTACCTGTATATAGAACTTTAAATAAAAAATATTTATTTCTATTTTATAGGTACGTATCTGTATACAGACGTTTAAATAAAAAAAAAATATTTCGACTGATTATAAGTGACACGGCACAAATACAGTGCAGGACTGTGGTAAACCATGGAATGTTGAAAATAATTTTGTGATACTGTAATAAAATAAGTAAAATAATTATCTGCAACAGCTAAGCTACGCATTAGTTCTCTAAACTTAAAATTATTTTTTTAAATTATACACTTCAATCATTTTTGGATGTGAATGCCATATAAACTATACTGATGTGAGCCATATAGTTTCGGACGTAACCGGGTACCTCTGGACGTTCAATGTGCATTTATAAAAATTGTGCTGAGATTTACAAGCTTAGGCTTTGATCAAAATCGTAATCGCCTTTTAGAATTCAACTTTAATGAAATTACAGTATAATATTTCCGTTCTCTAGTATTAACGAGTTACGCTTTTCCGCCTTTTTTGACCAGCCAAATTTTATAACCCTCACAGGTCTTGGTGAATTGTTCTAAGTAAACTATAATTAATATGAAATTAATTTGACAGAAATGTTCGTAATTTATTGGGTTTTTAAATTTATTCTTGTTGGAATCTTCGCGAGGTGGATACTCTACGAGGGATTATGAAAACATTGTGTGATACACCACTGCGTGCAGCCATCTTTAATGGCGTCACTAACAAGCGACAGTCTTGAGGCATAACCTACACCGAGAGCGCAAACTCATTTTGCAAAATTGTATTATGTATATAATCTTGTAAAAGTGTATATTATACATATAAAATAATTGGCAGTCTTCTAATTTTCTGTAACTAAGCATAGACGGTCCATTCCACTAAATATGGTATTCATTTGTTGCAGCTAATGCGAGACGTGTTCATGCTACACAAGACTGTAGCATGTTGAGAGCATTAGAATCTTTGTTAAATGTATACAAAATTGTATTATAATACCCACACACATTCAATATATTAAAGTATTAGCGCATACGATGCAAATGCACGGGCATGTGTTAAAAACGTCGAAAGTCGTAGACGCTTATTGTACTTCATAGTACATTTTGTTTCATTATTTTTTTGTGTATAAATATCACTTATAACTTAGTCCAACCCCCGAAGAACAGAACAGCGTGTTTCCCTTCTTACACCGTAAAATAACGTTTAAGTAGCTACTGCAAGTGGTTGGCAGCTATGTGACATTCATTTATCGCTGAAATTAACATTTTCCATGACTTGTTATCGAACTGGTGTTTCGGTGATACGGCAGTATAAGTAATATAGTTCCTTTCAGCAAGAAAATCAATGTACAAGTTTTAACTGTTGCGAAAAGTGCGATATTTAAAATATTTATTTCACCGACTTGAGGTTTTGAAAATTTTATAAAGATTTTTAAATACCAAGAAACGAATTATTGACCAACTAACATCATACAACGAGCAGGTATAACAGTACATAACCATTAAGTGATAATTGACGTGTGATTTTCTGAGGCATTTACACCAGAACAAGTAAAAATGTGTCTCAAGATTAAATATGAACGTGCGAAAAGCAAATGGCTATATAAATTATAATTTTTAAATGTTACCGAGGTTTTTTATTTATACTTACAGAATTATAATATGATGCTGGGAATAGAAACCGTTATATTTGCTAGGGTTCAGTTTTGGTAACACATTTGGAGAACTTAATTATTGTATTTTACGTTAAGTTAATTTACCTGAACTTCAACTAATTAACTAGAATATCAAACAAAAAACGAGAACGTCGTCCTATCACACAGACAAATATATTATATGTTAGGAGTTACCGTTAACAGTATTTTTAATTTGTAGACTTTTAACGAAAAGATACTCATAAAGTTTAACTTAAAATTTAATTGACGTATGCGATAGATCCAAAAGTGCTACATAAATGAAATAAAAGCAAACAAATGTATACACTATTCTGCTTCCCTTTGTATCTAATTTTACATAGCTCTATTTTTTAGAGAATTAAAATGTATACCAGTATTAAAACCTACACAATGCACCATTAAACAAAACTTATATTCTACGGTCGTTCGGAGTTGATAATATTCAAACGAATTATGTAATATGTCACTTACGGTATTTCTTATTAGACAAAGAGGTAACCAAATACTTTTTGATACTACAAAAGTTTTAAAAAAATGTGGACGTCTCAAGCATATCCCATAAATAGTAACATTTCAGTACATTTAGCTTGCACTTTGACCTTAACAGAAGACGTTCGGTATTCGCAGTGGAAAATCTGAACACATATATATTTTCTACACGTAAACACCAACCAGTTAACGTAAAAATGGCCATGTTTGACTTCAAATGCTGAGAATTGCCTTTGCTTAGGAAACGAGAAAAGCGTATGAAAATATCGAGTCATTTCGTATTGAAAACATGCCTGGTTAAAGTCACATATATTTAAAGCTTTGTAATAACCTGTCTTTATCTTCAACATTTTGAAACACAATTTTCACGAAAGATGGTTTTGATATGAGCTATTAAAATTACAGCATTTCGAAAGATGGTTCGTACCAGAAATCGTGTATTTCTTCTCAGTTACTCTCCAGGATATGTTTTGTTAGAAAAATAATTTGAATCCTGCTATTTAAGTGGTAGAAGTACCAATTGGTACCAAGAGATTGCATTCTGGGTGACGAACCTTACATCAGGCAGCACGCAAACTGCGAACTGTATGTCAGCCTAGATTCAACTCGCCAACATGTTTTAGTTATTTTAAAATCAACAAATTTCTCATACTAAAAAACTTAGACTCACAATTTAATTTAATAATTAAAATATTACTTGAATTAACATATAATCCTAAAATAAATTTATGACGAGAAAATTGAAAATCTCTCCTTGTCCGTAATCGAATGTCCTATAAATCTAAGCGCAACTGCGTTTTATGTTTCATTTCGTAGTTCATGAAAATATGAATAGGAACAGCAAAATTGTAATCGGAATATTTTCTGATTCAGTAAACATAATTTACACTGCTACAGTCACATCTTAGGTGGCGATCTGATTTAATTTTTAAAATGTTTTTTAAATGTTAGGCATGTTTTTATATATAGTTCCCATTTTATATTTACTTTCTCGTTTGCGTTTTTTACGGGTTATTTTATGTTTATGCAATACACATGATTAAAAACTGGAAAAATTTAAGTGCTTTTATTTCAGCTTCAAAATTTTTTTGGGTAACTTTAGTTATATTTTTATAAAATTATAATAGCTACAAATATTTGATTTGGAACCAACTGATAAAATAGAGAGACTTAAAAATATATTTTTTAAGTATTACAACATATTGCATATATTATGCAATTTCCCTATTTATTATGTCAATTTTTGCTAAAATTATGACGAAATTTGAAACAAAAATAATTTTTTTAAAGTCTTTTTGAGTTTAATAATTTCAGGCTAAAGGTATTCGAATTATTCATATATTTATTCCCAAAACCAGTGTGATTTGTGTACACGCCCATTACCCTACGTCATACAATATTAAGTATAAGAGAGATTATGCTATAACGTGAAATGCATTATTCAATAAATATCACGTGCATTAGCAGAACATGTTTCTGTACTTTTCTACAATTTCGTATATATCTCTACGGTGTCAAGGTCAGAGAAGCACTAATTATTATATAACTGAGGTACCTACTCTTTACCAAACACTTTATCATAATCTATTTTAATATTACATCCTCTTTATTGTATACTGCCAGTATTGAAAAAGAATTCACGTATATATCTTCGACTGTTCCATGCTTGAGTACATTCGTCACTAAAGACAAATCCGTGCGTAGTAGATTTTCAAAATATATTTGATGACGTGTATAGTATTCAAGTAGAATACACTTCCCAGGAAAAAAAAAAATTAAGAGTGCGTTAGTTTTGTAAGTTCCAAATTGATATTCTTTGAATTTTTAGATTAGATGTTGTTGTAAGAGATTCCTTTCTTTATCGTCCATTACTTTCGCTGAAATTTTTAAAGGAAAAAGTTAAAAGTCATCCAGACGTTGCACATCAAGCTGGAAGAGTATAGGCACATGTCAGCTATGCCGGATAATGAAGAAGCGAACAAGAGAAGACGGAGAAATCGACTTTTCGATAATCATGTGTCGCATACCGGGGAAATCTACATGTTCAGTGACCTGAATAGGCAGGTATTGAAATTCATCTGTAAGTAGAAATAAACTGTTCATTCTGCATGCTTTCTGCTACACTGGGAGGCCAGAATAGGTCGACATTTTTTTTATGTGCAATCAGCGTTCATCAGCTAAGCCATCGATGAATTTCCGCGTTTGGCTCACTCTGTTTGTAAATGTGTGTGCTTATGCGGCAGCTGGGGTTCGTGTTTCGTCAACGACGAACCAACTTGAAGTCGTGTGGTTGAAAACTAAGGGCCAATTTCAGAATGTATGGTTTAGTTCTGGTCAAGGTCTGATTCAATTTTAAGTGCTGATTAGCAACACTTTCTGTTTATCAATTGGCGGTTGGGAACAACCAATAATTAATTTTCCAGTAACCACTGGTTATCTCAAATACAAGAATACGAACACTGAACCAATTCAGAACGTTCAAAACAAACATGGTGGTCATTCATGGCTGATGTAGGGTAATGCTGTACATTTACAACATTAGTGAGCTTTGCAGATAATATCACTTGAGTATTTGATGGCGACGACAACGAAATTATTGAATAAACTACAGACGTCAAATAATAATATATAATTGTCCGGTTTTGTTCAGTCTAAGGAACTGTTCTGGTTCTCCTTGAAAATACACATATCATCTTAGATGAATATTCTTCCATTCAGAAAACATAAGAGATACTATTTATTACACGAAACTGTTTTTGATTATGATAGCTGCATGTACTATTTCGAGGAAATGTATTTGTCTGTGTTTTCAGAAACATCTACATACAAAGAGAAGTGTTTGTTTATGTTAATGGAGAAATAAGAATCGAAACTCAAAAAAAGTCCTGAACCATCTGCCCTATTCAAATGGCCCAAATTTAACCTAGTGAAGTTCTAGTTTTTGAAAGGAATATCTAATAAACACAGAAGTTTACAAGTAGAAAATTTATTGTAATTACGAAGTCTCAAGGGCCTCAGCAGAGACAACGTATGTATTTTTTTTTTTGGGTCTACGAGTGAAGCTTGCACAATATGGAAATACGTTTCAACAGTACGAAATAACTAGAACAGTTATTATTTAATTTGCCATCTTTTGGGAGCTCTCCTCCATAGGCCACACAAAATCACACAACATGATGCATATACTTGTGAACCAGCGTTGTTTTTTAAAACTACGATAGTACATTTAACCAAAGGAATCAATTAATTAGTTTCTTAAAAAACAAAAATGGTTTACTATCATAGCTACCATCTACGTATAGGTGTAAATGAGCTTTGCTTAACCAGTATTCATGAACAACAGACGCCAGCCTTATAAGTAACCCAGTCGTAAGCCGAAACGTCACTGAATGTTTGCCAATCAAACTTTCAGTTTCTTAAAGCACGTTTACACGGTGATAGTATCTACCACGATAGTAGCTATCACAAAAGTGTGTGAAAGTAACTGTCGTGGTAGGTCCTGTTTATTCACGCCATCAAGACATGCTGCGAGAGTTAACCTCAAAAGAGACATATCCGACAACACGTATATCCGTATATCCTTATGTTACATCCTTATGCCAAGAGTTTGATATTTATTGGGGTGGTTAAATGTCATGACAGGATATTGATGACATGTAAACATATATTGTTCCCGTGGTTTATTACATGCCAATAAATGTGCTGTCATTACTGTCGTGTCATACATATATGTTAATACAAGGCCTGCCATAACGCCACATAGTGTAAGAACCGCGACAGATATAAACAGAATCAAAATAATACCCCAATTTTACTGTCAAAGTGAACACACGTACAAATTTATGAGGCGCACTATCACGGTAGCGATGCTACACGGTTTACACTACGATAATCACACGATAGTTGCATATTCTATCACGACAGTTACTACCAACTATCTAGCTCGAGCTGATATCGCGATAGTGCTATCGTGACGATGCGACAGTAACGACCGTGCAGTTTACACGGCGATAGTATTACGAAAGTAGATCTCGCGATAGTAACTATCGCACTTTGCTATCGCCGTGTAAACGCGCCCTTAGTGAGGAAAAGTGTGTTAAGAAACAGTACAATAATAACCGCTGATTAAATTCAACGTCTTGCAGTCAGATAACCAATACTTCAAACGAGCATTGTGAAATCGGGCCTAAATAATTTTCTTGGGTTAAATAGCAACTTTTTATAACGTACAACCTTATGCCGGCATCAATATACAAATCTCGCATTCCTAAGTTTCGCTACCTTGTTAGTTTTTGCCAATAGCAATTTATACATACGTAACAAACAAGAGAACGTTCGTCTGGTAATAATGTGTGGTATTCTAAACGTTTCAACACCAACACTTTCGATTGATCCTGCAGTAATGCTTTGAAGCCTGCGATTTCATTTGATCGTGAGTGTTACGTGTCTGTCAGATATTCAGGTTTTTTGAAAACTCCTAGTTAGCCCAGCTCTGCCACAAGTAGCCAGAGTTCTCAATAAAACTGTGCCATAAAAGCGTCACACTTTTCTGCGATATTTTTGTTCCATGTATAATAAACAGCAAACAGAATGAATGCGTTCGTCAGATTATCACACTCATTCTCGTAATTTATGGTCGAGCGGAGTTTCTAAACACTGTGATATTCTTTGTTCTACAAATGCTTCATCAATCATCATGTTTTCCTTGATTACCTGACTTTGAACAAAATTGAATACTTTGAAGTACACTAGGTTCGCTAGTAGGTACTTTGTGCTGGTGGTCTGCTATACGAAGAGAACCAGCCTCCTAATTTCTATCATGAGGTGGAAAAAAATTTGATAATATGAATAGATTTCGCCGATTATTCATTTAGTTATGTTGGTAAGTGATCTATTTGAATTATTAATTCAGGAAGACCTGGAATAAATTTATACTATAATAGTGAATCGTATTTACGATCGTTTAATGCTTCTAAGTAGTTTAGAATAAATTTGTGGCCCATATGGTGCTTGGTTACGATTGGTGTGAAAATGGTATTAGACAGAGTGAAATGATGATATTTCGATTAAATTTGCCTGTGATGATAGCTGGAACAAAATTGATAGACGTATCAGTAGTGGCAGTAGTTTCATATCAAAACATTTCTTCTCGTAGTTGAGAATGCATGAGATTATAAAAGCCAGGGAATACAAATATACGATTGCCATGTGGTATATTGGCACGGTGTGGAAAGTGCTAACGCAATCCTGCACACTCTAGGAAATTATTTGTAAATTTACCATATCAGTGTAAACGTACAGTGACAAAGCGAAACTGGTAAAGTATTTTCCCATACATCCACACACACTAAATACGAATCAGTGGAAAACCGCTGATTGTTTCAGTAAAAAATTTCACTGAATGAAGTAATGACTTGAAACAATTTCACTGACTGAATAATTGACGGCCGACTGCTGGGCCAATTAAATATTGTTTTGTTGAATTAACCCAAACAATAACACGAAATAAATTTTACGATAGTTTACTTTTATATTGCGCAATTTATCGTAACTTAAAAAGTAAAAAAAATATATTGGGAGGTGGCCAGGATTGAGGTAAAAAACCCTTTGGACATTACTTCGAGGCTGTCACCGTGCCATTTGCGCTATCATGTCAAGTTAATAGTTAAGAATAAAATATATGTTTTATACTTTTTATCGAAATCGTTAAGATTTAAATTGTATGCCCTTTTGGTTTTGGTTTATTTGTTTAAACGTTGTTTGACGGCCATTTTTACTCACTGTTTAACTGACCCACCAGCAAAAAAAAAAAAAAAACACTACAAAGCAGTGAAAGAAATGTCTGCCGAATCAGTGGAAAATGTCACTGAATCAAGAAGCGAAGGAAATGTGGCATTTTTCCACTGATTCATCAGTTAAATTCACTGAAGTGACTGTTGAATCAGTCAGGTACTGTTGACTGATTGAAACAGTGACATTCTCGCTGATTCGGATTTAAAGTGTATGGTGACGTTCCTACAGCTGCTCACGAAAGAGTCAAATGCGTAGGGAAGTCCCCAAACTTTGTTAAGTAGCGATGTTAAACGTTCCCGTATTTTCCTCCCGATACGTAGTACTGTTTACGCAACCGTATACGGTTTTGAAATTAACCTGGTCCAAAAATTAACCCACTAATATTCAGGTCATGAGTTACTGAATATAATGTGATATCGTTTGCAGTTGGCCGCCGAATTCACGTAGAAATGATCTGCTTGTGAACACCTCCATATAAGATGCGGGAAAAGGAAAGGGACATCATGGGTGGCCGAATTAGAAATCAACATTTGGCTCCATTCTGTTAAAGGACGAAATTATGAATATTTCGTCACTTGGATCACCCTCATGCCTCAAAATTTGGAAGAGGTATGAATTTAGAATTTTAATAAGAGGAAAAAAAGTTCTTAATAAAATGTATTTAAAGTTAGTTAGTGTAACTTGTCGGAATCATGTATATTGGCTGTTCGCAATAACATTGAACACTTTTAGATTCCCTGCATACTATCTCATTTCATAACCAACTGTAAATCGATTGTATCGACCCTGACTTTGAACTTTATCTCTCCTGTGCAATTTACCTGGCTGCCAAGAGGAGATTTTTTGTTAC
The DNA here is from genome assembly GCA_029891345.1 of Dryococelus australis. Taxonomy (NCBI): domain Eukaryota; kingdom Metazoa; phylum Arthropoda; class Insecta; order Phasmatodea; family Phasmatidae; genus Dryococelus; species Dryococelus australis. The sequence continues at coordinate 366,264,617 of CM056993.1, forward strand.
TATAGAGAAGCCCCATCGTAAGGCTGTGGCACAGAATGTCTAAATGCACAGAATCTAAACGCCGCGTGCTTCCCGAAATCCGACCACACCCTCCGGCGAAATGGCTCCACGCCCTAGTAAAATGGCGCAAGGCCATCCGCAAATGAGTGCCGATAGCAGATCCATACAGAAACCAGCCGAACCAATAGGAAATTGTGCTCAGCACGGCCGAACCAATGGGACACAAGGAACGTTCTGCGGCAACAGGCACCGCATTAGAGACCGAAAACACTTGCTTGCATCTCGGGCGCAGGCATGCGATTCCGCTTCTGTGCACATGATTATTTCGTGGACATGATGAGACACAGACCTGTGGGCGGAGCAAATTAATCGTTCACCAGTAATGGGGAGAGTGTGCTCGTAAGATCTAAGATATTACAGAACAAAAGCGGGCAGCGCATATATCACCCGTGCTTACTTTTCTGTGATCATTTCTTAATTGACTTGTATAGCGCCATTTAGAAGACATCCTGAAGATAGTATATTCACGGATTCTTCACACTTTTTTTAATCACTCCTTTGAAAAATCACCCCATTTATGACTTCACGAGCATTTGATGATTGTGTTAACTTAAAAGTACCTTATTTGTGATTAAATTGAACTTTTATTTTTATTCTAAACTTAAATTGCAATATTTTATTTTTTAATTACTATTCACGAAATTAGTGGGAAGCTAGGCGCTTTGGTACTGCCGGTAGGCTGTTCACGGTAAAATGAGAACTTTTGAAAGCCCTGCTTAAGATCTACTTTTAAGAACGTCATGTATTCTTCCGCCTTATGTAAAATTAACTTTGTCATGGGCCTCATAACTTTATTCATGTGTTGGGCAACTGAAATTGTGGAATTATTTGAAAAGTAAATAGCTATAAATCTGTTCATTTTTACACTTAGATGTAATAAAAAAAAAAAAAAACAGAAAACGAAATAAATAAACTAGGTTATCACAGATGTTTACCTAACATATTTTATTCGACGTTAAGATATGGAACTACTTTCCATGCATCATTGCCAACTTTACTGGGCGCGTGTCATTCAGTGCGCCCGTTAAAATATATGCCAGGTACATTGTCCCTTCGCTGCAATTTTCTAGACTCGGTTAAGCTTCTAGTTGCCTGAGGTGTAGGAATATCCTGGAAGTAGAACTTCAGCGGTGTTTCAGAAAAATTGGATATTACCACGACTGACCTCTACTCGGACATTACTAATTTGCCGTTCCTTAAAAACGATTCATAGTAAAAGTTCCACACGTCGGGCCAAATTTTAATATTAAATTCCCGGTAAACAGTAGAAATTAATCAGAATATATAATTAATTTTAACATTACTGTTTCTTTATTTTTCTTTGTTGGCCTGATTTTGAAAGAATTTCTGGCAGAAATTATTTTCCAGTATCTTGAAAACTTTATAATACGGCTGCAAGACAAGCATTTTACGATACCATAAAAATTGAAACTGTTCATACCTACCCACCACAATTTCTCCCTTTCTTTTTAACACAGACAGGCTATTTTTTTTTACACCACATTGATTTTCTACTTGCGGCCAATATCTTACCGGGAAAATAGCGTTTGTAATGAAAATTATTCTTATGATGGGGAAAAGGGCAGAATACATTTCCGAGAAAATCCACCACAGGCCATCGGCAACACCCGCTACGATTTTCCACAAGTGGAAAATCCGGTTTAGTGTTAGGCTGGTATCAAATGTGGGCGTAGTTAGACGTTTTTAAACGTAGCATGTGCTTCTCTGAAAGAGTCAGTGGCTGAGTATGTCATTTGCAATATATATATCATCCTCGATTTGCCTAAGCGTCAGCTAAATATAAGTGCTTCGAGGCCTTTATTAAGGTGAAACATAATTCTTTTATAACATCTTGAAAAGTGCACGCGAAATAATTAAGCGTAGTCAGCAGTTTTCTATATATCTCTTTTTGCCGTCCATAACAGCACATCTTGTCACAGTGTCATGAAGCTGGTACCTAAGCAAAACAGTTGTTTTCCAGGAATGCGTACATAGAATGTATTTGTTTTGGAAACAGTATACAATTATTAACATTTTTATATCTACCGCAATATAAGAAATTATTCGTCAAATGTCCATATCAATTTATACGAACAGTGAGAAAGTGCGAATGGTAAAGTAATTTCCTATACACGCACGATAGCGTTGCCACATTCGCTCACGAAACAGTTAAATGCTTAAGGAAATCCCCAACCTTGTATAGTAACGACACTCAACATTTCTATATTTACCTCACTTGATATAGTTCTATCCACTACTCCACTGCGACCCCACTTGGAATCTCTCTATCCACTAAGCCACTAAGGCCCCATTTGATATATATATCTACCCACTTGGCCACTGTGGTCCCACTTGATATAGTTCTATCCACTGAGCCATTGCGGCCCCACTTGGTATCGCTCTGTCCACTGAGCCACTGTGGCCCCACTTGGAAATTAACTCAACATCGAAGCGAGACATTTAAAGTAAAAAAAAAAAAATTATATTCCATTAACTTCATATCTCTAAACAATAATCTCTATGCATTAATAGAAAACTTTCATATAGGAAAAAAGTAATCAAAAAGTGAGTTTTAGGGTAAAAGGTAATGATTGCGTAATATGATCTTGCTGAAATTCGAACTTGACCTGTATTTGACGCTGAGGATTCGCTCTGCAAAATTTGAATAACTTCTGTTGAGTTTCAAGGGACTTAGAAGTATTAAAGACGGACGGACAGACAGACAGAGATCGTCTAACACACCTTTAAGATAAAACCAACGTTCTAAAATCATCACTGCTACAGAACAAGTGAATTTTAACTTGAACATTTCCATGGCTATGTTAATGGACGTATATGCTGTTCACGGTAAAGTGAGCACTTTTTGAAACTGTTTCATCAGACATAATAACCAATAAATACATTTCATTGTGGCCTCGGACTTTTGGTTTTGGGTATGGTGAATCTATATACTGTGTTTATTACTCACATGGCAGGGTTTATATTAACAAGTGGTGGAAAGATATAAATTGGTTGAAAGAATAAAGCAACTAGGGCTTCAAAAGTGCTCACTTTACCGTGAGTAGCCTATAGCTACTTTCCCCACATCGTTACCTAATTGAATGGGCGCATGCCAATCAATTTGCCCGTTAGAATATTTTTAATCGGGTACAGTGGTATTTTTTAAAGGCTGCAGCCAAACGTGCTCAAACAACAGTGAACAGCTTGTAAAAGTAAAATCTTTAAATAATTTTTAAATAAAATAGTTTCATTTTACTTTAAATGGGCTGGGTTAAATGATGATTTAGTTGACATAAATATATACACTTAAATATTTAGCAGCGTAACTTAAAAAATCGTGTGAATACTAATATTTATACATAGTACAAAACAGAGTCGTTCAGCCGCGTGTGTCTGTGTATTCAGCTAGGGCTTCTGAACTACTCGATGGATATTTTTGCGGTTTCCTTGAGGATGGTTTACGTATATAGCAGATTAGTATTTAATGTAAGGATAGTAGAGAAATGTCAACGTTTTCTAATCAAGTCGGAAAAAGCCGCTTATTGGGCGTCTACATGGCTTACGCTGTCTAAACCATGAGAGATACACGAAATCCATGTGCTACAGAATTGTAGATCTCAAAAAATGGCTAAAAAGAGTCCGCGTCAGCATATACATATATCTTTTAAGGATAACCCACAGTAACCATTTTTGTATTTTAAGATTTGATTTAAAATATGGGTTAGCTTAGGGCCTACGAAACTTCTTGAACAATGCAGTATTAATGGTATGTTAGTTACCTAAAGCATTTAGTGTATATACTTGTTGTAAACCAAAACAACGACATATTTGCAAATCGCACCCGAGAGAGGCCGGGGCGGGTCGCTAGTTTAATATGCAGACACAATAATACCCACAACAGCCGAAATAAAACAACTTAAGTGGGACTTTCAACTGTGCTAAATTAACCGTGAATTATGCCGAGTACGTATGCAAGCAGTTCCGAAGCTCCAAGTGGAACAGAGTCCACAGTGGTGTAACATAATCTGCTCATTCTGGTCACGCAAAGTGATTTAGCACACACAGACTGACGGTACGTGAAGCGGTGGCCTACTCGAGGAGATCTCACTTTATCTAGAATGTACTTCGTGATGTCAAAAAAACAACAGCCGAAGATTACAAGCCACTTTGTTACTATCAACACTCTTCTCTAGGCTCAATACGTGCTTTCTGTACTTAACAACAATAATGATATAACTGGCATTTTTGTCACTGCCTAAAACTTCAAATTTATAGCCGAGACAGTATGAAATTCCTTTCAATGGAAATATTTGTCGTCTTTGGAAAACATAATTTTGCGTCAGTGTCCTCGCTTTTTTTTGGCAATCCCCGTTACACGTAAATATTAATGTCAGCTCCATTACAAATCGTAGTTATGTTTTTCCAAAAATAACTCAAGCTTCATTCATAACTCTTCGAAATAGTCGCAATACGCTTGTTAAGCGTAACAACTAATAACTATAGCTCATTCTTAACTTACGTTTTGTATCATAGAGATTGCGGCACTAAATGGGCAGTCTGAATATGAGTCGCACAATAATTTTCTTTAAATTACATAAAACAAATTTTACGATAGATATTTTCAATTTTTTCAGGTGTATTACAACCCTAATTGGTTTCCAGATATAAACCTCTTTCAACGTTGCTTCCAAAAATTTAATACGAGTTTACCAGCATGTCAGTAGTATTGACGAACATTTTGTTATTAGATAAAGCGTATTTTATAGTTAATAAGACATCGCGAGAGTCTCACATAAGCATTTAAAGCAAATACTTCCGGGGAAACACACACTCTAAATCGATTCAGTGGGAAACCACTGATTCGCAGTGAAATTCAACAACTCTAACCAGCGAAAATGGCTCCACTTAGAATTAGTGGAAACCACTGACTGTTTCATTGGAAAAAATTTCACTGATTGAAATAGTGACATGGAACAATTTCACTGATTGAGTAAGTGACGGCCGACTGCAGTGGAGAATTAAATATTACTCTTATTGAATGTAGGCAAATAATTACGCGAAATAAGCATATTTACGATACGGTACTATTTATAATGTGCAATTTACCGTAATTTAAAAAAGTGAAAGCAGTTTCACAGGTGCCGGAATCGAACTCACACACACCCTTTGAAACTAGGCCGTTGCCTTGCCATCCGAGCCACCACGCCAAGTTGAAATTATTAAAGGAAAATATATATCTTATAGTGAAGCTGCGAAATCGCGTAGTTTGAAGTTGTATGCTCATACTTTTCTTGTTTATTTTGATTGGTACCGTTAGGGTTGCTAAAACGAATAGTATATATGAGCGCACTCTCTTCGCCACATTATATGAAGTTTAAAACTTCACAGAGCACTGTGACGATTACATGAAATCGAAGTTTAAGGTGCTAAAATGGAATGAAAGGCCATGTGTTCATATCAACTCTCAAAATGGCGTTTTGAAAGACGGAACACATTTTAGAAAGTATTTTGTATTAGTTTTATTCGTTTATTAGTTGTTACTTCACTTGATACACGTCGTTCGACGGACATTTTTACACGCAGTTTCACTTATTCGTCAGTCAAAAATAATTAGAGACGGAGCAGGTTGCTCAGATGTTTCACTGGTCCAACAGTCAAAAAATAAACCACTGAGAAAACAGCGGAAAAAATGACTGAAGAATCGGTGGGAAATGTCACTGAATCATTCAGTGAACGAAGTATGACATTTTTTCACTGGTTCATCAATTAAACTCACTAAAGTGACATTTGCATCAGTCAGATAAGCCTAAACAGCGAAATTCTCACTGATTCAGATATAGAGTGCATATTCCACATTTCACATCTGGTTTTGTACTACACCTAAATCTCTATGTTGGTATACAATTAATTGCCCGACTGACTGACTCGTCAATGCAAGGCCGAAACCGCTGGACGAGAAAGCATGAAAATTTAAGAATAGCTTACCATCAGTGCACAGGTACCCATTAAGAAATTATTTTTTTTGAAATTCAACCCCTAAGAGGGTGAAAAGGGGTAAAATGTGTTTCCGATGACGCCTCGATAGAAAACTAACCCAATGAGTTAACGTCGTACTCTTAGCTCGAAAGGTGGCCTATGAAAACAGTACAAACATGTAAAAATTCACATCAGGGTTTTTTTTTTTTTTAATTCAATCCCTAAGAGAGTGAAAGTGGGTAACTTGTGTTTTCAAGGGCTTCTCAATAGCTTATTAACCCGATAAGATATCCTCGTGCTCTTATTTTCCAAAATGTAGTCTATACAGATACCTAAAAACTAATTTAATGGATTTTAGAAATTCAACATCTAAGAGGTTCAAAAGGGATAAAAACGCGCTTTCGAGGGCTCATTAATAGCACATAGACGCGAAAAGTTATCGTTATTCGCTTAGCTTCAAATGGCACAAAAAGCTGTAACCTTTGAACCAACATGTTTTTTTAAAAACCTACGACGCGAGAAAAGGACGAATAGAAATTAAACATGCCCCTTACTGAGAAAATAGTTTCAATTTCCTTACAGTCACGGAAAAAACGTTGTGATGGCTGAGCAGGATGAGTAAAACAGCTCTTTTCGTAGACTGCGCGGTTGGTGAAATACATTGCGCTGTTATTTTCCTTACAGTCACGGAAAAAAAGTTGTGATGACTGAGCAGGATGAGTAAAACAGCTCTTTTCGTAGACTGCGCGGTTGGTGAAATACATTGCGCTGTTATTTTCCTTACAGTCACGGAAAAAAAGTTATGATGACTGAGCAGGATGAGTAAAACAGCTCTTTTCGTAGACTGCGCGGTTGGTGAAATACATTGCGCTGTTATTTTCCTTACAGTCACGGAAAAAAAGTTGTGATGACTGAGCAGGATGAGTAAAACAGCTGTTTTCGTAGACTGCGCGGTTGGTGAAATACATTGCGCTGTTATTTTCCTTACGAGGTTCTATATACGCGTTTAAATCGCATTAAATATCACAGTTAGTAATTTAATTCGTTATTTTTTTAATGAATATTGAATAGGAATATAGAGCTCATTCTAGCTCCACAATAACGATCTTTGTGCTGTAACATTTAATCTATTTCTTGCAACAAAAAAAAACCTGTCAGAATTAGGCTTGCGAATCACCCAAAAAAAATATAAGCTGTCAAAATCGCATGTTAAAAATGGCGAATTTATAATTTATTAATTTTCCTAAAAAAAAAAAAAGTGGATTTTTATTCACTACAAATATTTAACGTAACTTGGATACATACCAGTAGCATTATAACTATGAATGCTCAGGAGACAAAATTCAGTTTATATATATATATATAATGTGTAGGTTTGAATTGGCTAATGTCACGATGGTTCAGCAACGTTAATGTTTGCTACGCGCTGTAGGGATAGCTGTTGGGAATCATAACGATGCCGGAGGGTTATGGTTATCGTACGGTGTTTTTATTCACTGCTGACTGCACCAACAGGGGTTTGTTTGATAAGCGATGGACCAAGCCCGCCCGCTGGCTCGAGATCTTCACCGTCGCGCTTCTCGGAACTCAACTCCTGCGCGGATCTCATCTCGACAGGTGTCATGTGAAGTATTACTGTTAACCCTTTCAGACCCACTTTAAATTACGGGTTAACTGTTGCTAACAACAACATTTATGACGCGTGCTGTACTTAAGTCGACACAATACTTGTTTCGTTGTCACAGCCAATGAGATGTAGGCTATAAGTTCAGCTACAGTAATGTGAACCAATAATGACCTAGACCAGTACGACTTTGCGAATCGTTTACCCAGATGAAATATCATTGGCCATTGAGTTTCACAGTGTGCAGTACAGACCAAAAATTGCCTGCACATACGTTATGTACACAATTGTGTACACTGGGTCTGAATGGGTTAAAAACAAAAATGGGTTTGACTGTGTTGGGAACACGATTGTTTGTTTTGCGTGAATACGTCTACGTTGGCGCGCTGGGACGCCTTGATATTTATTTTAAGTTCCCGGCACCGCTTCACTCTATCGTATGGGATTTTATTGGCATCGCTGGATTGCTTTTGAGATGCTCTTTCCAACCGTATACGAGTTCTGTATTTCGACTTGACTTTTTGACGAGTATAGGCCGAAATTGTGTTAAGTTTTCTCAATTTTTTTATATTAAAAGCATAAAATTATACCATAACCACGCCACACAAATGTTTTTTTATACACGCAATCGATTGATCTTGACGAGAGTTGTCGATTGAAACGTAAACGACCGTCGTAGCTTCTCCTAGTCAAAAGTTATACTACGCGAAAGTTATGAGACGCGGCGAAACGATGCTTCACAGTCCTCAATCAACATAACATATTCTTCTTTAGAAATTTAGCAGTGTAATAGAATTTTGAATGTAGATGATAGATATTTAATGTAACTTGGATACATACCAGTAGCATTACAATTATGAATGCTCAGGAGACAAAAATAAGTCTAGGTCATTATTGGTTCATATTACTGTAGCTGAACATATAGCCTGCAGCTTATTGGCTGTGACAATGAAACAAGTGCTGTTTCGACTTGAGTACAGTACGCATCATATTTTTTTTGTTTGCAACATCTGAAACAGTATATTCAAATGGGTCTGAAAGGGTTTTAAAAAATCCTCTAGACATATCTGTAAAATCACGGACATGTTAGTTTTTTACGAACCGACCTTCCGGAAATTTTACAGACCTTTCCGTGAATTCAAAAAATCTTTCCGTAAATTGGTCAGTTAGTTTTTCTGTACTTCCGGTGTAATAGAAAACATTAAGGGAAAAAATCTTTGATTTTCGCTAAGCGAGTGTTTTACTGTGTAGGTACAAAATATATGAGAAAAAGTTAAAATAGTTTTCTCTGGAGCGAGATTTGAACACAAATCAAAACTACTGTACCTGGTTCGCGCCTCTCTTCTACGACCTTCTCGGTGCATTGTAGGATATAAAATATGGCATTTATAGAAATGTGATATACGTAACTTACATAGTTTCTGGTATTGTTCGAATTTCATGTGTGACTAGCTGTCACAGGTGCCTGGCGCTACTTTCTGCGATCTTTGAAGGTATACTTCTATGCAGCATAGGTATAGGTTGTTCACAGTAAAGTGAGCACTTTTGAAGCCTAGTTACTTTTTCTTTTCAGACAATTTTTTATCATTTAAATAACCATTAAAAATAAATATTACCATGTAATTAATAAACAAAGTTAACGTCTAAGGATACAATAAAATATATTTATTGACTATTATTCCAAATGAGAGGGCTTTCAAAAGTGGTCACCTTACTTGTGAATAGCCTATATATAAAATTCCGCAGAAGTGTAGAAAACTTCGTACGAACTCGGCATTGTTCGTTTCCGAAACACGAAGCCAAAGGAAATACGATGACATCCCCTTAGTTTGTACTTACAGATATTTGGTCCATTTTTCGTCATTACGGATCGCGTTTTCGTTTGTTGAATACATTTTTCCTCAAAAATGTACGTGAATATGCAGACCCTTTTCAGAGTGTATATAAGCATTGCCCAAGAAGGCATCTGCTGGTATAGGCTATTCGCGGTAAAGTGAGCACTTTTTAAAGCCCTCTTATTTGGAATAATAGTCAATAAACATATTTTACAGTTGCCTATATTAATAATACTGAAGGACATTTATGGGTACAAAAATTTGGCCCTTACATTCAAAATGCATTTTTTTTTCAGTAAGGAAAAGAGCGCTGCTTGTGATTGGCTGCTAGATGCCGTGCACAATATTTTTAGGTTAGATTACCGTTTAGCCACTTCTCCAATTGCTGACTAATAGTACAGTAAACACTGAGAGAAAATCGAACAAGATATTAGTTTGTATAGGGGCAAATATATATTTAGTTGCCCTATCAAAATATATTGTTGAGGAAACAAAATTTGAAAAGCAACAAAATTATTTTTGTTCGTCTAACAAAAATTATGTTTGAATAAAGAAAATTTTTGTGTTGGGCCAAAAAAAATTAGATTGTCAACTAAATATTTTGTTGAATCGACTGTATATATTTGCTTGGCCACTCATTTGACTGGCATCGTTTGAAAATACAGCTCGAGAGTTTGTTTGTATTTTTTTGTGACAGTTAGGATAGTGCTGGTTAACCTATTCACACTCAGTGTACACAAGTGTGTATGTTACGCACTTGTAGGTAAGTTTTTGTCTGTAGTGCACATTGCGGATCTCAGTGACCAATGATCTTCCACGTGGGTGAATGATTCACAAACCATCTTACTGGTCTAAGTCATTATTGGTACATTACTGTAGCTGAACATATAGCCTACAGATCATTGGCTGTGACAATGAAACAAGTGCTGTGCCGACTTAAATACAGCACGCGTCATAAAATATTTTGTTTGCAATACCTGAAACAGTATATTAAAGTGGGTCTGAAAGGGTTAGGTCGCTACAGCTCTCACTTAATTTGGGCAGTAAATTTATTCTAAAAATCCAATTGTAACAAGTTTCAATTTTGAGTACGCCTATTTGTTGCTCCTCTTTTATTTTATTAAATATCCTATATATTTTTTAAGTTTATGTAAGAATTATGATATTTATTTCGGTCACTTGAAAGAAATGGATTTAATTTTCTGCTCAATTTTACTTTTAATAGTACTATTTGAAGTAAATATTACATTTCTCTGGGAGCGAATTTATCGTGTTACTAAATACGTCATCTTAGGAGAGTTTCTTATTATTCACGCAAGACGGGATTCGATAATGAACACAAGTTTGCGAATATTACCTTACACTTGTCTGGTAATTTTTCCCATTATCTTTACGGTGTACTCATTTAACTAATCAATACTTTAAATGAAACAATTTGACACCTGAGATTTCTGAACTGAAATTACTTTTAAAGAGAGAATATTAAAGAATATGTTTAATAAAGTATCTGATTGTAACTCTGCGAGACTAGAATTCAGGGAAGTTTTGAATAAAACCCCCACGACAAGTAAAAATCTATGTGTGGGCTTAGAGTTGTAGTGGAAGATTCATTCACATCCAAAGCCATTTATGACAAACGCGCTTACAGTTTTGTGAAATTCGATGGAAAGAAAGGAAAAACAATACTGTAAAAATTTCAGTGAATTCAACATTGCGTACAGAGGCCTACCGACTTGGATATTTCGGAAGAGCAGCTGCACATAAGCCCCATATCACGACAAGAAATAAAGCTCGGCGACTCAGGTGGTGATTTGGACCGTCACGACTGGACACTGGAGCAGTGGAAATCGGTTCTGTGGAGCGACGAGTCGAGGTTTACTATATTCCGGTCCGATGGACGTGCATGGGTGTGGCGTCTATCCGGAGAACGGCTTCTGCCGAAGTGTATAGTAGTAACTAGGAAACTCGGTGGTGGTGGAGTGATGGCGTGGGTCTGTTTCACCAAATGATAACGCCAGTTTTTCAGGTCTGTAGGTACCTGTTTGTCACACTGAGAGAAAATCGATCTAAATATTGGTTAGTATAGGGCCATATACACATTTAGTTTCCCTAACAAAATATATTGTTGAGTAAACAAAACTTGAAAGGAACACAATTACTTTTGTTCGTCTAACAAGATATATGTTTGAATAATCAAAATCTCGGTGTTGGGCCAAAAGAAATTAGACTGTCAACTGAATATTATGTTGAATCAACTGTTTTTTTTTTTTTGGCCACTCATTTGACTGCCTTCGTTAGAAAATACAACTCGAGAGATTGTTCGGATTTTTTGTGTCACTTAGGATAGTAACCGTGTTAGTTAGTGCATTTATTGACGCTTAACAATCTTAAAAACACATTAATAAAACAATGCAGTAAGAAACTGACAAATAATGCTGTAAAACTTGAAATATTTGTTTGCATACGTTGCCCAATATTTGCAGTATATCTATTTAAAAGCTTCCCGACGTCATTTGTTGTCACACCATCTGAAATTATCAAGGCGTAGTGCTCGGATGCAGGTGATCTGGGTTCGAAACGCGGTCGAACTTTATTTTTTGTATCGGCCAAACTGTTTAATTTACGTGTAGCCAAACAAATCTTTAGTTGCTCCAACCAAATCTTACAGTTTTGGGCAATCAAATAAGAACAAAAAAAAAAATTGTTTTCAGCAACGAAATATTTAACTGCCCCTATACAAAGAAATAATTTGGTTGCAGCAAACAAATCTTGTTTGATTCAACAAAACCTTTTTCTCAGTGCACTGAAACTACAGAGATTCATAATGCAGAGGTTAAATAACCGCTTACACAGCGAACTGAAGCCGCACACGCCAGCAAAATGGCGTCACTGAACAGCAAAACTCTGGAACGCCGTTCGCCAATCAGCGCTTGTTAGCCTACTCGCCAGCCGGCAGACCTTTCGTGGCATACAGTAGCCTATAGGACACAAGGTCAATTCCCAGAGTCCCGCGCAGCCGATCAGATGACGGGAACGCCATTTCGTCTCTGCGTACTTCTGTACTCTGTGGTGAAACTGGAAATTTCCCAGGTCATGGTTAAAGCGGGTTCGAGGTTAATTGAGGACTTTTTGAACTCTTCTTTTGGAAAAGTTTGTGCTCGTAACGGAATATATTTTAACGGACACATTGACACGCATCCAGTCAAGTTGCCCACGATGTAGAAGTGGTTCCGTGTTTTAACGTGGTATTAGAAGTATGGTGTATGAATTTATACGCACTGAAGTTATTTCATGTTGTTTATATCTATTTCCTGGGCATTAGAGTGTAAATTCGCACATTAGTAAAACATTGACGATTCTAATAGAGCCATGGTTTCAACTCTTATTGATAAAGACCACAGAGTAGATAACTAAACAGAGGTGAAATGGCGAGGCGTACTCGTTCTCTGATTGGCTGCACGGGGTTTTGGTAGTGGGCCTTGCGTCTGACTGGCCTTTAAGCGCCGAGAAAGATTCCCCAATTGGTTTAGACTGTCGGATGGCGAGAAAATCACGAGTCGCTGATTTTCAAACGGCATTCCAGCGTTCTGCTGTTTATGGTTTGCACCCACTGTGAGTTATAAAAACACCACACCAATCTGCCATATTATCTTAGTCATACACTGCGTGACCAAAATTCCCTTTACGTATAAATTGGGGGCTACTTATTAATGACAATTATTTTACGTTTTTTTTTTTTTTTTTTTTTTTTTTTTTTTTTTTTTTTTTTTTTTTTATCCTTTGTCGTACAGGCTCCACGGAACTAAATACACATTTTTTTTTAACGCTGAACAGACTGTTAATGCCTCTCCTTTTTTTTTTTTTGAACAAGTACAATCATGGTTGCATGATGGAAGACCTGTTTCATTAACGGGGAAGACGCACTCAGGTCCACTGTAGAACCGGTTCTTGTTAGAAAGTTATGTAAAGGTGTTTCAGTATCCGTTATGTTGATCGGGATTCCTTGCTTGAACTCGAGCAAGCGACGCAATAATGGACTTGGGCAGTGACAGTTGTGAGCATCGAACTATAAACAAAAAAAAAAATATAATATTCAAATTGATAAATAATGATTAGTACTGATTTTATCTGACAACCAAAATTAGCACCTGATGTTTATGTTTCTTTTATGAGGTTTCGCATCACAAGGAAATTATTTTTTTGCGCATTCCTTATAACCAGAGCGACCGGTTTTTCGCGAAAAGATTCCACGATTAGTTTTACTGGAAAACACGTTAGTTTAGAAACAATTTCTTGGTACGATTATTTGACCTATCAAGCGTCTGACGTTCTGCCAGCAAGGCATGTAAGTTCAGTGCCGAAGTAACTTAAATTCTGATAGTCCTAGTCAAATAGAGCGTATGTATCCTTATACAGACATCCGGCCAATAGTCAAAGGATACCTAACTGCTTGTGAGCACGCAGAATGTTTGCAAAAAAAAAATATATATATATATTTTGCGGCAGCCACAAAATTATTTTATTGGTTTTCACTGTGCAAAATTTTTTGTCGTGTACACAAAAAATTTTGTAGCTGCCACAGAATAAGTTTTGAGTGACAACTAAACTTTTGTGGCAAGTAAAAACTTATATTGTGGCAGCTACAAAATTTTTTGTGTACACCACAAAGAAATTTGGCAGGTTGAATACCAACAAAATATTTTTGTGGCCGCCACAAAATATTATTTTCAGTGTGGTGTCTATCCTGTGCACAAATTTTTTTTTCGCGAAAAACAGGTGGCCCTGCTAATAACTGGAAACCTGTATGATTCGCGTTATTATTTTGGGACAAGCTAGAAGTCACTGCCCTATAAGTTTCTGAGCACGACCAGTGATTTCGTTGTCTGATGGCTTCTATACGAGGTCATGTGCCTGTGTATCTGTGTTACAGGCTATTGGTCACTCTGACGTGGAACTGTTACTATTGGTTAAAAGTGTCTTTCACGTCGAACCACGAATACTATCAGCCATTGAGGGACTTCAGTAGCACGCATAACACGTTGGAGTTAAGTCTGCTGGAGAAAAATAACGTGAATTTTGCAGGTCTCTACCAATACAAGTACATTGCCACTTTGAAGACGGCACAAATTTACTGCCACTGAAGACAAGGTTCAAGTGAGCTGCCTATATTCTCCTCTACAGCGACATCAGCTGTGTTGGTCTCTATATTTCCACTTGCCATCGTCCTATTGGACCTGTCTACACCGGACACGCCTCTTACAGTCTGTAACGTTAATTACTGGCTGGCCGTCGGCCAATAAAGTCGCGCGTTGACTGTGTCCCAATTAATGTGTCGCGACAGATATAGCACGTGTTACAATCCATCGCGTTCATTTGAAACAGTTCTAGAGACCTGCGAAATTCGAGTTATTATTTGAGGACATTTTAAACATAAAAACTTTTACCTTTTTACCTTTGCAACACGTTTTCCATTGGACCAAACTTCATTTGACACGCCCCGAGTAACTCTGCAACAATAAACGAACACTTCACAATCGTGTGCGCCAATAACTTACGGTTCACTCAGAAAGGGAGTGACTTCACATCTGGGCAGCAGCCAATGAAGGAACGACGTCGGCTCCAGTATGTATAGTGCTGTAAAGTTTAGCTTGATGCCAGAAAAATAACGCGAACTCTGCAGGTCCCTAAACATTACTGAAAATAACAGCTTTATTCTTACAAACTGAAATGTTGAGAAGTTGTAATTTTTTACTTGGATTCTGATAAAGGCCAGTGAAGCAGTAACGCTATAAATGTGTTAGTTTTGTCTTCAAGAGCAAAAGAAAATTCCATGTGAAGGTAGCCACGAGAATATAGACCCATGTGCATACTCCCCAAAGAGTTAAAGTAATTGCATTCATGCAGAGGACGAAATATAACCCATAGCTAGAGACGTGCAAAATTCGCGTTATTTTTCTTTAGCAGACTAAACTACAATGTGTTATGCGTGCTACTGAAGTCCCTCAATGGCTGAGAGTATTTGTGGCGCGACGTGAAAGACAACCAATAGTAACAGTTCAACGTCAGAGTGACCAATCACCTGTAACACAGTTACACAGGCACACGACCTCGTATGGAAGCCATCAGCCAACGAAATCACTGGTCGTGCTCAGAAACTTATAGGGCAATGACTTCTAGCTTGTCCCAAAATAATAACGCGAATTATGCAGGTCTCTGTCCATAGAGAAAAATAAAAAATAAAAATAGCAACATATGAAATACGAACAGTGTGTGTACAGGTAAGCTTGAAATTCGAGCCGAGTAGCGCAGTGCTTTACTTATCCACTGAGGAGTTTCGCTTACGTATGCTAATAAAAACTTAGATATGTATTGAATATTACACTTGAAAATTTCACGCAGTCGACCAGTTATGCAATGAGCAGAAAAGAAAGAGACTAATATTATTTGGTAGATGTTGTTTGCTTGTTTTGGCTTGGGCAACTCCTGGTTTTTCTGTATTTTGAAGAAATATCAGGATCGGTCCCGAAATGTGCAACAAATCATGGCTGTGTTTTGACAAAGTGTATAGGATAACTGATTTATTTTACATAATTATTAGAGACCTGAAGAATTCGTGGATTCATTTTGGGACATGCTAGAAATCAAATTACGTGCGTTTATATAATTTTAACCATTGGTCCACTCGGTGTTTGACACCTCCTGAAGAACGGTGTCCAATTGTTGCCTTCTACTGTGTCATCAGACAACCAATGCACAGTTGATGTCGGCATATTTCTACAAAAGACTGTAGAGTAAAGTCTGCAGGTCATTGAACTCGCGAATTTCTCAGATACGTAACAATTATTTATTTAATCTATAATTTGCTTTGCATGTAGAGATATTCTGAAAACTATTTTTAATGAAAGTTACAATATCGGAAATAGTTTAGAGATTAAAATAAAAAGATTTTAGGCACGTCTTCAAATGAGTGAAATCTGATTAGCAGATTGTTATGGAATGATTACATCCTTTGAAATGTTTTAAAGGGGAAGCGAGAAAGCCCCACATACATATACTAAAAAAAAAAGCTAGAAATTGTAAGCAAAATACCACTTACCCACTAATAAATTCTTTGCTTGGAATAAATTTGAAACTAAACCGCTAGAAAAGTGAAACAAATGGAGGATAGATAATGAAAAATATTGCCTTGATAAAGTAATTTGAATGTATACAGCCACTTGAAAACATTTTTGGAAAAAAAATGTTGTGTTCCATCTCACATTTATTTCTAACTAAAGTTATTTAATTCATGTCCGTAATGTGCAAGAGTACTCGGCACCTGACGGGGAGGTTTCATCGATCTACAACCTAGTTGGGATTTATACGATATTTCATGACTTACTCTTTGAAATAACAGTACTCTATGGCTTAATTTACATTGTCATAGACACTTTTGTTGTTGATAAAAAAGATGGCGTCAAGTTTTAATTTGTTGTGCATTAATACGGGCAGATTTCCTCAAGACAGTTTAAATGTGGACTACTATCAGATATTTCTCGTGTTTACAACTTATGGTAGTTTTCTTTCGTACTGAGCACTGGAACCGTCATTAAATTATCAAGCTAAGAAGTGGCAATTTATGGCATAGTTGATACACCAGTGGTCTTAAGAACTCTCGTGTTTTGCCGGCTGAGTTTATCAGACAAAATTTCAATATATTTTTGTATTAAGAATTGGCGCCCTTCATAAAGTTCAAAAAACGTGAATTGAGTTATTACAAATCAAACAAAACTATATATTTTTATTTGTCTCCAGTAGCCCTTGAAAATATAACAAGAGAAACAAAGAGAAATATGGAAAAGAATATTTATATTCATACGTAGCCCCCAGATTACGGCTGTTTTATGGCTGAGAACAGCAGGGCTAATTAAGAATTAATTGTCTTTGGTTATATCACAATATGTGACATGACACCGGTGAAGGTCTGATGGCAATGACAACACCAAAGCCGTGACATCTAAACTCCTTTTTGCAAGATTATTACTAACACTAGTATTTATAAACTAAAAAAGGTTTTGCTAAATAGTAAAATAAAATATAACGCATACCTGTATATTCTAAACCATTATTTTGTCGAATTTTTCATCCCGTAATTCAAACCGAATTTAACTTAAATCATTCGGAACACCTTTAGAGTATTGTCTGTAACAGTTTACATACACAATTAAAATACCTAATTAGACTACCAACACATCAAAATTTTAGCTTTCGTAAAATGTAGATTTTTCTTTGGAGTAAAGTGATAAAGCGGATGCCTAACATAAATATTAGGAACGAATTTTTTTTTTAAATAGAGCATTCACGTCGGCTGGTAGATCGACAAGAACAAATAACATTGGTTATCACAAGAGTTCAACAGCTCAGAGAGCTTTTAATTTTCCTATCTTGGATTTCCATTTGCCACTTAATTGCTGGCAGTTGATCGACGTACTTCTTAGCGAGAAGCCTAAACTCAACTTTCGTGTTCCTTTCTATCTTTCTAGCTCTCTCTCTATCTCTTTGTCTCTCTATACACCGACCGACCATAAATATTCTCTCTATCAGATAGGTACCTCAAGAATCAAGCGGGAGATAGACGATCCCGAGAAAATAAATAAGGTTATTTAATAAAATAAAACTAATAACTTTATCGGCTTAGAAATCATTTCATAACGTAATGTAGCAGAAGTTTTATAAGTTACATTATTGGGATGTTTCTCAGATCACACAGTAAATATCGAATGGTAGAAATAATTTTAAATATAGAAGGTCTTTAAAGATTGTGGCCCCTACGAAAGTAAAAGGTGTATAAACGTGTGCTATATATTTATTATACAGTTTTAACAATTAATGTGAATCAGATAACTAACCTTCACCACTGACCGCCAATCGATACCTACTCAGTATTTTTATGGCAGTAAGAAGGATCTATATTTCTGTAATTTTTCAACATAAAAAATAAGAACTCGTAAGGCTTAATTTTGTCTGCTGAATAATTTAAATATCGTTATAGTATTTTACGAAAGATTTAATTTTCAACCATTTAAATAGGCTATTTAAAGTTTTATTGTGAGGAGAGAAGTAAGAGGGCCTATTTTACTGACAAGTCAAATTCAGAGAATCTGCTTTCTCCTAAAAGCTCCATTAAAAAAACATTGCAGGCTTTCTATGAAACATTTGCATTGCGAAATTCTCCGTAACGTAATGTCAGAGCCTTAATGCTGTAGTTCTTCAATTATAACGTTAATTTTAATTGCTTTAAGCTATTACTAGAGACCTCGAGAATTCGCGGGTTCATTTCGAGACAAGCTAGAATTCAAAACACGTGTGTTTACATAACTTTAGCCATTGGTTCACGCGGTGTTTGACACCTCAAGGAGAACGCTGGCCCAGTTGTCGCCTTCCACTGTCACAGCAGACAACCAATGTGAAGTTAACATCCGCATATTTTCACATAAGACTGTAGAGTCTATCGTGCAGGTAATTGAACTCGCGAATTTTCCAGGTCTCTAGTAGGGATAGGAAAAATTCGCGAGTTCGATGACATGTAGGCTAGGCTCCACAGTCATGTGTATACTCGAGATTCATATGTTTTTTCATTGACTGATGCCCCCATAGAGTAGCGAGTGTTACTTCACACCTGGCGGTATGGCACTTGCTACTTGTTTTCCTCGCAAGTCTGCTATTGGCTCGGAGTTGTCCAGGGCGTGTGTGATAAACTGTGATCCAATTGCTAAGTCAACTTCAGTGTACACGTGTTTGACGTCTGTCTTGTCCTGGAGTGAACTTGCGAAATGTTCCTATCCCTAATGATCCATACGAAATTTTGTATTTAATATTATTTTTTTTTTACAAAGAACTGCGATCAATGACTTGAAACCCGTCTTTTAAAACTTGCGTAGGCGTCCATGCTAACTTACTGACATGAATAACTCACCCTGTCTTCGGGTCAAATATATAGATAAAAATTTCAGGACAAGTTTCGTTCCAACGCACTTGAGTTCAGAACCGTTTTTGTGATTGGATCGTTTGAATTTTTACGCGTCTTATCAGTCTTCTTTGCGAATCACGGACGACCAGCATCGGAGAAATTTATTTCTGAATGACTCACTCATGTAACAGACTATCTTCACACAAAGACAAGTGGCCAATATCCAAATGAAGACTGCAAGTGTTTACATAGGATATTGAAGTCTAGCCTCCTCGTAGATCATTTCACGAAAAACCAGGTTGCCCTATATATAGGGACCCCCGAATTTCGAGAAAAGATTTCATGGCCAGTTGTATTTCATAACACTTTAGTTCAGATCCACTTTCGTGATTGGATGGTTACCGTGTTACGCGTCTTTAGGTGTCCGTCCGCGAATCAAATACGCACAGTATTGAAGTTACATAATCCTGATTGGCCAGTGGAGAAAAATCTTCTCACAAAGACGCGCCACCAATAAGCAAAAGAAAACAGTTGGTAGTTCCGTAGGATATTGAAATCTAGCATGTTCATAAATCTTTTCGCGAAATTCGGGTTTCTCTACCTATATGTTTAGTATATTCTCGGTTTCTTTGCACGTGTTGATTGAAACCTATGAAAATCAGCCCACGTATGACGTGTTTAGTTGTTTAATAAGTATGCCACCTACCCCACTCATTTTATAATTCTGTTAAAATAAAATTACTTCTTTTTTGTTATAAGGTACTTGTACTACTATTTTCTACATAAATTATAATAATTTATTTATATCTAACATGAATAAAAGCATAAAGAAAATAGGCGTATTGGCAGTGCCTCGTAAAAATAGTTAGGGACAGGTGTTTTTCGCGAAAATATTTCAAAATCAGTTGTACTTCAAAACACTTTTGTTCATATGCACTTAAGTGGTTGGGAGATTTTAAATATCACGCGTCTCAAGTGTCTGTCCGTGAATCGTGGACGCTCAGTATCGGAGTACTTTATTACGATTGGCCCCGTCGAATAAGAACATGCCTTCTCACGTGGATACGAGGCCAATAACCAAAGGAAGTTGTGGATGTGGAGGTAGGATATTGAAGTCTAGCGTGGCCATAAATAGTTTCGCGAAAAACACCTGTCCTGAGAAACGGTATCTTAAGCAAAATGTCATTACACTGGGTGCGTACGAATGCGGTGCGTTGTCCCTTTAATGTAATTTTCCAAATTTGGTTACGCTTTTGTTTGCACATGTTGGAGGAATGTCCTAGAAGTAGAACTTTAACAGGGCTTCAGAAAAGTTGGAAGCAATCATGAATGGACTAATACTTTTAGAGACCTACCAATTGGCGTTATTTCTCCTGCAGCAGACTAAACTCCAAGGTATTATGCGTGCTACTGACGTCCCTCGATGGCTGAGAGTATTTGTGACACGACGTGAAAGACGCACTTAACCAATAGTAGCAGTTAAACGTTAGAGTGATCAATCGCCTGTAAAACAATTACAAAAGCACATGTCCTCGTATAGAAGCCATCAGTAGACGAAATCAAGTTATTGTGCACCACAATCTGTTTTATACCAACAACAAAATTTCGCCTTTGAAAGCATCAACCAAACAGTTCTTGTAGCCACTGACAATTTTTTTTTCAGTGTATGTTTCTGCTCTACGTTATGACTGGATCATATCATTGATCACTGAAAATAAAGCCTACAGCGTATTGGTTGCGATAACGAAACAAGTGTTTTCGAGCTTTAGTAGAGTGCTTCAAAATTTTTTCTCATTTGGAACACCAGAAATGATCTATTATTGTGGGAATGAAAAGGATAGTGAGTTGCAGTGCAGTCTCTTCTATGTATATCTTGATAAGTACGTATGTAATGCACCATGGTGAAAGGGTTCTATCCCCGGGGAGTCCGATTATACACAGTAAGAAATTATTCGGAAATTTACCATATCAGTGTATACGCTTAGTGAGAAAGCGGGAATGGTAATTCCCCCCCCCCCCCTATATATTCACTGTAGCGTTCATACATTTGCTCAGGAAACAGCCAAATACATATGAAAGTTCCCAAATTTGTATAGGATAGGGACGCTAACATTCCTATATCTGCAGTTTGACGTGTGCTATTATTTCCATACAGTGTATAAGTTAAAAAAAAAACCATTTGAGTTTAGGAAGTTTACCAGAAATTTTTTTACAGTGTAGGTTATTCATTTATGGGAAGCGTGGCGGATGTTGCCGATATTTTTAACTATCAGAGCTCTCCCCTTTCTCCCGCCATCGCGTTCTGTCAATTCTCCAGCCTTACCTTGTATAACGCCATTCAATTTACCATAACAACAGCCAATATGACAATTGTATCCGCTTGGCGCCACATTATTTTATCTCCTTACCTCAAGGTCATTCAAGAGAAGGGAATTATTTTATACATTTTTTAGCCTATTGCATATTCTGTCATTGTCACGTGATATAATAATCTGAAAAAGTTATTACAGTGGAGGGAAATTACTTAAAAAAAACTAATAAAAGTAACTAAATACATTAACAATTCATATTTTACTTTTCGTGCAAATCTCAAAACTGAATAGAATTAAAATTTTAAGCCAGAGCTCAAAATAATTTTTCGTGTCATCAGATTGTGACGAGAAAATTTTTTTGGAGATGTTTCTCCTGTTCGCTCGAATTTAAATTTTAACTTCTGAGACAAAATTCAAAGACAAAATTGCCGAAATTCAATACCCTACCGTAGGTTTATCAAGAGTAGATATCAAACAAATTACATGACACTCCTGTGACTTCCTAAGCTACTTTCACTGAAATCAAACTCTGCGTTATAATAGCCTTATGAAATTTGTACGAATCAATATTTTAAGGTAAAAGTTTCATCCTTACGCTAAATTTGAGTTGAAAGTATCTTATTTTCGGTAAAAACACAGCGAATGTGATTTCTTAAAATATCTAGTACATTTTTATCAAGTTATCAATTATAAAGTGTCACGAAAACATAAAATATCCTTAGAATCTAAAAAACTATTTCAACTACCTTAGCTAACGCATAGCTGGTACAATAAAGCGTTTCATAATTGCTTCGTTCTTAGACCCGGGAAAAAATTTGTACCTGCTTCTGCTCCTATGTTTTTTCAAACTATTGTCTGACAGAGTTCTCTATTTAACGAAAGCATTACTTGACGAATTGAAAACTTTATCAAGAAATTATCAGAACGTTTGCTGTTTAGTTGAGCCAACATCGCCAAACCAGCACTAGACAAACTGTTTTCATAAGTTCACACTTCATTTATTAAATACACTTTTGTAGTTATATGAACACGTACTATTAAGTATTAAAACTATTGACTGCGGCAAACCAAGGACGACAGGACAACTAAATAACTGCAAGTTGAACAGTGTGGTTTTGTTGTTGTTGTTGTTGTTGTTGGATCTGCTGCGAATGAAACCACCAGTGGACATTTTTAGAAACTGCATTCCGGCTTGTGAATTTCTGAAGACAGAGATGTGTATTTCTTCACATGTTCTCGGTGTTTACTTACGTATCACCAGAAGACGTCTCAGAAGTACGTGATGGAATCCACAGGATTGTTTACGATTGGGTTTCGATCAGACACGTCCTCCTAAAAAATAAAAATTGTTTCTTTCGTAACCTAAACAACCCGCAGTTGCTGCATCAGGCAGGAAGGTAGGTTGGGTTCAACGTCTCGTCGACAGCGAGGTCACTGACAATTTAGGAATGCCCAGATTTACTGTCACTAAAGACAAGGTTGAAGTGAGCTGCCTATATTCTCCACTAAACCAATACGAATCGTGTTTGTCTCTGTATTTATACTTATCCTCTTCCTATTGGTCCTCGCTACGCAGGACACGCTTACAATATTCCGCAACGTTTATTACTGCCTGTCCATTGGCCAATGGAGTCGCTCGTTGACTATGTGCCAACCAACGTGTCGTGACAGATGTAACATGTTTCACAATCCAACGTGTTCATTTGAGAAATTATTAAAATTAACAGTTTTATTATTATGAATTTTAATGTTGACTAATTGTAATTTTTTGCTTAGTTTCCCATAGAGTCCAGTGAATAGCAAAACCATAGAAGTGTGAGATTTGTCTTTAAAAGCAAAGAAATTTCCAAAAAAGTTGCCCGGTTATATACGTGCATACTCCTCAAAGGTTTAAAGACAGTGCAAATTGCTCAGGAAAGCAGAAACGGGGAAGATATTGGCCATGGGCTTCTACACTGTAAAAATAAGTGTAAATTTACACATACAAATTTTTGATCATTTTATGTTTTGTATGTGTAATTTGTAAAAATAACTACAGTACATGTAATTTTACACAAACGTTCTTCATAATACAGTCAGTACTACATGCCTTTGGTGAAAATACATTAATGTATGGCTTAATAAACACAATGTTGTTTGCGATGTTACTTTTTTTGTTAGTGAGAAAATACACATTCACAGTGGCGAAACTACAAATGCGATATATGTGTAAACTGACTTGTCGTGGAGAGAATATACACGAATGTTATAGTTTATTTTCTGCTGTATAGTAATAGTAATTTCACACAATTATACGTAAAGTTAGCTGTACAAAGCGTATGATATTTTACGAATTTGTAGGGTAAATATACTTGGACGTAGAGTACAAAAAACTTGACATATGTAGAAGGAAATTACACCGAATTCAGTGGCGAAATTGCTGCCACATACATTTAGTGTAAAATTACACATTTTTTACAGTGTAGTTACGACCCAGCCCAGAATTCGCCTGGAGTGATATCGGGAAAACATGGAAATCCGAAATCACGATGGCTGGACAGGGAATTGATTCCTTGTCCTTCCGAATAGGACAGAAGTTTCCTACTTACTGCAAGCAGTGTTAGCCAGGGCTGGCAGGCGACGGTCGAGCCCCAAGGACGGCGCGATCACGACGAGCCAGCCCGGCTGTTTATAAAACACTCCCCCGCCGAGGAAGGTCGCGGGGCTAGGCGGAGTAGTATATGAGGTTGGAGCGATGGCGGCTCGCGGCCATCTTGCTCCCGAGGGACCGACGAGGCGCCAGCAAGGAGGACCACCAGGCCGTGGTCCCCGCTTCGACTCCCAGCACTGCCACTGTCGAGGAGGTCTCGCGACAGCCAAAGGGCAAATATAATCCCAGTAGGGCGCCTGGGGTCGTGCGGTGTTAGGGTCCTCGCACTAAGCAGTAAGATTCTCTCAGATTTGTGAGCACTTAATTATAATTGTTGCTACAGGTCGGCAAGACCTACTAATTGTAAATGATAGTTGCTGAGTAGAAATAACGAGTTAAGAGTAAGTAAAGCCCAGCAGTGCAAGTTGTATGTATTATAGTGTAATGCTGTGAGTAATAAAATATAGTAATTTGTATATGAGTGCTCTCTATCTAGTTACGAACATCATCCTTCCTTGCGTGGCCTGGTTTTCTCCTTAGAAAAGGTCACCGCACACTGCACACTTCGCTCAGCATGTGCTTTAGAGTACAGTCAAAATACGTGCCCTAAAATTGAAAACCATGTATTTATACAAACAATAACACTAGACGAAACCGCGTGCTTTTGATACTCGTTAGTGCCAAGAAGAAGGTATTTAATTCTTTTAGACCCACTTTAACCCTTTCAGTCGAAATTAAATATATTATTTTAGACGTTGCAAAGAACAGATATTTTGTTTGAAACTGTACTGATATCCAGACGACGCTTTGTCTTACATCGGGATCAATATAAATCTATATGTTCTTTATGTTACTGACAGCAGTGGTTTAAGATGCTACAGAACATAGTCTGAGCAGCGAAAGATTTCTCCCACACGTAAGGGACCTTTCTCATTGGCCTGTGTGTTATGCTGTGTACAGTGCAGACCATTCAAGCCACTTGATATGCAACGTCCCAGACAGAGGAAAATGTGAGTGAAAGGGTTAAATTACGGTTTCAGGTGTTGCAAATAAATTTTTTTATGATGTGTGCTGTACTTATGTCGACACAACACTTGTTTCGATGATACAGCTAATGAGCTGTTGTCTATATGTTCGCCTACAGTTATATGAACCAATTATGACCTACACTGGTAAGACGGTTTGCGAATCATTTACCCACGGGTAAGATCATTGGTAGAGACATGCAAAATTCGAGCTATTATTTGCAATCGGACTGAACGTCACAGTACTGTATAGACCGAAGCCTGCTTCGTTCTCCCATTTCCCACATGTGAAGCCACGCCCTTTCTAAATGAACTGCACGTAATTGGGGCACACAATTGTGAAGTGTTCATTTATTGGTGCAGAGTTACACAGGGCGTGTCAGATAAAGCGTGGTCCAATGACAAACGTACTGCAAAGGTACACGTGTCCCCAAATAATAGCGCGAGTTTTGCAGGTCTCCTCACATAATTGGTTATTGAGCTTCGCAGTGTGCAGTTCAGACCAAAAATTATCCACACGTGCGTAATGTACACAATCGTGTACACTAGGTCTGAATGGGTTAAGCCGGCTTCCAACCCATTTACAATCCAGCCCGTTTCCGGAAGGGCCAGGCTCCGGGTATAAGATTTTTCGTACCCATGGGCATGCCCGAAACGGTATAGAACGTGTTCTAAATTTCTTCTATACCCGCAGAGCTGCGACAGACAAGATAGTGGACACCCGAGCAACAACCTCAAGCCGTATTCCGTATGTGTCCGTTTATGAAAAGATTACGGGTTCTGTAAAACGTATTTATGTACAGTACATATTGAAACTTAATGTACACGTATGGAACGGGAAACGTTTCAATATACTCCCACTGCCATAATAAAACAATTAACACAACTTTAAAAAATACGGGATAATTGTGGAGTTTTGTTCTGTAAATAACTTTTCACACGATCACTTTGTGAGTTGTGTTTGCAGCTCGGTTGGTTGGTGCACGGGTTTTGCGTCAGTTTTTGGTTTTAGAATCCAAATCTCCCTCATATAGCGATTTTTTTTTTGTTATTTTATGTGATATATTATGGCTGTCTATAAAATAATTTATTGCTAGAAAACGTTTATTTCTAGAATATATTTGTCTACAAATAATAATAGGCAAGTAACTGCACAGTGCGATCGTCTGGCTGCCTGTGGTTGTTTGTTAATAAATAGATTCGTTTATAAAATATATAATTTGAGCTATGTAGCATGAGTAATATTAAGACACGCATAAAAGTCTTATTTAGTATTGTGATATTTTTATCTTCTTTTTGCCTTATAACAGTAAAATTTTATTTAATTACGGATTTGCTATGCTTATTAAATATAAATATTTAAATAATTTAATAATGTTTTAATTAGTCGTGTAAATATCCGCTATACAGATATGTGAATACAGTACGTTGTTTTTTAATACATAAGTAGTGCCATTACTAACATCATTTTCCATATAGTCCAGTAGGCAAAGGGCATAAAACGACCGAACTACGCATTTTCGAATCCTAAATCAATTAGACCCTTCCGAACATTTCTGGAAGTGGAGACTTTGACTTATGCCCTGCAGGTTCAAGATGGCGGACTATTCAATATGGCGGCAGTTTCAATCTTAAAATCAGTAATATCTCAGTTTATAATTATACGAGTTTCAATTTTTTTTTTAAATTAAAGCTTATTGTACGTACATTGTATTATATGAGTATGTCTTTTTCATATTTCCCATAACTTTGTAGATATGTCAATTATTATTGACAGTGTGGCTGTAAGAATTGTACTTAAGCATAAATTAAACCAAACCTATGAGTCTAATAGAAAAAAAAACGAAAAAGGTAGTGAATTTAATTTCTATTAATTTGGTGTGCTCTGTTTTTTCGTACAACAAACATGGGCAGAAATATATAATTTACTTTGATTATGGATTATCAACCATTGAAAACCAATTCTATTATTACATAATGATATTCAACCCTGTTTGTTGGTTATTGTTATCAAACTGGTCGAACTTAACCAGATATGTACTATTATTAAATTGCCACTTGCTTGAGGTAGAACACTGGCCTTCCATTAGTGCAGCTCGGGTGTGAACTGCAATCCAAAATTGTAGTACAAAAGTATATGTTAATTCATTTGATGACTATTTCGCATGTCTGTTCTGTGAGTTTCCCCATTTCACATTCATTCTACTGTTACTGAGATTGATTATTTTATTTGTTTTCAGATACGATATATGGGATGAGCATCGACTTCCCACTTTGATGCTACAATGGCACAAATCGAAAAGAAATTAAAATTTATTAGTCCACTACACGACAGAGGTCAAAAGCATTCTAAGCCCACAAATTGGAATTTGCGTATGCTTTGTAAAGAAGATACTACATCTGCTCTTATTAATCCATCCCGAAATAAAAATAAAACGTGAAAATATGGCTACTCAGTACTGTCAGCTAACTTGATTGCATTTCAAGATGTGGGAGCTGTACCATTGGACATTGACCTTAAACATTTGGATGATGGTTCAGGTATAGAAAAAACTGTGCGCAATAACAATGCATCTTGGCCCAAGGACTGCTACATCAAATAGGGCAAGACAGAGGAAAGAATGTGGATCTGTACCAGGAGCAAGCTCCTCTGTAAAGACGAGGCGATTGGCTGATCCAGAGATACCAGAAACCTGCCTGTTCTGTGATGGCTCCGCAACAAGGCAATCCCCATTACACAGAGCTTTAACTGATGAAATTGGCGAAAGAGTGCGCAGTGGAGCTACTCTCTTGCAGAACACAAAAATCCTGTATAAAATTGCCATACAAGGTATGGCTCCACTTAATGCTGGATATAATTCTATATGTTTAACAAGGTTTTGCAACCAAGCGAGAAAGTCTCAAAAAATTTCAGAAGGCGGAGAAAAGGCCTTGAAGAATGAACAGCTGGAGAGTATTGCTTTAGCCGATATTATTACATCCATGAAGGAGGAAGAAGAGGATGCAGAAGTCGCACCAGTATTCAAAATGCCGGATATTTGTATAATGTACAAGAAGCGTCTTAGAGAATTTAACCTAGAAACAAATAATCATTCCACTAGTCTCAGATATCGCATTCTAGATATGTGCCCTGACCTTGAAGTATGGGGAAAACAAGGAAAAGAATGGATGTTGGCATTTAAGTGGGATGTCGGATCTGCAATGGATGTCTCCTTCCCTAATTTTGACCTCGAAGCTGCAGAAAGCTACAGAAACAGTTCGCAAGCATGAAATAGATACTTCACCCAAATCTTTACTGACCTCGGGTCAAAGGGAAAGCGTACCAGGATCTTTGTTTCCAATAATTAGTCTCATTGTAAATGGTCCTTCAGTGACAGTAGATGAAAGAGAAACAGCCAACAGAAATCAAGCAATACTCGGTATCGCGCAACTAATTAGTTTCAATACAGTAAAGAAAACCAGAAAAAAGGGATAGAGGATTACCCGAATATCAGGAAAGTCAGGAATATGCCCATACCTATGTATCTTGATGCCAAGGTTCATTCAGAGAAAAGGAAAAGAGAGTTAGTAGACATTCTTTACTACTTGGGTCTTGGCATTTATTATGACCTTCTGAGATCTATTTCTACTGATATCGCTAATGAACTGTGCTGTATGTACTCCACTGAACAAGTGGTCTGTCCTCCAAACCTCAACACTGCATTGTTTACAACTGCTTGTGTAGATAACATAGAGCACAATCCAAGCTTAAGCACGGCCGAGAGTTCCCTGCACGGAACAGCAATTTCACTCATGTAACACCCTACATTGGAAAATCCAGGACACGCCCAAGAAGCAGTCTTACAACCGGAGTGCACTAAGAGCTGGAATGTAATAACCCTTCCTGTGTCCTATTCGATTGTACCTCCATGCTTTATATCTCTCCAAGCTTCAGGGAATCAAATAGCAGAACCAGAAGAACTTATTCTGCTACATCTAGAATCAGCCCCAAATTAAAGAATACGAGTGGCTGGAACAGACTTTGAATATATGAGAGCGACTGAACTGGGCTGCATATCAATGATCATTTAATCGCCTCATTCGGAAACCAATAACTACAATATCAATGTTACCTTTATTCCTTGAGGGTTGCAATTCTCCTGTCATGATGTTACATTCTATGAATGTTGTTACAGAATGTGTCAAATACCTTAATCCCAACCAAACACCTTTGCTTGTTGGTGACCAGCCACTCTTTGCCCTGATGAAGCAAATTCAGTATTCTCTTCCCAAAGAACATGGAGAAAATAAGTTCGTTGTGATGATGGGTGGACTACACATAGAACAAGCTGCTCTTCGCATGGCTGGACACTGGCTTGAAGGCAGTGGGTGGATCGAAATGACTACTCAAAGTAAAATTGCGACAAAGGGAAAAGCTGAAGTTGTGCTTAAAGTTTCGCACATCAAAAAGGCAAGACACATACATGAAGTGACATCAGTAGCAGTGTTCTTTCTAAAAAAAAAACAGGGCTTTTGAAGAATATAGTGAGAGTGGTGATGGAACTGTGTCATCATTGAATGAGTGGAGACAAATAATGAGGAAAGAGCAGTCTATGTTCAAATACTGGGACACAGTATTAAACACTGAGCTTTACATTATCTCTTTGATTCGCTCCTTCCGAGAAGCAAACTTCAATCTACATATCCATACTCTGATCCAACTCGCCCCATGGTTCTTTGCCCTAGATCGTACAAACTATGCATGTTGGTAGTGTGCACATCAGAGATATGTTGCTGTTGAAAGAAAGAAACCCTGATGTACACGATGCCTTCGAAAATGGCACATTTGTTGCATGCAAAACAGAGCGATCATTCTCAGAGATTGTATTAGACCATGCACATGAACAGCTGAATTCGGTTCTGAAATCTGATAGAGGCATTGTTGGTCTCACGCAGAATATAGAAACACTTCGCAGATTTATGGTGGCAGGTCCTGAGTTAGCACGAATGCTGCATTTATTTGAAGAAAGGCATTGTTACAATAAGCCACAACTCAGACACTATGAAGAAACTCTTTTATGTAGAGAAAAATTCTCAAAACATGTCGATGCCATAGTTTTGGCTGTTGAGATTGTAGGGAACCCTTTTGATGTAACAAATGGGGACCTACATTGCCTGAATGGCCATGTTGTAATGAGTGATAAGGTGGCAACTTCGATACTGGTAATTGAGAAGGAAGGACAGAAACAATTCCAGGAGTTCGTGATGAGACGATTGGTACATGCAGAAAAGAAGATAATGGATCCGATAAAATGTAACAATTTTCCGACTTTCAAGAGGCCAGTAATTGCATCAATGTCAAAGGAAAAAGTTCAAAAATTATCCTTGAAAACAGATTGTGCCCTATTCAGCCGTTTGTATATTGCCTGCCAAGAAAGGGAGGATAACCTGGATGAATTTTTCCGCCATGAGATCCAGCCTTATCCTTCTTCACTCTGTGCATATGGTTTGCCATATTCATGCAATAGGGCCGATTTGATCAAGGCACTGCAGAACCACATACCCACATTGTTACCACCTCGGAGCCTTCAGTTGATGCCAAAATATTTGATGGAGCAACAGTTATTCATATGATCAAACCGGATGATGCGCAGACTTTCGAAGAATATATAGATACCAATTATTTACCATACATGGAGAAACAGAAGAACTCTATTCAGCCCATCGATGTTGTATGGGATATCTATAAAAACGACCTCTTGAAGCCAGGTACTCGAGTGAAGCGTGGCTCTGGACTTAGAATACGAGCAGCTTTAAATGCACGTCTTCCAAAGAAGAGCAATAGGGAACAATATTTAAGGCTTGATGCTAACAAGGAAGAGCTTTTTGAACTTTTGGGAAGACAATATAACAATTGGAAGTGCAAATAAGGAGGTGTACTCTACTTTAGGTAGCACAGAGATTTGTTCTTCAGACAGAATGGATATCGAGATTATAAGACCCTGCAATCATGAAGAGGCTGATACCCGCGTTTTCCTGCATGCTGCCGATGCTGCAAAACGTGAACTTACAAGAGTGCTTATTCGTGTCACCGACACTGATGCTGATGTCGTAGTCATAGGAGTATCCATGTATCAAGATATGGGAGTGGAAGAGCTCTGAATATCCTTCGGAAGTGGAAAAAATCTTAGACACATTCCACTGTACGAGATTCCTAAGTTATTGGGACCTACAAGGGCAAGATGACTTTTGGCATTCCACGCAATGACTGGTTGTGACACCCTATCATCCTTCAGTGGAAGAGGTAAACTGATAGCTTGGGACGCATGGACAGATTTTCCCGAGGCCACAGATACCTTTGTTGCTATTTCCGAAGGCAAACGCCTTGTATCTTCAAGCAAAGAGAGCATGTTTCCAGACAAGAGTGTGGATCCAATCCCTTCTGTCAGTACAGGATATTCCCAGTCCCGCTGATTGGGGTTGGTCCAAGTCAACCGTAGGCTGGTCACCCACCTGGACAACCTTACCTATTATACTTGAATCAATACAATTGATTTATTGTCGTTGCCAATAAGGATGCAATGTAAGATGCAAGTGTGGTATGCAGAATTTGAAATACACAGTCCTCTGTGCCTGTGATGGAGAATGTACAGTACATAATCAGTAAACAAGAATCACTTTTCTTGAAAAACTCCTTATAAAAATATGTACCAGTCAGTTATTTTAACATTTAAAAGTGAAAGACAGTAAATTATCTATAGTTCAACTATATTCATGTCTCAAAAGTGCCCTTTACGTGAAAACAGTAGCGTGTGAAGATATTTTGCTAATCAAATAATTTCATCTTATGTAACATCAAAGGCATCCTAGACTTATTGCAAACGAAAAACCTTAAATTTTCTTATATTAGTTTGTATAATTTAGTGCACACAAAGCAATAAATACAGTATGAATATTACTACAAGCGAGAAATCATCCATGCTAGCTAAACGAAATAAGCCATATCTTTGCTTCTATTCATCATAAAAAATGTTTGCGCACACCGAATTAAATTATATTAAATTGTCTAACTTTTTGGTTCTAATTGTTTCTTGTTAAAATGACAGTCTTGAATTTATTTCATCTTGACCAGAATTATTACAATTATTTTATGAATATTTTTTACAATATCTTTGCTGTCAGAAAAGGAAGTTAATGTTTTAAAACTCGCGTGTTCAATTTGAAGATAAATGTTAAATACAACGAATATTTTGTTGTCTGAGCCATATTTGAAAAGCAATACATATAAAATGACGGAAATCCGGAGAGGATATTAGCGTGGCCAGGAAGATGGATTGAATACTTTTCAAGACCCAACCACTTTATAATTCGGAATTTATTATCACCTTAGGTTCAACCAACTGGTTCTCAGGCCAGTGTAGTAAAAATTTACCGCTTGTCTTTAGCCTTTGCGTGCCTAGTCGCCGTGACGTAAAGCCCAACACAACATAAACACAGAAATTGAAGTTAAACACACGGCGTCATGTAGATTCACGTTCCACTTACCTAATAAATTCTCGTTCGTATTTTACGCGGCGTCTCTTTCTGGAAGTTTAGAATTGGTTAACCTGGCAAAGACACTGTGTACTAACAAACCGTAGGAGGTTACACGTGCTTATGTCAGTTTTGAAACGCTGTCAGTTTTATGCCCTCCTCCAGTACAACCGGTTTTCTTTATTTTCTTAAATAAGCCCCCGAGACAGGCCGAGATAACAAGCGGTCCAGCGCGAAAGTGAAAGTTGTCTTCGGCCAACACCTGGCCGTGTGTACGGCTGCAGGGGTGTACACATGTCGGACATGGCGTCATGATGCAAGTGGCGCCGTGTGTTGCGTGGCCGGGGCAAAGTGCATCATCACGACTGCGGAGTAGGGCTGTGTCGTGTGACGGGATATCGATCGCGAGAACAATATTTCCAACAGTACAGCAATATTTCGAATACGGCGATGTGTAGGATCAAACATTCTATGACTAGAGACCCGAGAAATTTCGCGAGTTCAATGACGTGTAGGCTAGACTTCCTAGTCTCATATGCTCTCATACAGATATCAACAGTTTATTGGTTGATTGTTGTAGTAGTAAAAGGCGGTGGTTCGGCGCACAATTTCTTGCATGTCTGTTATTGGCTTATTTATCTCCAGGAGGTGTCAAAACATGTCAACCAATAATAAACTTAACAAGAACGTACATGTGAGTGAATTCCAACTTGCTTGGAAATAAACCCACGAAATTCTCGTATCTCTACATATGACATACGTGCAGTTTTCCTTTGGTTATTGGCCGAGCGTCTTTCTCGGGAGACAGTTTCTTGCCTCACTGGGCTAATTAAAACTAAGTAACTTCGATAATGAGTATCCATGATTCGCGGGCAGACACCTGCAAGGCGTGACAGCTAAAATGATCCGATTACGAAATCGGATCTGAGCTCTAGTTTTTTGGATTACAAGTAGTCCTGAAATATTTTCGTGGAAAATAGGTGGCCCTAGCGATATGCGATGTTAATGATATGAGAGTTTGATCTGATATACGAGTTCGGTGGTATGCGATGTTGGCAATATGCGATATGTGCGATATCAATACGACCTATGTTTGCGATGCCGATATTTGTGATACGAATTATGTGCGACGTACTACCATAGATTTTCAATGCCCTCTGGGAGCTATATGTAGCATCGATAGAGATATGGTCAACATGTTTAGAAACGATATTGAAAAGTGGATATCGCATAGCCCTACCGTGGAGTGGACAAGGCACCCGTCGGAATCCAAGACATTTCAGTTCACCAACATTTACGCAGAACACGATATCAGAGGGATATACTGAATAAGTGCATGGATATTCTAAGATGGAATATCCTGGGGAAAAATCAAATTATATGCCAATTCCTGGATATGCTCGGGTTGTATCACTAAACATAACCAGAATATCTCGTTTGTAAAAACTTCCTCGTGTCCATGAAATACCCTGAGGTATTGCAAATACACAAAGAGGATGTGCCTCGAACATCCCAAAAGTAGACATTAACTACCAAAATGTGTCCATTGGACTCTGCACAGACATCCATGATGATTGAGGAATATTTATATTCACTGAATGTCCACGGATATCCATGCAGTATGCGAACAGAGTATCAACTTAAAAAATATCCTCCATCTATCCAACGTCGAGATCCTGTCACTTCCGTAAAATAACGTACTTGGCCAAAAGAGACTAAAAAATGGGCAATTATTAATTACTTATATACGGTGCATATATAAACTTACACGTTGCTATGGTTTGCCAAATTAAGTAGCGTTTACTAATCGGAAATATGTTCTTGTTAACTTAGTTTTTCCGTACGTCTATAATACAATTAATAAGGGGAAAATTTTATTCTTCAACACTGGGATTTGTTTTACGAATGTTTGAGAGAAATTTCGGGTGACCTTCTAACATTTAGTACAGAACTTTTCACTATCTCAAATCGATATCCCTAGTAAACCATTACAATCTACTTTTGGCAAATCCACAATACTTTATATTCCCTTCAAATTTGTGTAAGCAACGCCTGAGTATACTTAGATGATACGAGTAATGTGAAACCACTTTGTAAAGGACACCCATGTAAAACCAATTTATATATTCGACGAATTATTTAGGTATTAGTACGTTGAGAGGCGCCCAGTCGAACATATTTCAAAGTCATGTAATGAAAACGAATGTTGAAATATTTGGGTGGCTCGTAACAAGGTCTTGAGAGCTGATGAGAGTGACATGAGGCGACAATAGAGCAGCGCTGAAATGAAAGGGTAGGGAAAAAGGAAGATCCCCGAGAAAACCCGCCGACACGTCAGGCACGATTCCCTCTTGCGAAAATCTGGGAGCAACCCGGCCGGGGATTGAACCCATTTCGCCTTCGTGGGAGGCGAGCAGTCTAACCGCTCAGCCACTGCGGCCCCGAATTTAAACGAAGATCTGTCACTAGAGTTCTTGTATGAGAATGTGTTTTATAAGTGTAGCTCGATTGTAAAGTTGCTTGTCACGAACTTGGTGTATTGAAATAGAGAAAGACGGATGAGTCTGTACCGCGAGGCATTAGATTACCTGATTCGAAAAATCGCTTCCGTAATAAGTAGACTCTCGAGAATTTTCATGGGTTCATTTCTAGACAAGTTGGAATTCACCCGCATGTATTTTCTTGTGACGTTTGTAATTCGTCGACGTGTTTTTTTGACACATCCTGGAGATAAATAAGCCGATAACAAACATGCAAGAAATTGTGCGCCCAATCACCTCCTTTTATTACCACAACAGTCAACTAATAAACAGGCGATATCTGTCTAAGAGTATATAAGACTGTGAAGTCTAGCCTACAGGTAGTTAAACTCGCTAATTTCTCGAGTCTCTAGTAATTAACTAACAAAGTGGACAGGCCTGCGCATAATCTCTCTTCACGTTAGATTGGTCAGAAACAATAATTATATTAATTACAATTTGAACAGTGAACAAAAATGATTAAATGTAATGGGTGTGAATTATGTAAATCATAAATAAAAAAGTACACAGTATTCTTCCTAATACATGAATGACAAATACACCCGGAAACAATTACGCTCAATGAAGTTCAACTGAGGGTTCGCACATATGACATTCCGACAGGGGTATTTGTGTTGCTGAAAAATTAAATATTATCACTTCTGACAAAATAGTTTCATTTTTTTTTTGGAAATGAAGCTATGCATACATTATTTGGGAATGTACTTTTTTTTAATAAGGAGTGAGCGAATAGATTTGGGCGGCTCTTAACAGCGAGGTCTTGTCACACAATGATTTCAGTAATAATAAAGAACACATAGCAAATTACATGATTTCGTACATACAGTAAATGAAGACAGCAATTAAAGTGAAAGAAAATTAAGTCTTTGTTACTTAAAATTTTTAACCCTTTATTGAAGGCAAAAATTATTGGCACCGAGGACAAGATTGAAGTGAGCTGCCTATATTATCCATTACAGCTGTACAAGTTGTGTTGGTCTTTATAATTCTGCTTACCATTGTCCTATTGGTTCTGGCTACACCGCTCACGCTTATATTGTACTCTGCGACGTTTATTATTGGCTAGCCATTGACCAATGATGTCGTGCGTCGACTGTGTACCAATTAATGAGTCGCTACAGATATATCACGTCTTACAATCCTTTGTGTCTATTTGAGAAATTATTAAAAATAGCACTTTATATATTTACGAATTAAAAGGTTGGCCAGTTGCAATATTTTTTCCGATTCCGACAACGTCCAGCGAAATAGTAAAATTATAAAAGTGTTGTTTTTTTTTCAAGAAAAAATATATTTACATGGAAACACATCCCCGTGTATATACGTGCACACTCCTCAAAGGGTTAATTGTATCCGTCAATTTGGTCCTTACAGCAACCTAAACACGTACGCTAGCTCTCACGGGAACATAGGGCACAGTACTGTACATCAAAACTGAACAGTAGCACGTAGGGAGTGCATATCTTCATCACAGAGTACCTAATGTGTAGAGACGTGCATAATTCGGGTTATTATTTCTGGACAAGCTAGACGTCATTGTCCTATCATTTTCTGAGCACGACCCGTGATTTCGTCGGCTGATGGCTTCTATACGAGGTCATGTGCCTGTGTAACTGTGTTACAGGCGATTTGTCACTCTGACGATGAATTGTTACTATTGGTTGAAAAAGAGCCTATCACGTCATGCCGCAAATACTCTCAGCCATTGAGGGACGTCAGTAGCACCTTGGAGTTAAGTCTGCTGCAGAAAAATAACGCGAATTATGCAGGTCTCTACCAATTAGCTGTAAGCTGCGTGTTTTGAGATAGTGATATGAGCCAGTCATAACGTAGCACGGTAACACGGCTGAGGAATAAGTACAGACCTGAAAAATTAGCGAGTTCGATGAACTGCAGACTAGACTCTACAGTTTTATGTACAAATATGGTGACGTAAACTGTGCATTGTTGTCTACTGTCACAATAACAGGCGACGATTGGTCCAGCGTTCTCCAGGAGGTGTTAAACACCGTGAGAACCAATGGCTAAAGTTATATAAACACACGTGATTTAAATTCTAATTTGTCCCTAAATGAATCCGCAAATTCTTCAGGACTCTAATTATAGGCCAACTCAGTGTAGAGATATGGACAACTCTTAACATTGAGGTCTTGAGAGACGACGAGATTTGAAAACAGGCGAGTATGGAGCAGCGACGGAATGGAAGGGTGCTGTAAACGGGAGATCGCCGAGAAAAACCCGCCGACCAGTGGCATCGTCAGGTACAACTCCCACATGCGAGAATCCTGGAGAGGTCTCGCTGCGAATCGAACCCGGTTCGCCTGGGTGGGAGGCGAGTATTCTGTCCACTAAACCACCGCGGCCCCGAGGCTTACTCAGGTAAGATCATTGGGTATTTATTTCGCAGTGTACAGTGCCGGTGAAATGCAACCTTCATATGAAACATGTATAGATAATTCTCTACAACGGGCATGAAAGGGTTAATAGTTTAGTTCCATGACGCTGCTGTGATTGATTGCGGAAGTTCATTCAGTCGGCTGAGCGAAGAAAGTGAGCAACGACAAAAGTTGTTAGTTGCCCGGAAACAAACGATACACTGAGATACATGCTATTGAATTAACCCCTTTCGGTCACGTATTAATAGACACCTGAAGAATTCGAGGATTCATTTCGGGAGAAGTTGGAATTCAATACACGTTTGTTTATATAACTTTAAGTCTTTGGTCCACACGGTGTTTGATACCTCCTGGAGAACGCTGGTCCAATCGTCGCCTTCCACTGTGACAGCAGATAATGTGCAGTTGATATTGGTATATTTGTACATAAGACGGCAGAGTCTAGCCTGCAGGTAATTGAACTCGCGAATTCTTTAGGTCTCTGCGTATTAATTTGTTGAGCGACGTGTTGCAATGGTGTAATATTTTGACGTGTACTATACTTGTGCCTAGTGCGCTTACAGTAAATAGTTGACAACGAGCTGCGTGCTCAAAAGTCGTTGCCATCAGTCGTTCATAAACGTGAGGTATGAGGTAACTTTCACAAATCAGATTGCCCATCGAGAAGACGCTCAAATCATTGGTAGAGACCTGCAAAATTCGCGTTGTTATTTAGGGACAAGCTAGACGTCATTGCCCTATAAGTTTCCGAGCACGACCAGTGATTTCGTTGGCTGATGGCCCTTCTATACGAGGTCATGTACCTGTGTAACTGTGTTACAGGCGATTGGTCACTCTGACGTTGAACTGTAACTATTGGTTAGAAGAGTATTTCACGTCATGTCACAAACACTCTCAGCCAATGAGGGACGTTAGTAGCACGCATAACATTTTGGAGTTTAGTCTGCTGCGGAAAAATAACACGAATTTCGCAGGTCTTTATTCATTGGGTATTGATTCCTCGCTGAATACAGCACCTGGTAATAAATATCCTTCCCACACGCAACATGTCTACGATCGTGGACACGGTCACTAAATGGGTTATGCAAAATTTGATTGGATCAACCATATTAATTGTTTGTTTAGGGGCAATGAAATATTTTGTCATTGAAAACAAATTATTTAGTTGTTCTTATTTGGCTACCCCAAACTGCAAGATTTGTTTGGTGCAACCAAATGTTCGTTTTTCTCTAGGCACATTAAACAGTTTAGGTTAATATGAACAAGATTTAAAGCCCGACCGAAATTCTGATCTAGACCGTTAGCGCCCTATCTCTACGCCCTAGCAACCTCAGTTAACCCTTTAATGAGTATGCACGTATATAGGTACTGGTGGCTACTTTTACATGTGAATTCCTTTGCTTTTGAAGACAAAACTAACACAGTTATAGATTTACTGTTTCACGGGACTTATTTTATTACGATATTTATACCATTATTAAGCATCATTAAATGCACCGACAAAAATTGATATTAACCTAACTCTCACAAAAATTACAACAAACTCTTGAGCTGTATTTTCGAACGAAGGCATACGGTTTAGTTGCCAAACAAATATACGCAGTTAATTCAACTAACTATTTTGTCGACAGTCTAAATTTCTTGGACCCAACACAGTGTTTTTTTTATACAAGCATGTACTTTGTTGGACGAAAAAAAATAATAATTTGGTTGCTTTGTTTGCTCGATAAAATATGTTGTTGGGGCAATTAAATATTTATTTTTGGCCTCGGCAGAAACAAATTTTTCACTCAGTGTACCTGCACTCTAGGAAATATTCGCAAATTTACCACGCCAAGGTATGTGTATAGCGAGAATGCGCGAGTAAAGGCTGTCACGGTGAAGTAAGCATATTTGAAATCAACGTTTTGAGAATTTTACCGCCTATAACTACATATACAGGATAGGGTACAGTAGACCTACCCTTGTAAGACGTGCATAATTCGGCCAGTTTTGTATGGAAGTCACAATTGGAATCGTGACTTGGAGGTAGTGTGTCGACATTTTATTGAAGGCTGTTCATGGTAAAATGAGCACTTTTATAAAAGCCCTGCTTCAGATCTACTTGTAAGCACGTTGCGTGTTCTTCCTTTTTATGTAAAATTAACGCTGCCATGGGCCTGATTAGTTTATTCATGCGTTGGTCACGTGAAACTGTGAAATTATTATAAAAGGAAAATTTCACAAATCTGCTCGTTTTTACACTTCGGCGAGTTAGAAAAAAAAACAGAAAGTGAAAGTAATAATTTGAGTAATTATAAATAGTAACCTAACACTTTTTATTCGACGTTAAGATAGGGAACTACTTTCCCTCCATCGTTACCGACTTTACTGAGCAAATGCCACTCAGCGCGTTCGTTAAAGTATAGGCAGGCAGGGCCAGTGAATTTTTTTCTAAGGTTTGCATCGAAAGTGTTAATTTTACCGTGAACAGCTGTTAAATATGTTGACTACCATCCAGAGCCTGTCTTGTTGCGTTACTCATGCTTGCATTGCCATATCGCCTCGTTAGTTGAGCTGGAAATCAGCGCACGCCAAAATTATAGTGTATGTTGTTGAGCTGTTCATCCGTGCGTGCGCGAGGGCCATATGTTATCG
This sequence comes from Dryococelus australis, assembly GCA_029891345.1. Taxonomy (NCBI): domain Eukaryota; kingdom Metazoa; phylum Arthropoda; class Insecta; order Phasmatodea; family Phasmatidae; genus Dryococelus; species Dryococelus australis. The sequence goes on from CM056993.1 coordinate 366,305,112, forward strand.
ACGGCTACCCACACAGGTTATTTCCAACGATCGCCAGTGCTCACGCTATTTATAGGGACCTGCGAGATTCGCGTTATTATTTGAGGACAGACTGTACATCAAGTTTCTGGGCGTTTGATCAACTCCAGCCGTTGGCCGAAAATATGTTAATCGCGCCTCGAAGAACTCTTGAGCCAATAATATAAATTCAGAGTTAGAGCGGCCAATCTCTTTCGAAGAGATCAAGCAGATAGGCCTACGTTAAACTGATTACAGTGCAGAGGCCAATGAAACCACGAAATGTGATCACCAGAGACATGCAAAATTCGCGTTATTATTTGGCATCAGGCTGAACTTCACAGTACTGTATCTACCGGATTCGGCGTCGTTTCTCCATTGGCTTCTGCATAGAAGTGAAGCCACGCCCGTTCTTATTCAACTGCATGGGATTGGTTTAAACAATTGTGAAGTGTTTATTGCTTGGTGCAGAGTTACCCAGGGTGTGTCAGATAACGTACTGTCCAATGTTAAACTTATTGAAAAGGTACACGTGTTTGAAGTTTAACTTGTCCCCAAATAATAACGCGAATTTTGCAGGTCTCAAGTGATCACTTGTTTATAAGGCAGTGGAACCTATAATTAGGGACACCCGAATTTCGCGAAAATATTTCAAGACCAGTAGTATTTCACAAAATTTAGCTCAGTTCCACTTTCGTGATTGGACGGTTCCCTTATAACGCGTCTTATGTGACTGCCAGCGAATCACAGACCTACACCATCGGAGTTATACAATTATGATTGGCCAGTCAAGTAGGAAAATGTCTTCTCACAAATTCACGCCACCAATAAGCACAAAAAAATTACTGATACGGGCGTAGCGTATTGAAATCTAGCATGTGCGGAAATCTTTCGCGAAATTAGGACGTGTCTACCTATAATATCACCGAAAGATAACGCGAATTTTGCCCTTCTCTAGCTATTTATTTCTGTTCATAATTGCAACACATAATCAAAATGGCTGATATATATTCTCTTGTCACTCTTGGTAAGTTAATGCTGCTTATTAAAAATGTCGACGCAGTACTTCCAACTAGACAGTTTTAATTATTTTTTTCATAAAAATAACTGCCCGAATTATACACATTTTTAATTTGTAGGCCCACTGAGCCCCACTATGTGTATGCTACAGTTCACACTATCATGCGGCCTCCCAGATTAGTTTAGAGAGGATTAAGAAAATTCGTTCTACGAGTAGGCAACAGTAGTGAGATAATTACTAATAAATACGTGTCTTACATACGTTTGCATGGCCTACTGTAGAGCTACTTACGTGAAGAATTTACAATTTGGAATCGTTTTATTGGTACCCGAGACATGGCATAAAACATGCATTTTTTTTTTCATGTGACGACCTAAATGAATTGCTAAGAGAAATATTACGTATAAGCACATCTGATGAATGTCATACACACTACCAGCTTAAAAAATTCGGTTGAAATTGTTTGGGGCACGTGGTATACTAAGCAAAAATATTTAAAAGGCTGTTATTTAGAAAATATATTATTAACCATTGATTAACAAATTAAATCATATTAATTTTGATGGACAACAAAAGTATTCCGTTTCTCATGAATTACGTGGGAATTACATAAATTTTCTCGGGAGAGGACATAAACGCTTAATTTTGCATGTGGTGCTATCTTATAAAATTGTGGTGAAAAGCGTTTACGTATTAGCTCGTTTGATGCTTGCATAGATGTTGCCGGTAAAGAAAGTTAATTTATAATTGTTTACATAACTTCGTGTACACACACACACACACACACACACCCACACACACACACACACACACACACATATATATATATATATATATATATATATATATATATATATATATATATATATATATATAGTACACTTAGCAAAAATATTTATATAACCGGCAATCTTGGGAATAAGTGTTTGGCCTACTTAAAACATAGGTATAAATTAATATGGCCTACCATACTACAACTTCTTCGCTAAATTTGTTAGGAATAGGTGAATTGTTTCCCGAGATATGACAAAAAAAATTGCAGAGGAATCAGGCTGTATAAAGACATATTTGATGGTTGTACTGCCAGCATAAGTTGAAATTTGTTTCGTAGTTTCCTAGATATAGCATAATAAGCTGAAATGTTTATATGGCAATCATTTGGAAAATAAGTTTCTGACCCACTCATAACTACTTGTTTGCGAAAGTTGGTAGAAATCGGTAACTTTCTTCCGAAGATATGAAACAAATTTTATTTTTTGTGACTTTGTCTTATAAAATAGCAAACGAAAGGTTTTTTTTTTGTAGTAGACATATGTGACAATTTTAATACTTAGTGAGAGTACGCCAAGTTACGTTGTAATTGATTACATGGTTTTGACGATATATCATACTAATCTAAAATGTGTGTATGACCACTGTTTTGAAATAAAGCGTCTGACAGTCTGAAAACATGCCCATTCAAATCTCCGGTCGTAGTAATATGTAACGGCGCCAGAATGCAATGGCGGGGAAACGGGAGACCCCCGAGAAAACCCGCTGACCAGTGACATCGTCCGGCACGATTCCCACATGCGAAATAACCGGGAATCGAAACCGAATCACTTAGGCGGGAAGCAAGCTGCCTAGCCACTACACCGCCGAAAAATTTATTAAGAATCGGTTAATTTTTTCCCGAGGTATGACGTATAAACTGTATTTATTGATGTGGCATTCTCTTAAAAAATAGCGAATAAAAGAGGCCTTGTACATACACATTTGACGGTCGTAATAGATACTGCCTGCGTACAAATCTAAGTTGAAATAGGTTCCCTGGTTTCATATATTTAGCGTGATAAGCTAAAATGCTTAAATGACCGCCATTTTAAATAATTGGTCTATAGATTTGAATTGCATATGTTTACAAGACTCAACAAAGTATTACTTACATGCAAAATCTGACGAGAATCGAGCCAGTACTTTTCGAGATGTAACAGCTTTATTTTCCACGTAGTGCAACCTTTCAAAGTGGTCGACTAACAACTATATACATGTCTACATGCAATAATTGCACGAGGCTATGCCGACATACAAAATTTGTTTTAAATCAGTTGAATGGATCCCGAGGTATGGCATACCGGACTAAATGTAAAAATGGACGTAGTTTTGGAAGTATCCGCCAGGCGGCGTGGTCGAAAAAACTGTAAAAGTCAGATGTCCTTACCAAGTGGTGTTTTTGTACCGAGTTCCGTGAAGTTCGGTTCACGCGTTCAAATGTTTCTACGGGAGAAACACAAACGCTCTCATACACAGACAGGAAAGTAGGCAAAGAAAAAACACTTGTCGCCATGATACGTTAACTGTTGATAAATAAGTGCGTTTCTCTTAACTAAATGAACAGTACCAATACGTTACACATATTTAATGCTTTTAGCTGTTGTCCCATTGCGCGTTCATAAAATAATATATCCTGCTGTTATAAAATTGCTAATGTGGAGTCTACCTGTATCATTTTAGCGGCATTTATGAAGCGCGGAAATTCTCCAACTAGTTAATCTCAGTTCTTAGCAAGACATGAAATTGATTTTCTTTCTTAGTCAGAACTTCGCTGTAACCATTATGAAAACATTTATTTACACCGGAAGTCAAGTTGGTCGTCTGGTTAAAGGTGCGGGTTTGTAATGCATGGGGTATGAATTCCTGTCTCCAACCCGGCAACATGCGACTTATTTTGCCCCGTGAATTATATTCCGTAAGAATTTTTTTCTTCCTTTTTCTTTCATTGTAACTTCTGAACGTGCGCTCGAAGTGCTGCCACTCCTTAAAAAAAATATCGTTGTTTGCTTTTATAACAAACGCGGTTGGCGACCGGCCATAGTAATGCGGGGGAAATTTTTTTTTTCTCCCTTAACTCCGTTTGGTTTTCGCCTTATATGCAGGGACAAAAAAATTTCGTGTTTTAAACGACCCGTAGGCTAGACTTCATGGTCCTATGTATTTTCGAGCCTTAGCTTTCTGTTCATTGGCTGCTGCCCCAGTGTGTAACCAGTTTTACCTCAGGCCAGATTTATAGAGACGTGCAATATTTGCGTTATTATTTCAAGACAGGCTAGACTTCAAACACTTGTGATTTTGTACTGCGTTTGTCATTGGACTAAAGTTTGTCCGGACACATCCTGGAAGCCTTTGAACCAATAGGAAACCTGTAAAGAAAGGCTAACCCAATCACGTCCAACCAAGTCAAAAGGAAAAATGTTCCCTCACTGCTGCTGAAGCCAATAAACAAACATCACCTGCTCGGATATGTATAGGACGGGGAATGTAGCGTGCTGCCAAAAAATAACGCGAATTTTGCAGTGCCCTAGAGAAGAATTTGACCCAGCTTATAGTAAAATACGCTGTCTTTTTTAATTGGTCACAGGGAAGATACGCCTATAGGCTGTTCTCGGTAAAATGAGCACTTTTGAAAGCCCTGCTTAAGATCTACTTGTATGCAAGTTATGTTTTTTTCGCCTTATATAGAATTAACATTGCCATGGGCCTCATCACTTTATAAATGAGTCAGTCAGGTGAATGTGCGAAATTATTATAAAAGTAAATATTGTAGAAATCTGGTAGTTTTTACACTTCACGAAATAATTAATTAAGTCCTCAGAAATGGTTAACTAACATATTTATTTGACTTTAAAATGTGGCACTACTTCCCATCAATATTTACCAATCTTACTGGGCACATGTCGCCCAGGGCGCCCGTGACTTTTTTTCTGACGTTGATTTCAAAAGTGCTCACTTTATTGTGAACAGCCTTTACAGACGTGAAAGGGGACCGCGGTGGGGCATTGGTTATACTACCCGCCTCCCACCTTGGAGAACTGGGCTCGATTCCCGGCGGGGTCACTCCAAGTTGATAACTATTAAAATTTTCAAAATGTCAGTTGCCCCCGATGTCTGGAAGAGCGCGACTGCAGCACCAAGAGACGACCATGTCACTCTCCGTCCAAGTCGGAAAGCTAGAGCATCGCCATTAAGAGCATGGATAGGGGCAGGGATATTTCGCTTAAAGATTTCGGGACAAGATACATTGCAAAGCACTGTCGGGTCGTCCAACTTTTTTCGATTGGTTGAAACGTGTTCTCGTCTGTGTAAACCCGTTTAATCCTCGTGTTTACTACCGAGAACATGTCGCAGATAAAATATATAGCTACGCTTCAACTGTACACAGTCAGGAATCAGTGGCCGGTGTTTGATTCGTATTTCTTGTGAGTAACCATAGTTGTTGAAGTTTCTGCATCTCTTCGTTTGTGAGTGGTCAATGCCGACGTCGGCGAGCACTCAATACGTTGATTACTGGAAGCGAAAAAAACATACTAGACGCAGGTACAGCAACCATAAAAAAATTTCAACTATTGCGGCACTTGAGCTCGTAAATTAATTCGGGACTGAAAGGGTTAACTGTTTGAGCACGAATCAAGAATGTTCAGTGTAAGAGTTACGTAATCCTGAGCGGCTCGGTCAAATGCAGAAATGAGACGAGTAACCAATGGTGGTATGAGAGCAGTTGAGGTGTATATATAGTATTGAATTCTAATGTGTGCTCCGGTTTTTTCGCAAAAAATCACTGGCCCAATGTAAATATAAGTTTTCCTTTCAGTGCTATAATATGTTATTGTATGCCTTCATAAATATCCAGTTTCACCATCCACTGAAAAAAATAAATATATTCAGGCAGTTTTTTTTAACCTTATCCCATTTATACTTGTTTTCACTACACTTCTTGTTGCAAAACATTAAAATTGCTTACCTACGATTGTCGTTTATTAGTTCTTCTTTCAGTACTGGTATCCAAAAACACGTATGCTTCATTTAACAAGTTTAGCATTAACATACGACCCGCGCATTCTTAAACGAGTTTGGAACTGGGCAGTACATGATATATAGTGCGGGCTGGGCGTGAATACGAGCTTCCAGAAGCGCTCATTTAACCGCGGAGTGGTCGTGGCGTGTGTGAAAGAAGGCCCGCCTCGGAGAAGTGTGGAGAAGAAGAGGAGGAGGAGGAGGAGGAAGCGGCAGTAAGGAGTGGGCGTACCTGCACCACGTGTGCGGTGTTGCCACGCTCAGCGACAGGGTTGCCACACAACTGTGGGGGGGGGGGGGGCATACCTAGCGACATCCGAATTTCGCGAAAAGATTTCCCCGACCAGTTGCATTTCGTGATACTTCAGTGTCAGATCGACATTTCGTTATTGGACGCTCTAGGTGTCACGCTGCTTAGGCGTCTGCAAGCGAATCACAGACGTACAGCATCGGTGTAGCCTGATTCTGATTGGCCAGTCAAGTAAAGCTGGACTCACCACCACCCGTTTCATCCGTCAGCCACCCGTCCATCCGTCGGTCACGTGATCTTCTACCAATCGCAGGGCAACTTTTTTTTTTTTCTATCCGTCAATCCGTCAAATATATCTCAAACTTTAACTCTCGATGGACCAACGGATGGGCCACCGCCTTCTAATATCGTTCCTTGAACATGGCTGTCGGAAAACAGTCACTTGTTTATTGTATGAATATTTTTCTTTGTAAATACACAAGGCAGTGAAGTTGTTTACTTTTTTACGATTCGCCATTGAAGTTAACTGAAGATAACTTGTAGATTTTCAGAAGAAATGCTGATAAATTATGTTGCGTAAAGAGGATATATTTATGACATTCATTAAAAACATTTCTCTCTGCGCGAGAAAGTTCTTGTTGTTGGGTGGTAACACTGAACATTTTCTGGCCAGACGGATCGACGGATGACGGACTGTCGTGAGTGGCTTTCGATTGACGGACGGGCGACTGACGGAAGCGACGGATGGTTGTGAGTCCAGCTGAAGAACATGTTTTCTCATGAAGACACGTCGCCAGTAAGAAAAGGGAAACTGCTGTTATGCCCGTAAAGTATTGAAATAACGCACGTAGGGACAGTGGCGTGAGCAGAAAGTGTTGCAAGGTAAGCTGGGGCTTGCTCACTGCTGTAGTACATTCTCGGTGCACGCAGCAGGAGCCAGTAACCAACGTGCAGCCTACACTGAGAGAAAATCGAACAAAATATTTGTTTCTATAGCGCCAAATATATTTTTAGTTGCCCTAACAAAATACGTTGTTGAGAAAACAAAATTTGAAAAGCAACAAAGTTACTTTTGTTCTCCAAATATATATATATATATATATATATATATATATATATATATATATATATATTATATATATTTAAACATATATATATATATATATATATGTTTGAACAAACAAAATCTCTGTGTTGGGCCAAAAAAAAATTAGACTTCACTAAATATCTTGTTGAATAAACTGTAAATATTTGTTTGGCCACTCACTTGACTGCATTCGTTTGAAAATACAGCTCGAGTGTTTGTTTGTATTTTGTATTTTTTGTGGCAATTAGGACAGTAAACGTGTTTGTTAGTGCATCTATTGATGTTTAACAATAGTATAAACATATTAATAAAACAATGCAACAAGAAACTGACAAGTAAAACTGTAAAACTTGAAATATTATGTTTGCACGCGTTGCCCTATATTCATATTATATCTATTCAAAAGCTTTCCTATGTCATCAGTTGTCAAGTTAGCTAAGCTATCTAAGGCCCAGCGCTCGGACGCAGGTGATCTAGATTCGAAACTCGGTCGAACTAGTACATTTTTTTATATCGACCAGCCATACAAATCTTTACTTGCACCAACCAAATCTTACAGTTCGGGGCAACGAAATGGGAACAACGAAATAATTTGGTTTCAGCAACAAAATATATCATTTCCCCTATACAAAAAATAATAATTTGGTTGCACCAAACAAATTTAGTTTGATTCAACAAAACCTTTTTTTTTTTCTCAGTGTGGAGAAAGTGAATGCATTCCGACCACTGACAAGCTAGCAGCAAGGGAGCCACTACCCGCATCCTGTTGCGTCAGCTACCGAGCTACGTTTGAGTGGTGGATGTATATACTAACAAGAAACAGGGCACAGCACAGAGATAACGCCAGTTTACCTTGGAACAGTTCACCACACGCCACTGTGTGGGGAAATATTTTTCGCGAAATTCGGGTGACGCTAGACATATCACGTTTTAAAAAAAAACAACGGTATATCTACCAATGTACACCGGACTTTCGATAACTAATGTTTCGGTTTGAGTCCGGTTAAACCAATTGATCCAGCCGTTGAACCAGCCTAGAGATTCGGTATGTCTAATGCATATGCACCGAAACATTAACCAATGAACTTTCTAATGCTTTCTCTATGAAAAAAACACAAGTCAACACCCCCTCGCGTCGTAATTTTCAAGCATTCCGAACTATACGAAAGTAATTCTGACGTCGAGTTTTACAAATGGGCTATGAAACTGTATAATTTTCTGTATAATGGAATTAATGTGCGTTTGGAAGCAGATAAGAATACCGCTAAAATTAACCCGACGTTCGAAAAATGCCTCAACCGATGTAAACCGGCGTATCGACCACTGGTGGATTCATCTACGAACTTCCGGAAACGTGCGTACGCACACTTGAAGGTCGCCTTGCAATGAAAGACGTGTATGTAATGAACGTATACCACGTGTCACAAAGAATTAAGGACAGTTCTCAATACGATTCTTGGTCATCGCCAGAGACAGGTGTTTTTCGCGAAATTATTTATGGCCATGCTAGACTTCAATAGCCTAAGTCGACAAACACGACTTCCTTACGTTATTGGCTGCGTGTCTACGGGAGAAGATATGTTGTTATTTGACTGAGCCAATTAGAATAAAGTACTCCGGTACTGAACATCCATGGTTCGTGGGCAGACACTTGAGACACGTGACATTTTGAATCATCCAACCACGAAAGTGCATATGAACAAAAGTGTTTTGGAGTACAACTGGTCTTGGAATCTTTTCGCGAAAAACACACGTCTCTTGGTCATCGCGTAGGGACTACGTATTGTGGCGTACGTATCAGCTGGCAGTTCCAAAACTGATGGCTGGGATCGAAATATATATATCATCTAAGTAGTAGTAGTTTAATGCCGCTATATAGACATAATATAATCATCAATATAATATAATATCAAGAAATCGACTCCCAAGCTGCTAGGGGAGTCCGGGTGGAATGCAGGAAAACCGCGCCACTCTCACCTTCCAGGCAACTTGGTGTAGATAATTTGCAATACTGTATTAAAATGTAATCCATAAATGCTGTAATAGGAAAAAACCGCATCAAATAAAAAAAAACAAGTTAAAAAGGAACTTCCTATGCTACCCCTGTAAAGCTTCTGTCACACTATCAAATTTTTGTCTTCAACTATATTCGACAATAAAATTTGAGGAAAAAATACTGCTATAAAATTTTTCCTTCCCACAAATGTTAACATAAAACCTTGAATGAGTTTAAAAATGTGTCACACTGTAAAAAATTTTTATTGGAAGAATACAATTTGAAATATTTAAAAATAATTTTTATAGTGAGATACTGCTTTTGTTTTTCCATGCGGTCCATTACAGGAAGAAATCTAAGTAATACAGTAATTTATATTCGTTTCTTTACTAAATTAAAATTTTATTTATAAGATATGTTTCCTGCACAGTGAAATAAATGCATATGAGTTCGTAATATTGTGTGCACTATTCACTTAAAATAGCATCCATGCGTTAGACAGCTCCTACATAACTTACTTTGTTTACAGCAATTGCTCGTTATTTAAATTTCTTGACGCCCATTTTTGTCGTGCACGATTCTGATTGGTTAAGATCGTCAAACATCAAACAAATTTAAAAAAATGTTTAATTTTCAAATTTTTGATGGGAACTGAAGCCATCCAACTTTCTCAGACAAAAATGGCGGCGTTTAAGACGTTTCGATGACTTCATAACTGTCCAAATTTATTTGACCAAACTTATTGGAAGCAGTTTGACGAAAAAATTTGACAGTGTGACAGGGGTTTACCCAGAAAGGCCCCTGGTACGGGGGTGATAAGAAAAATGCTTGCCCGGCCTTGGTTGGCCACGAAATAAAAAAAAAAAAAACGTATTGTGGTGAATCATCCTCGCCGTGCAGACGTGGAGGAAATAGATATATTTTATTTCGTGTCGCGTACATAAGGACTTCAAGCAATACAAATGAAGGAGAAAAGAAGAATGAAAAGTAATTCAATGCATTTGGCACGATATCCTATTTCTAAACGTTAAACTACGTTGTCGTTAAAAAATAGACACATAAATGGCGTGAAAAAATTAAATGTATTTTTACACTTTTTTTTTAGTGCTACTGACGTAATATCACGTCACCTGAATTTAACTGTATCGTATGGCATTTGCCTTAAAATTACGTCTTTCAGGTTCTTTGAAGATACGGGCGACCAAATGTTTATTCACCAGTAGTTTTCATAACGTTCTCTGCAACGTGATATTATGTCAGCAACTCTCGAAGTAAATATTTCTCAGATTAACAGGATAAATTGTGTGTTATTGTTAGAGCTCCGAGTATTTCGCGGATTGAGTTAGCAGCTAGCTAGGCTAGACATCCCTCTATACACTGGAGACATTATCGTGATGCCTCTGTACAGGACTGTTAAATACTCACTCACATCACTGCTTCCTGCTTATTACTGGCTCACTGTTAAACGGGGCGTATCTTAAGAACTATCGTCGAATCACAACACTATGAGAAATGAACAAGTGTTTGGAGTCTACCTCGCCTCCGAATGAATTCGCATAAAACTCGTGGCTCTAGTTATCGTAAATGTAGGAAGAAAAAAAACATTTGACTGAGAACTTCCAAATTGGCACTATATTGGCAGTATTGGCAGAGAAACAACTAGTAATGAACAATATATATATAGATTGTTCATGGCAAAGTGAGCACTATTAAGGCCCATCTAAATGTTTCCGTTCACACAATTTATATCTTCCTGCTGCTTTTTAATATAAACATTGCACTGTGACCAATAAACACAGTGTATACATTTCACCACTCTTAAAATTTATTGGCTGAGGCTGCAATAAGAAATATTTATTAGTGGTTAGTGCTTGTTGGAAGGACCTTAAAAAGTGCTTACTTTACCGTGAACAGCCCATAGTAGCGAGTCGGTGTTGTATGAACCAACACGACAGTTGTAAATGAGGATACAGGGACCAACACAACAATGGTCATAGAGTCAGAACTGATGGTCATAGAGTCGTGAATATAGGCGTCTCACTACCATAGTCTATTTACGGTAAAGTGAGCACTTTTGAAAGCCCTCACATTTTGAATAATAGTCAATAAATATATTTAATGTTAGCCTCATACGTTAACTTCCGAGTGTGGTAGAATATACACACTGTGTTTATTACTTTCATGCCAATTTTTATTTTAAAAAGATGGTTAAAGGATAAAAAGTGACCGTTAGAAAAAATTAACTAGGGCTTCAAAAGTGCTTACTTTACCGTGAACAGCCTATAGCTTGTATTTATTCTGATAAATCTGTAACGCACATAAAGTGTTAATGTTAGTATAACCATGCTATGTGTTATACTTTGAACGACTCCTGTGCAGCAAGCATTAACAGAATAAGGATGCAACTGAAATGAAATATTATTTGCTAACAAATGACCATTTCACAAAAATCAAATTAGTTTATTGGTTGTATATGACTGGTTGAACATAAGACGAGTGCATACCCTATATGAGCCACGCATTTTTGTAAACGTTCTATGCATGCGTCATGTTACGTATGCGAAATTGTTCGTGAACCCATCTCGTATTAAAATTGGAGTAAGTCTCTTACACGAAACATTACCAACGCCTGAAAATTAGGTGTACGTTTTGCATGCGAGATAGTAAAATCGTTGGAATTTTGGTTAGAGTCTCTTACGGACAACACACCGTGCATGCAGCTACAGGTAACCAAGATGGCAAATTCCCAACTTCAACTAACCAAAACTGCCTAAAAATGACACAACATTCCTTTACGAAACTAATTTGACGAATCGCTTAGTTTTAATAAAAAAAAAAAAAAACCCGAGGAAAGACCTCTCATTAATGAGTTATTATTTACGCGCACGTGTGTTTAACAAGTTTTATAAGTAGGGGCAGCGGCGTGTGGCCAACTGTTGCAAGGCGATCTGTGTTTTGCTCCGTGCTGTACCTAATAGTTTGCTAGTTTGCAAATCGTTCTTTTAAACGAAGAAGTTCAGTTGACGACACAGCACGTTTGTAATGGTTGCCTCGCCGCTCTCTCGTGAGTGGTCGTAGTACATTCTGTTTCTCCCGATTTCACTCTGGTTACTAGTTCCACGTGCGTGCGCCGAATCTGTACAGCACTGAGTAAGCACCAGCTTACCTTGCAGCACTTCACTACACGCCACTGTCTAAAGGTACGTGAGATTCGCAAATTGTTTCAGCGGCAGGTTATATTTCACTAGAGACGTTTAATTCAGTACTCATTATATGTTTGCGATGTAGTTGTTTCAGCACTCCCCCATAACAACTCTTCAACCAATAACAAAAAGGAATAAATAGTGTCATCGTATCACGTACAACTGAGTTGAGTGGAGAGTGACAGAGATTTAAACGGCTCTTAGTGACGAGGTCTTGAGAGCCGATGAGGGTGAAGTGAGGTGAGTATGGAGCTTCACCGAAATGCGAGGGGCGGGCGAAACGGGAGATCCCCGAGAAAACCCCGCTGACCAGCGTCATCGTTCGGCACGATCCCCACGTGCGAAAATGAATCGAACCCGGTTCGCCTTGATCGGAGGAAGGCGCTCTAGCCGCTAAACCACTGCGGCCCCTGCAACCAAGTCGAATAAAAATATGCTTCTCGCCATGGCAGCAACAAATGAATGGACAGATGTGATCCTGGTCTGAGAAGGATTGAGAAGTCTAGGCTGCTATCAAATTAGTTCGCTGAATTCACAGACCACTGTTTATAACAATTATTTTTAAAACGAGAATTCGGTTTGCTTCTACTTGAAAATAAAATTGTAGACTTCAGATCGTGTTAGTACAAAACTTATTCGCGTGTTTTTGATGTACGTCATAGAAAAGACATCTCCAAATAAGATCAAATATTTTAGTCGAAAGTAGCTTCTTTTCAAGTAGGCGAACTACTGCTAATTTACTTAGGGGTGTTTACGGTAAACTGAGCACTTTTGAAAGACCTGCTTAAGGTCTACCTGTGTGCATGTTAAGTATTCTTCCGCCATAAGTAAAATTAGCATTGCCATCGGTCTGATTATTTTATTCATGTGCCAGTCAAGAGAAAAATGTGAAGTTGGTATAAAAGTAAATATATTACAAATGAGTTCATTCTTACACTCAAATGCAATAAAAATAACAGAAAGTAAAATGAATCTTTTCAGAATTCAAGAATATTTACCCAACACTTTTAATTCAAGGTTAGGTCGTTGAACTATTTTCCCACCCGTCGTCACCTTCTTTTCTATGCGCGTGCCAGTCAGGGCACCACTTACTAAGGGAAATGGTGGACGAAAGCAGTATATTTACCCCCGATTTTCGGTATAAGTAGTTCTCCGAATAGTTTGTCGTAGTTTTTGGTTCGGCGAGACGTAAATAATCCTTTTCAACACCTTTTTCAGTTGGTAGATTTTCACTGTTTTCATTATTCTCGGAGCACTGATGGAAGGAAAGAAAGGATAAATTTTCTCATCTTCAGTAAGAGCTCCGAGAGTAACGAACGTAGAAAGTTTTTAACCACGTAGTCTATTAAGGTGTTCAAAATGGATATTTACGTCTTGTGGAATCAATCATTTGGAAAAATCCTCTGTAAAATAAATAGTGACAAAATTATAATAAACATACGATTTTCGTGCACCTTTCCCCTTAAAATATACGCAGGTAGGAACAGTGACATTTTTCAAAAGTTGATCTCAAAAGTGCTCGATTTAACGCGAGAAGCTTATAGATAACCACCCGAAGTTTTTCCAAATGGTGAAAAATCTCTTAAGTTGGCAGCCCTGAGCTCTGGGAGTTGGCCGTCGGGTGCGGCAAAGTCTCCGCTTGCGCGCCGTTTTCCCATTATGTGTGTGGCTTGGTTTGTGTGGACGTGTGTTGCTCTCTCTCTCTCTCTCTCTCTCTCTCTCTCTCTAGTCCTTCCTCCCGTGCTTCATGCTGCTCATAACCGTCTGGCCTGTCGTGAGGGGGCGTGCAAACTCGTCACAAACCACTGGCCACGGTAATCATAGCGCTGTTAGAGCCGAATATTCATCCTATTCTCCCCTCACCCTCACCCCTGTTCAAAGCAGCGGCGATATGTTATAAGCCAGGGACAGGGGTATTTTTCGGGTTCAGCGACCTGTACGCTAGACCCTGCAGTGCTCTGTATGTACTCCAGCCACAGATCATTGGCTGCTATCCCAGTGAGTAGCCATTATTACCTCAGACTATAGTCTATTCGCAGTAGATATCTTCACGCTTGTTCAATCAAACTTTTGAAAAATCATCCCGTGTATGGTTTTCTAAATATCGTATGTAGACCTAGAACAAAAGTTTAATACTTCTGTTAACACAACAATTTTAATTTTTATTAAATGTGACTTTTAATTATATTTTATCTCCGGATTATAATATTCCACTTATAATTTATATGGATTAAAAACGGAGAGAAAATAGCGAAGGGAAGTGAAGAGATTTGGGCGGCTCAAAACAGCGAGGTCTTGAGAGTCGATGAGGGTGATTGACGTGAATATGGAACAGATCTGGAATGAAGGGGTGGGGGAGGCGGGATATCCCCGAGAAGGCCCGCCGACCAGCGGCATCGTCCGGCACGATTCCCACTTGCGAGAGTCCGGCGGCCCGGCGGGGAATTGAGCACGGTTCGCCTTGGTGGGAGGCGAGCGTGCTAATCGCTCAGCCACCGCGGCCCCCTGGCGGCAAATGGAGGAATTATATTCATTTGTTTGTAAAAGTTAGCTTTTGGTTCGAATTGTGATAAATAGGCATTTGCCACAGTCAAAAAATTTAAGTATTAACTTTATTTAGTCAACAATTATTCACGCATGTGTTTACAAGACTAAACAGCAAAATACAACTTTGTTGTTTGGCGTTGAATGTTTTCAAACGTATTTAATTGCTGGGAAGACTTTACTTTTTTAGTTCAGTTGTGATATTAAAAAAATTAATTGTGTAAGCCAACGTTTTGCTAAACCCAGTTTTACGACAGATTATCAAACAACTTGGGTACATACATATTTCGTAATTTTTCCATTCTAGCACTAAGAACAAAGTTAATTATTTACATAGGTTATAACACAATATAAATAGGTGCGCAGCCTGCCGGCGAAATTTTCTAGTTGCCAAACTAAAATTATTGAGATTCAACCTGCGCAGAATAAAACCTAGTCATGTACACAATTATGTGCAGCATGTTGATGAGTTAACCTATAAGTATACAACAGGAAAGAAAAATCACCATACATCGAGCTAAAGGTATTGAAATCAACCTTAGACAAAAGTCACTGCCCCTACCTGCATATATTTTAACGGGCGCACTGAGTGACATGCGTCCAGTAAAGTTGGTAACGACGGATGGGGAGTAGTTCCGTATCTTAACGTTGAACAAAAAGTGTTTGGTAACAATGTCTGATAATTTTACTTATTTGCTTCGCTTTTTGATTTTTTTTAATGCATCGAATTGTAATAATGAGCAGATTTCTAAAATATTTATTTTTCTAATAATTTCATAGTTTCACTTGACCGACGCATGAATAAAGTGATGAGACCCATGAAAATGTTAATATTACATCACGCGGAAAAATACATAACGTGCATACAAGTCGAGCTAAAGCAGGGCTTTCAAATGTGCTCATTTTACCGCGAATAGAATATATAAATATCACTAGAAATCTTAATAGGCAAAGTTCGGAACTTCACTACGCATTCAACTCATAAACTAAAGATAAGGTAGATCAGTTATCATCTGCAAGTGTACTCAAAATTGATGTACCCAACACAAATACAACTGTCAAAGTGACATGGTCAACACTGATGACGTACGCCAATACCGTCTATAATCCATTAAGGTTTACTTCACACTTTTCTGAAACCCTGCTTAAGTACTACTTCCAGGATATTCCTACGCCTCGTGCAAACTAACCGTAACTAAACCTCGAAAATCACTCCAAAGGACAATGCACCATATTCGTGAGCACTCGAATGTAATATTATTTGGCATGAGACCTATTTGTTACTAGGCGCTACCAACACAGATTTTTTTCTCATTTTTTGTATTCATGTTTATTATAAAAGCAATATTATAATACAGCCTATAAATAAATGAAATATAGATAAAACTTCAATTTAACAAAAAATTAGATATGCATAGGGGTAGTAAAATTTCGCGAAAGGATTTCAAGCCAAGCTATATTTCGAAACAGTGTTGGGTCGTTTACCTATCTTGTTTGGCTAAATTATTTATTGATATGTGTTAACTATCTGCATACGAATCACGTAGGAGCCGTGCTGATGTTGCCGAAATCTAAGTGGCCCGGTAAAATATGAAAACGCCTACTCAAGGAGACAGCAACCAATGGCAACAGACGAATTGCTGTTGGGTGCTTACAGTATTGAAGTCTACCGTGTTCTCATATTTTCTTTCGCGAAAAATCACTAGCTCTAGACATGTCTGTATTTACACAGGTGTGAAACGCTTGATACATAGCATATTTAGGAAATCGCTAAATAAGTAATACAACGGTAACATACGGTAACTTTTTACACGTCTGACCCCACTGAAATGATCAAGAATAACTGTTATAAAAATTGCAATTTTAAATACTATCTGTAATGCGTGAAAGTCAGTATTATCAGTCAATATTTCCTCGTGAGTTTACAGTATATACAAAAAAAAAGAATTGTCGATGAATGACACGTGCCAGCGTCAATTGAAACTATAGGTTGTTCACCTTAGAACCTTAGAAAATTGTCACTGCCCCTACCTGCATATATTTTGAGGGGAAAACTTAGCGGCATGCAACCAGTCAAGTTAGTAACGACTTTGGCGAAAGTAGGTCCATGTCTTAACGTTGAATTTAAACTGTCAGGTAAACGTTTATGATTAGGGAAAACATTTATTTTGCTTCCCGTTTTTCTAAGTGATATAAGGGTAAAAGTTAACAAATGTCTCAGTTTCACTTGACGGACGCATAAATAAAGTGGCCAGGCCCATGGCAATAGTATTTTCACATGTGGGAAAATAATACGCAATATGCTTACAAGTAGTAGGGATTTAAAAAAGTTCTCAGTTTATCGCGAACATCGTTTATCAGTGTTTATTGGGTTAGCGCACCAGAGTAAACCCACCTGCAATGGCAGAAGTGATAAATTAATTACACTGTGTTTATTCATGCTCAGTGTAATTTCAAAGAAGTCTGATATACGGGATATATGACGTCCCGTCCTGTACCAGTACAGCATAATTCTTTCAGCCCCAGGATACATGAAATTTCGTATAAAATACGCAACATAAAAAATTGATAGCTATAGGCTGTTCACGGTAACGTGAGTACTTTTGAAAGCCATCTCGTTTGGAATAAAAGTCCCTGAATATACTTTATTTTAACCGTAGACGTTAACTCTCAGTTGCATGGGATTATACACGCTGTGTTTATTGCTTACATGACAATATTTATTTTAAAAGGTGGCTAATAAAGGATTTCAAAAAATGGCCGTAAAGAAAAAGCAACTAGGGCCTCAAAAGTGCTCACTTTACAGTGAACAGACTATACTAACAACTTGAAGAAGGCAACGTGCCGGGGAAACTCGCGTGATAAGAAGAGCATACCCACGTTCTACTCAGAGTTTTCGCAAGGTATTTCACTTACGCCTCTGGAAAATTAGCCGCGCCACGCTAACGCGTTACGCTCGTGTGAAGAGAAGGCTGAACCAGCTTTGTTTCGTGCCTTAATCTCGGCACGATTCTTTATTAGCGTCTAGTCTGTGTCCTTGTTTGTAAATTATGAGATATTTACATTTAAGAATTTCGTAATTAGCGTAATTAAAATCTTAAAGCAGAGTACCGAATTTTCCTGAGATTCTTAGCAAAGTCAAATATATGAGCCTATGAAAATTAAATTTTTTCACTTGAGAAGAGAAAATATTATTTATATATTCTGCAAACCCACCCCCCCCCTTCACCCTTTTTTTTCTTTGTTCAAGAAAATACAATTCAGCTTATGAAAACCGGCTCTGACTTGTTTACGAGGAATAAATTACACTGATTGAGTAACCGTACATTTTTAGGCCTAATGACTAGTGGTAGTAAAATTTCGCGAAAATATTTCAAGGCAAGTTATATTTCGAAACACTGTTGGGTCCTTTACTCTATCTTGGTTGGCTGAATTACTTTTAGACACGTGTTAACTGTCTGCACACGAATCTTGTAGGAGCCGAGCCGATGCTGCCGAATTCTAAGCGGCCCGGTGAAATATGAAAACGCCTTCTCAAGCAGACAGCAACCAATCGCAATAGACAAATTGCTTTTGGGTGCTGCCAGTATTAAAGTCTACAGTGTTCTCATATTTTTTCCGCAAAAAATCACTAGCTCTACTAATGAAGTAAATAGAATACCTTGACGTAAGAGATTACTAAATTAGCGAAAAAGTGTTTTACATCACACGCGAAAAAACTTGGCAATATTTTTCAAGGAAAAAAAATAAAGTTCAAGTAGATTATTAACGAATACGTCACATTCCCAGGAATTATGCCAGGAGATGATGGCAACAGGCAAGAAACTAATGCAGGCTGAAAAAAAAAATGCTTTGAAATTCAGCTCCGCTAAAAGGTCTTGCATATATTCATTCGCAGCCAACATGCACTCTGTAATTATTACCGTAAAACGGGGTGATTAGAAACACTGGCGTGAAACGAAACGAAACCTCAAATGACGTTTGATGTCATTGTCCTGACAAATAAACCCAGAAACTCGGACAGTATTATTTATTGCAGAATAAAATAGTACTCTCACATTTTCTTGATTTGTCTCTCAGTCAGAATTCTTAAAAGTTTTGTTTTGCAGTTCTGTTTCTTTTCACTGCACTGTTGCTAATCACCCCGTTTAACGGGACATGAAAAGGAAAAAAAAAAAAAAAAAACTACGTTAACCTTACCCATAATTTCTACTCGTCTCGCTGAGTAAAATTTCTTATATTTTCGAGGGCCACGGTGGCTGAGCAGTTAGCCTGCTCGCCTCCCACCAAGGCGATTCGGGTTCAATCCCCGGCCGGGTCACTCCGGATTTTCGTATGTGGGAATCACGCCGGACGATGCCATCACTCACTCTTATATTTTCGTTATATATATATATATATATATACATATATATACACACACACATATGGTTTGAATTGTGGCTTTGATGTGGCCCTGCAACATGGTTTAATATTCTCATATCCTGAGGATGCAAGCACACATATCTGTGGCGAAAAGAACAGGAGAGGGCATTCATTGTAAATAAATTTAAACTGTCTCAAAGTCTATAAATAAAACAATGACAGTTGCAATATTTTACAGTTTAAAATATATAAATTAATGTAGTTTCAATGTTTTAACATTTGCGTTTAGTTGGGGTAGTAGAAATTTCGCAGAAACATTTCAAGATAAGTTATATTTCAAAACAATTTAGGGTTGTTTCTCTACTTTGATTGGTCGAATTACTGATTGACACGTGTTGACTGTCTGCACACGAATCACGTAGGAGCTGTGCCGATGTTGCCTAATTCCGAGTGGCCCGGTCAAATATGAAAACGCAGCAACCAATGAAAATAGACAAACTGCTGTTGGGTGCTTAGAGTATTGAAGTCTCCCGTGTACTCATACTCTTGGTTTAGGCTGTTCACGGTAAAACGAGCACTTTTGAAAGCCCTGCTTGAGATCTACTTGAATTCACCTTGCGTATTCTTCCGCCTTATGTAAACTTAACATAGCCACGGGCTTCATCACGTTATTCATGCATCTGTCATGTGAAACTGTGAACTTATTAGAAAAGCAAATATTTTAAAAATCTGCAAATTTTTGCACTTCCATGTATTTAAAAACAGGAAGCGAAAGAATTAATTCAAATTATTCTCAACTGGTTACCTAACACTTTTTATTTTACGTTAAGATAAGGAACTATTTTCCATCCACCGTTACCATCTTTACCGGGGGTACGTCACTCAGTGCGCCTGTTAAAGTATATGCAGGCAGGGTCAGTCATTTTTATGGTTGATTTCAAAAGTGCTCACTTTATTGTGAACAGCTCTTACCTTGAAAATCACTAGTTCTGGTATATTTGAAGTCATATTAGGAAGATGCAAGGAGCACACAAAGTTCAATTACAGAGTAGTCAAGAATACAGAGGTGAAATGATGGCGTGTATTGCGGACTCCAGCCACCCACGTCAGAAAAATGGACTTATATGACGGGACGTCATTCGCCAATCAACTCCTGGAAACCAACTTGCAAGACGGCAGCCTGGCCAGCAGGAAGCATTCCATAACGTGCAGTAACTGGTTGGATTTTCTGTATATAGTCTATTCGCGGTTTCTTCACACTTTTTGAATCAAACCTTTGAAAAATCACCCCATGTGTGGCGTGTTTAGTTATTCATAGGGATAGGAAAATATCGCGAATTCATTTCAGGACAAGATAGACGTCCGACACGTGTACACTGAAGTCACCTTCGTAATTGGACACAGTTTATTAGACACGCCCTGGACGAGTCTGAGCCAATAGCACACTTACAAGGGAACAAGTAGCAAGTGTCATACTGCCAGGTGTGGAGTAACATTGGCTACTCTCTGGGGCAGCAGCCAATGAACAAACATCTGAGGCTCTAGTGTACACGAGACTGTGGAGTCTAGCCAACGGGTCATTGAACTTGCGAAATTTTCCCATGCCTAGTTATTTAGTAAACAAACCATGTATCACAAGCGTTTTATACCTCCGTTAACTTGAAAGTATCTTATTTTCCTTAAATTGAAGGTTTACCTGCATTTTATTTATAAATTTTAATCGTTCATTTATAATAAATATGAAGGAAAACAGTGAGCAAACTGTGTGTTGGTAGCGTCTGGTAAGAAAAAGTTCTCATGCAAACTATAATTACAACTGAGTATGCACGAATTCGGTGAGTTGTCCTTCAGTGTAATATTCTAGACTTAGTTAAGCTTAGTTTGTATATGAGGTAGAGGAATATCATGGAAGTAGAATTTATCATGGCTAGAGAAAAGTGTGAAGTAACCGAGAATGAAATATAATGACCTATTTTGTGGCTCAACCGTGTTAGCAGCTGAACATTACAAAGGGGCTGTTCGCGGACTAGAAGAACGGAACGTCCAGTTGAAGCACGGGCCGTGAGTTGCGAAGCTGTGGTGGCGAGAACATTCCCGTCAGCACAGCCTGGATAGCGAGCTTCTTGGAACGAGTGAGTGAGTGCAGAGATTTGGGCCGCTCTCGACATAGAGTTCTTCAGAGCTGACGAGGGCGGAGTGAGGCAAGTATGAAGCAGCGTCGGAATGCAAGGGCAGGGGAAACGGGAGGTCCCAGAGAAAACCCGCCGATCAGAGGCATCGTCAGACACGATTCCCACGTGCGAAAATCCCCGGGGGGGGGGGGGGAATTTAGGTGGGAAGAGGCGGGTAGTCTAACCACTGCGTCACCGTGGCCCCTTGGTAAGTGGGAACTCAGGGATCTACAAAAATGGTGCTCCTACAGTGTGGATAAAGACGACTCTCTTCTAACTTGTCTTGAATACCAATAAATACCTCCAGACCTCAAAGTGTTAAACGACACGCGCCTACTGCTACAAAACATACTGGAAACTTTAATGAGCGGTAAGAACACAAACCTACTGCGGTGGTAAATTAGCGAACAAAAAAAACCAACTCTGAAAAAGTTATTACATTTGTGTACGTTTTTACATTGCGTGTAAATATTAAATATGTTTGCTTAGAATATCACTCTGCAGAACCTAAATTTTGTTTAAAAAAATAGTATTAAAACGAAACATTTGGCCAGTATTATATCCTCCTGTATTTCTTTCCTATATAAAATTGGCCTTAGAGATATGTAAATAATTTTACAATAATTTGCATAAATATTTTTAATTTGAGTGGCACAGGATTATAACCGCCTTCATGTTATTGCTATGGACGTTTACAAAGGATACGATTGAAACAACGGTACTTGAGTGGAAAACCGCCATTCCGCTTAGAATCTCTAAGTCGTTTCACAAGGTTATTTTAAAAGTATACTTGATCTTGACAATGGGAATTGCTGAATACCGTGGGCCATATCAAACTGAGAGGTTACCTTTCTTATTACTTAGTTCAAGTAATGAATTGTAATTATACAAACTAGGACCAACTAACATTCGAAACAACCAATTTATTTTTTCTCTAAGAAGTCTTAAATATTCTTTGCTATTTTATTTTTATTTTACAAATTTTCTCACGATGCAACGTCTTGTGCACTTACACATCTGCTATGGTAGTGCAATATAAGATTCTTGGAATTCGTTACCAATATTTAAAAGTGCACTACTGTGTGTTGCACTCCTTCATTTCAAGAATCGTATCAGCTGTCTTTTATCTCATACCCGCCGGCATCATGTCACAATATTCCATTAGTTTTATTTCATTTCTCTTTGATGTATTCAAATTCCTAACACTCTTCTTTGTTTTCTACAAATGTATTTAAGTTTATACACATGCAAATATGACACATATGCACGTGTCAATAATCTAACGTCTGCACATAATATAGGCGTGCATCACTATGTAGTGCACTTTTTCATGTAAAGTCCATGTGGACTTCCTATGTCAAGTCAAGTTAAAAAAAATTTAATACCAAGCCCATACATACACTATTGCAAAGTGTGAAATCATTACTTTCGGATTGATACTACCATTTCTTTTCTGCCAGAACATGCGCGTTTGCCAGTTTGATTTATGAAATCACATTTAGCTTATTCTTCCATTCTGTCGCTGTAAACACTGTATTTAATAATTGGTGCGAAGATATGAAGAGGCAGTAATTCTCTGGTTGCAAACTGAATCTAGACCAAACGATAAAATTCTACCTTACAGCCACATGCTACACAATGAATAGATTCCAGGAATAGTGCCAGTCCTTTAGTTACGTTAATGATGCAATCTTTATAACATGACTTTGTATAGAATCCTCACACACGAATCCAGGCTAGCATCCATTCAGAATATTAATTTTTGTGTTAATATTTATGGACTGAGAACACAATATACGAGAAATATTTACTGGACTGGCATTGCTAATCAGCATTTATCTTCTGTTGAATATGACTATATTTCAATTTAAATGAGGCTTTGCTTAATGATATATCTAACATATTTGTATCTGTAGTTCACTTAGTGCTATTAAACATTTTGTATCAAATCCAATCACGAGTATTTTAAGTCGTGTGAACGACCACTTAATCACTAAATCACTCCTGGACTATTTAACTTGGTTAACGAAACAGAGTTTATTGGTAGCTGTTCCCGTTTTCTAGTTGTTTAATAGTTGCTCGATAAGAAGCTGTATTACCCTATTTCAACTAATATACTCTGTATGAAATCTACTCATAACACTGCCGGTCTATTCTGAAATAAACCCGAAACTACAAAATACATTCTAGCTGAATGTAGGACTGGAACTTCAGCCTCGTATTCGTATCGAATATGTATTTCATATCTTCAAGTGGCTAGAAATTATGTGTAGGTACAAATACAAAAAAAAAAAAAAAAAAAAAAGAAAAGAAATCTATATGATACAGGCCATTAAGAATTCTCCAATATATAATAATCTTAAGAAAAAAAATATATATATATTGGGACTACGTATAAGTGAAGGGCATTAAAACCGTTAGCAAGTAAAACAGTGTCATGGTGAATCTTTCTTGCGTGGCTCACCCTAATCCAGACAGAGCGTTTCTACATTTTCTGTATATTCTTACCCAACCTTCAGTCTTTGTTAAAATTATTTACAGACGGATTGAAAAGTTTACTGTAAGACTTCTTACCATACCCACACTCGTCCCATGAGACCAATTTAGAAATATTTTACTCTAAACGAAACAAATTATGTGTGCATATATAATGGTTTTTAATGTCACGGAAACAAGTTAGTTTGGTACAACTGCTCACTCACAATACTAGTGTGAACAATGGTAGAACATTAGCATTGTTGCTAATTTTCAATAAACATTTATGGAGATTCCACTCATTGGTGTAGAATTTCTGAATGGTTGTGGACTACATGTGTCTTGCAAATTATTACATTTGTTTAATTATTAAGTTCTCGAAAAATTGGAGATGTTGGTATAAATTAATAAACAGCGAAAAATTTCCAAGGCTAAAAACCTATTTATGTGTTAGATATTACGATATTTTCCTCGAATATCAAACATATATAAATTTTACAAACGACCACATTGTTGTTGAACATACAAAATACTTATGCGTAACAACAACTCGTGTGTCATACGTTTATGCTCTAAAGTGAATGTAATGACTGAATTTCGATGATTGAAACTGGTACACCGCAAGTTCACTTGCGTCAGTTTTTGAACTCGCCAGTCTGTTGCTCACAAAATAAATTTTCAGTGATTTACATTACATTTATCAAAACCATTTACTGGGTCCCAGAAATGATTTATGCTAATGACTGTAAAAAACATGGATTCAAACAAAACCATAATTACTCTCCAACAGGCAGGACTCATGGTCCAAAATCTGTCACTCCAAATTTTGATTTAAGTCCCATGGGTTTCGTACGTATTGTCTAGAGCGACTTGTCTTGTACTAAAATCATGCTTGTTCAGTGTTCGTTTTGTGTAATTTAAGACTAATGCAAAGTTAGCATTTCTAATAAGTGCTACTTAGGTTTATATTTGTTCTTTTAAAACTTAATTTTTGTTTTATGATCTTTTGAAGGACATCTGAAATTCGTCAATCACGTCAAGAAACTGTGTCTATAGAAATTTTCTTCAGACTTCGGCGGAAATTACCTATAAAATATAAATTATACATACTTCCTTTAATTTACGCAACATATTACACCGATAAATTTTTTTTTGTAAATTATGACTATACAAATTACACTGACAAAAATTTTTCGTCGTGGCTGGATTACATTTTTTTTTTTGAAAATTGATTAATGAGGTATATACTTACACATATCTTTTGGAAAAATACAGTGTGCACAAACTCCAAATTCTACAAACCCCAGTATTTCTAACCCATGGAAGTCTTTCGTTTTTTACTAGAGGAATGCACTTTTCTCAGCTGGTTGATTACGTATACAAAGCTCACTATGCGGTAATAATTACGTAAGACATTGCGATAATCTGATCTAATCTCGCGGTAAACAAAAGCATTACTATGAGTTTCTTTGTGAGGGCTAAAAAGAAAGAAAATATAAAAAAACAAGCTGTCGTTTGTTTCCATACAAAGCGAATACTGGCGGGGAATTTTGTTAGTTTTCTTAAGATTTCCGTGATAAAAATTCCAAAACACGTTCAGCAATACTTTTATATTTCGCACCACCATAATTTGACTCGCAAAATTTCTGCTTATTCATTTAGACTTTCAAGGGCATAGTTGCTTGAAAAAAGTTTTTTAAAACAAATCTCGCAAATTTTAATTGCTACCCTTTAGTAGTTGTGAATCACTTCACAGGAAACTATTTTTTTTTTAGTCGAATTTCGCACCTACACATGATATAGTGTGTGCTCAAACTGGTCCACTTCAAGTTAGCCCACTACCCTGATAGACAAAAACTGCACATATATAAATTATTTCAACATACCTTATTGGTAGAGACCCGAGAATTTCATGGGTTCATTTCTAGACAAGTTAGAATTCGCACACATGTACGTTCTTTTTATGTTTGTAATGCACACATGTACGTTCTTTTTACGTTTGTAATTGGTTGACGTGTTTTTCTGGCACCTCCTGGAGATAAATAAGACAATTACAAACATGCAAGAAATTGTGCGCCCAACCATCGCCTTTTACTACCACAACAATCTACCAATGAACACAGTTTATGTCTGTATATGTGTGTGTGTGTGTGTGTGTGTGTGTGTGTGTATATATATATATATATATATATATATATATATATATATATATATATACACACAGATCTACGTATTAGTGATTTAATTTTGTAGACAAATACATCTGAGTGGGAAAATTTTAAAATTTAATCGAAAGTAACTATTATAACATTTACATTAGAACTGAAATGAAATTATCAAAAAATGATAGACTGCATTTTGACCAGCGCATTAAAAACAATTCACAGAGTATACTTTAAAGTATCTACGATTTTAATAACGTCCAAATATTTAACCTTTTCGACTGATACCAAAACATTGGGTTTGGCTGTGTTGGGGACACGGCCGTTTGTTTTGCGTGAATACGTCTACGTTGACGCGCTCCGACGTCTTGATGTTCATTTTACGTTCCCGGCGCCGCTTCAACTCGATCATATGGAGTTTTACGGGTATCACTGGATTGCTTTTGAGATGCTCTTTCCAACCGCATACGATTTCTGTATTTCGACTTGGCTTTTTGACGAATATAGGCCGAAATTGTGTTAAATTTTCTTAATTTTTTTTACATTAAACGCATGCAATTTCACCGTAACCTTACCAGACATATGTTTTTATACACGCAAACGATTGATCTTGATGAGAGCTGTCGATTGAAACGTAAACGACCGTCATAGCTTCTCCTAGTCAAAAGTTACTGCGAGGAAGTTATGAGATGTGGCGAAACGAACTCGAAATTCCCCCTTCCGCCACCCAGGTGCGCGCGATGCTTCGTAGCCCTCACTCAAAGTAACATATTCTTTGATCCTTCGGCAATCGAGTGGTGTAATTGAATTTGGAATGTAGACGATAGATTCGAAGCTGCAATGCCAAACTCTATCCCCCGATTTTGTTATCATTGGATTTTCTGGATTCTCTCTCACTATGATTGCAAATTCAAAGACGTATTCACGTCAAAATTACGTGAATGCAACCCTTTACCACAGAAATTAATGTGATACCGAACGGGCTAAGTAATCTGTGATAAAATGTTAATATCATTTTTATACGGGGCGGAAAATTAAACGACGGGGAAAGAGAAAAAATAACCAGGATTTTCTAAAGTGCTTATTTTACCACGAACAAGCTCTCTCTCTCTCTCTCTCTCTCTCTCTCTCTCTCTCTCTCTCTCTCTCTCTCTCTCTCTATATATATATATATATATATATATATATATATATAATTTAAATATGAATAAGGTGTTTAGCTGGATATGAAATTCGGGTTTGCTAGCAAGATCTCTTGTCCGAAATCTGTTTCTGTGTGATCAGTATTTTCGCGTATATACGTGTCTCGGTAATTCCACTTTGTTGAGAGGAACATGATTTTACAGGAAATGTATTAACAATTTTTTTTAAATATACGGTTGCCACTTTTTAATTTCATTCTGTAATATTAGATAGAGAATGTTAAAGTCAAGATTAACGTTAGCAATATGTTTACTGCTTGCCTGCACAGTTCCCAGAAGAGGAAGGAAAATAATACAAATTGAAAAGCTTGTTTTGATCTGGTTCCATTGCGTGTAATAATATTTCACTGTTACAGGTTTTATTTTAGAGGAATTCAGCTACACAAATTTGATGTAAAAATACGTTTCCGAATATAAGTGTATAGGGCTTTTGTGTTACTATTGGTCATTAATCTTTTTGAATCTAACCAATGAAAAATCACCCCATGAATGACGTGTTTGGTTATTACCTAAATAAGCCACGTAAAACAAACGTCTGTTAACAAGAAAATACCTCATTTTTGTTTAAACAGAAAGTTTCAATTATGCTTTGTTTATAAACTAAGCATTTAAATTTTTTATTGATTCAACTAAAATCTAGTGGGAAAACGCCCAGTAAGAAATAGTTTATTATGCAAAATATTATTACACTGAGCGTGCACGAATGGGGTCGTTGTTCCTATGGTGTATTTTTCAACGATCGGTCAAACTCTGCTTACATGAGGCTGAGGAATACCATGGACGTAAGTGAAGGAAGAGATTTAGGCGGCTCTTAACATCGAGGTTCAGAGAGCCGATGAGGGTGAAGTGAGGTGAGTATGGAGCAGTGCCTGAATGCAAGGGCGAGGGAAACGGGAGATCCCCGCGAAAACCCACTGAAAATCGGCATCGTCCGAAGGCGGCCCCGCAGGGAGTCGAACCCAGCTCGCTTTGGTGGGAGGCGAGTAACCTAACCACTACACCACCACGGCCATATCATGAAAGTAGAACTTGAGCATGTGTTCAGAAAAGTTGGACGTAAGAGTAACTGGACTATACATGTGTGCCTAGTTTGGGAACTGAGTTCCCCGAACATTCTGTGTATAAACTATTCACGGTAAAATGAGCAGTTTTAAAAGCCCTGCTTAAGATCTACTTGTATGCCCATTGTATGTGCTTCCGCCTTATCTAAGATTAACATTGTAATGGGCCTCATCGGCTTATTCATGCGTCGGTCAAGTGAAACTGAAATTATGAGAAAAATTGATATTTAACTAATCTGCTCAATTATACACCTCGATCCATAAAAAACAGAAACCAAAATTAATAACTTAAGTTATAAGTAGGGATAGGAACATTTCGCGAGTTCAATGACCTGTAGGCTAGATTCCACATTACTGTGTATACTCGAGCCTCAATTGCTTGTCCATTGGTTACCATCCCAGAGAGTGGCCTGCGTCACTCCGCATCTGGCAGTATGGGATTGGCTACTTGTTTCCTTGCGAGTCTTCTATTTGCTCAGAGTTGTCCAGAGCGTGTCTAATAAACTGCGATCCAATTGCAAAGTCAACTCCAGTGTGCACAAATTTGACGTCTAGCTTGTCCTGTCCCTAGTTATAAGAAATGGTTTCCAAACAATTTTTATTCGACTTTAAGATACGGAACTACTTGCCATCCATCGTTACCAACTCTACTGGGCGCATGTCACTCAGTGCGCCCGTTGAAACGTGTGAAGGTAGGAGCAGTGACTTTGTTCTAAGGTTGATTCGAAAAGTGCTCAATTGATCGTGAACGGGCTTTAGGAGAAGGTGAAGCGGTGCGCGAGGTTGGTCACTGAGCCGGGGCACACGAGTAGGTGCGAAGCCCCACGTAGCGCGGCGTCATGACCGGGGTGGTGGGAGGGGGTGGGCAGCTGCCGGCGGCGGGAGATGCTGTGTGTGAGGGGAGGCAGCTGGTCGGCGGGGGGGTCACTAACCTCTCCCTCGCCGCCGCCCCGAGGGGGCACCCTCGCAATTAACCCCTGCTCCTAATGAACGCCGCCTGGTGCTTACCGGCGGGCCCGTCCGTCGCGTGGGCGACCGCCTTTCAACTCGTTCGCTCGCAGCGTCCTGCATCTGGGAGCTCGCACAGAAGAAGTGGCCTTCAATTCATGGTTGCTACCGACTTTTCCGGGGCCCTGCTCAAGTTCTACTTTCAGGATATTCCTTCGCATGTTGAGGCCGCGATGGAATAAGCTTCTTACACACCGTATAAACCTTCAGCATATGACTTTGTGTTTCCTTTCCTCTGACGAAAGCACCAATACACAATAGAATTGTAAAGTCAGAGTTCAGACAATTGCACATCGGTTCTGGAAGCTTCGTGAAAATGTGTATCTTGTTATGAAAACAATTATGATAATATCGAGGAATGCATTTTATGTACCTTTTTGTATTAGAAGTTTATTTAAAAACAAAAAACTCATTTGTTTACTTTATTAAAAATGTAAATTCATATATTTCCTCTTCACATTATACTCGTTTGCCATTTATTTAATTGAAGACGATCTTTGTTTAATATACCGAGATTAAAATCGTACTACAATAAAATAACGCACTTCCCACATAACCTATGTTAGATTCTCGGCAAAATGGCGGCTTGACATTGACTTTAAATTTCAACTTTTCGAAAACGTAATGTCAAGAGTGCTTGACTTTAAACTTTGACAGTTCCATTGTGTCAAGCTCCATAAAAAACAACATGTCGGAAAGCAAACGTAAAGTCAAATGGTAAAGTTAAATGTTAAAAGTTTTCAATTGTGTAAGGGCCTGTAGTGGTTCAACTACTCACTTCCCACGACGGGAAAAACCAGATTCGATTTCTGGCGGGGTCGCTCCCGGATTTTCGCATGTGGGAATCCTGCCGGGCGATGCCGCTGGTCTGCGGGTTTTCTCGGGGATCTCCCGTTTCCCCCGTCCTTGTATTCCAGCGCTGCTTCATTATCACCTCATTTAAACCTCATCGGCTCTCAAGACCTCGCTGTCAAAAGCCGCCCAAATCTCTTTACAAACAGTTATGTTGGTATTATTATATATGTTTCCGGATATAAGTGCATTCTGTATATCTAATATGTAGAGCCCCGAGTATTTCGCGAGTTGAGTTGGCAGCAAGCTAGGCTGGACAGTTCTTTATACACTCGAGACATTATCGTCTGCTTATTGGTTGCTGAGACCAAGTGATGCCTCTGTACAGGGCTGTTAAACACTCACTCACACT
The DNA here is from genome assembly GCA_029891345.1 of Dryococelus australis. Classification (NCBI taxonomy): domain Eukaryota; kingdom Metazoa; phylum Arthropoda; class Insecta; order Phasmatodea; family Phasmatidae; genus Dryococelus; species Dryococelus australis. Next base: position 366,335,688 of record CM056993.1, read on the forward strand.
ACTGCTTCCTGCTTATTACTGGTTCACAGTTAAACGGGGCGTGTCCAAACAACTGTCGTCCAATCACAACATTGGGAGAAAAGAACAAGTGTTTGGAGTCTACCTCGCCACCGAATGAATTCGCGAAATACTCGTGGCTCTACTAATATGTGCTCTAAACGTGACAAGAAAAGCCTGTTTGTGACCCCATGTTTGAGCAATACACTTTGAACGAGACCTTAAGACATGTAATTCCTTTCTTGATTCACTATATACATTATCATAAGTAGGCTATGCATATATATCAAAATATATACAACTTAAAACATTTTTTTTTTATAATTTCAAGCTTGATTACTAGAACGAACTACATTTGAACGGTGTGCCTGCTATATCGAAAAGCTAAGTCTGAAGAGCTGAGAATGGCAACTGCACAACAGTTTCGGTTTCCTACAATGTTTTTCTTTCTAGCTTGCGAAAAACGAGCGTTCGCACGCGAGTTTGAAAAGTAGTTGAAAATGTTTTCGGAGACAAACTGAGGATACAAAAATGTGAAAAATGGATTCTGGTCATTACAAGCTGTGGAGTTATTAAATTGGCCTTAAAGTATCGTTATTATTTGTCAGGAAATGTAAACACAGCGTACGGTACATGAGACCTACACCCTTTCCCGTAGATAGGCCACTTACCCACATGTGTTTGTCATTTCTATAGGCCATTAACGGTAAAGTAAGCACTTTTGAAAGCTCACGCGTTTGGAATAATAAAACATAAATATGTTATATATCAACCTTCGACGTTAACTTCCGAGTGAAGTGAAATATACACTATGCTTATTATTTACGTGGCAATATTTATTTTAAAAGGTGGTTAAAGGATTATACATGGCTGAAAGGGAAAAGTAACAAGGGCCTCAAAAGTTCTCACTTTATCGTGAACAACCTATAGCTCAATTACTGGCAGTTATGAGGCATACGCCTCCTTACTTCCCGATCAATAAATCTGACATAATTTAAAAAATCTGAACTCAAGTTATGGCCATCTGCTCGCGCGACACATGCACGTTTATCAAAGTAACTTTAAAAAAAAGTCGAGATATGCGCCTTGCATACGCGTGGCGAAGCGTTGTTAAAGGTAGATATACTAGAGAATTTACATATGACCTTTAAATGCTTCTTGCGATTGGAGTGAATGTTAACTGAACCATTAATATCATTTATATTATTTGGATATAGACCTACTCCATGGCAACACTTTCTTCAAAGTCGTAGAATAATCGCCGTATAGCACAAAAAAAATGGACACAATAATAATTAAAGACGTGGCAAATTCGCGTCATATTTCGATAAGAGGATAGACTCCACTGCCTTATAAACAAGTGAGCACAGTCTACGGTTTCATTGGCCGCTGCTCTTTAATCAATGTCACCTTCATGCATGATTTCCTTAAAAGAGATTGGCCACTCCACCACTAAATTAATGTTAGTGGTTCCAGAGTACACCGAGGCGTGCCCGATATATTTCCAGCCAATGACTTGAGTCGGTCAAAAGCACAGTAACGTGCATTTCAGCCTGCTCTTGAATAATAACTAAGCGACCCGAGAAATTCGCGAGTTCAATGACCTGTACGCTAGAATTCAGTCTCTTATATATTCTCATACAGATATCAACTGTCTATTGGTTGGTTGTTGTGTAGTAAAAAGCGGTGGTTGGGCGCGCAATTTCTTGCATGTTAGCTTGTGTGTATCCAGGAGGTGTCAAAAACACATCGATAAATTACAAACATAACATGAACGTACATGTGTGTGAGTTTCAACTTGTCTAGTAATGAGCCCCGCGAAATTCTCGGGTCTCTAATAATAACGCGAATTTCGCAGGTCCCTAATAATAATAAAAAAAAAACACTGAGTATTGATTGTTGTCAACAAATACGTAACATACTCTGACCTTGCTGCGTCCTAAACCAAGGGCGTGGAAAGGCAGGATTTGCATAAGACCTAGCAAAACTATCAGAACACACCAAATGGCAAAAGCCATGCAAAAAACAATTTTTCTGTACAGCGTAAGGGTGCGTTGATAGTTATAAACGATTTATAACAGAAACAAAGTAGTGAGGTAAAATTATTTATTTTGATTATATATTTTTTTTCAATTCTTTAATATTTCTTACAGGTGAGAAAAACTTTCATTTCTTATTATTCTTACATTAAATTTTGAAAAGAGAACATTATTTTCCTCTCCCATATAACAAGCCTATTAAAGCATCTACATAAAAAGACAGGTTGCCAAAATATAGAGTAAAATGCAACCAGATACTTCAGGCACCAAATGCATTCTCTGTTATTCAGCTAATATTTGCAAATTTTTCATACAAGTTATTTTTATGCCCTTTTCTGGCCATTTTAATGAGTAAACACAAAAGGCCATCACAAAATATATTCGGCAAGTGACCTCAAATTATTATCATTGCATAATGGCGGCTTTATTTCTGTCGCACCTATATTTACTCTTGATATTATTAAATAATTTTTAGTTTCTACACCAGGAATTAACCATTTTGGTAACATATTCCTGATCATCACTAAGTGAGCTGATAACCTCACTGTTTACTGCATATATACTCGCAATCCCGAGTGGATGGTAGCAACTGCTAAGCAATGCCAGCCTTAACTCCCGCGAGTAAATGCGATTTTTGGAAAAGCCCTAAACTTCGTGAAGTTTCCTCTTTAAAATATTCACCAATCATAAATACACAGAGTCTCGCATCTCGTTTGCTTGGTTACAAAGCTAAGACCACAATTATTGCCTTTGGTTACAAACGGTCTCGGTTACAAGTGGTTACGAATGGTTACAACCACCTAACTTCTTGGTTACGACATGGTCACTCTTCTCCGTATAGGTTTACAAAACCCCTGGTTACAGAAGGTTACACTGTCGGATTTTTGGCTAAAAGGCCAACATTTCGCAATATATATATATATATAATTAAAAAAAATTAAAAATTAAAATTCGCGGCCAGCATGGCCCTCGCCTAACGTCAAAGAGACCTGGTCACTTGAGGAGCCTGCGGGTGAGTATCAAATATGAATGCTACTTATCTCTGGTAGAAGCTTGCCCCCTCGAGGCCGCTGAACTGACCCCGATGGCAGCGTGCACAGGCATTAAATACACGGGTCCGCCCTTCTGCGCTACCAATCAAATTAATTTCCCCTCAAAACACCGAATTCCCAAGAATTCGCTGGGGCTTTCAATTACTCCTGGGAGAGATCAAGCTAATCACAACCAATAGTGGTTGACGTTACCAAATATGGTGACCGACGCAGCGGACACCAATTTCCCTTGGGTGGTCTCACGATGAATTGAAAATTTAAACACCGATAATATTACAGCATCCCTATCAACTTCCGGCCTTCGACCAAGTTGCCGGAAAGGACGTAACCAATCGTCGTTGTTTGGGGCGGCGCACGCACCATGGCGGGCTGTTCTTCGCGCTGGCCGTCGACGGTGCCGCGATCCGGTGACGGATCGCTGAAACATCGGTCCGCTGTACATTTCGCTGCCAGGCATGGTTGCTGCCGCACGGGAAAATATGCACGGACAGTGGCAGTTATTGCCTCGGCATCCCAGGTTTTTCAAAGTCTTCTTAAAGTGACGTGGAAGCCGTCGAGAACATTACAGGTGAGTTATGCCAGAGTTTCAAGTCACATCGGAGGTTTCTGAACCTCAAAATCAACGCGTGGAAATGTTCGTGCGTATCGGACAGTACGCGGCACAAATTATCAGGCAACCGAACACAGTGAGTATTTTTTCGAATTGGTGAACGGCGGCAAGTCCACCTGCTAGTTCATAATTATTTTTACTTGTTCGAGGGTGTGTGCGACGTGGTCCACCCCCCATTAATTTTAAAAGTTTTTTTTTTATTAGTTGCAAGTTGATGATTATTCATAAACGTGCATTGACGTAGCGTTGCCCGCCACAGTACAAATAATTCCATAGAAGGACAAACAACAAGGATGGTGTATATGGACAATGTAAGGCTAATTAGCGCTGTGCAGGGAGAGGAATGTTTGCGTACTAAAAATAAATTAAATCGACAAGAAGATATTGGCTGTTCACGGTAAACTGAGCACCTTTGAAAGACCTGATTAAGATCTGCTTGTATGCAACAATGTATTCTTCCAACGCATGTAAAATCAACGTTGCCAAGCGGGCGTGATCACTTTATTCATGCTTCGGCCAAATGAAACTGTTGAATTGTAATAAATGTAAATAACTAACAAATATGCTAATTATTTACACTTAATAACCATTTTAAAGAATTATAGGCAAAATAAATAATTTCAATAATAAAAAGATATTTACCTCACTTTTCTTTTAAATCCAACATTAAGACATGGAACTACTTTCTTCTATCATCACCAACTTTACTGGGCGCATGCCCTGTCAGTATGCCATGTCAATATGCCATGTCAGTATGCAGGTACAGTAGTATGCAGGCAGGAGCAGTGACGATTTGAACCCCTTAGCTAACGCATTAATTTTTCGCTCCAGTTTTTGCAAAAGAGGAGATATTTTATTTATCTGAGAAGTATGTACGAATTCGTTGCAATAACTTACTTGTGCATACACGATGGAACCTTTGAAATGAAACTATTGGTTTATCCCACCGACAAAAACCAATAATATATTTTTGTTGCGCTAGCAGCAGCCAATAGCATTAGCCAGGAAAAAGGCGGTGTTCGTATTGGTGCTGACTTCTGATCTTGTACAGCATTTACCATGATTGTACCTCTATTCCGAAAAGACATTTGTGGACGAATATTCTCGGGATATAATATATCAAGGCGTTAAAGGTTGATTAAAAAATGTTCGGTTAACCGCGAACAGACCGCAGCTGTACGTGTATATGGCTCACGCAGGGTTTGAACCCGTAACCTCTCGAACGAAGAAACTTAGCGACCTCGACCCCCGAAACACTACACGCCGCGGCGTTGAATTATTCCGCAAGTGCGCTTGGACAAAATTATTAGTGCTACAAATTTCATCAGTTTGGCTGCTCGCGTTGGCTGTGTTACACGACCCGCGTAAACAGCGCAACTACGACAGTTCACTGTCGTGGAAAATCGTTCGTGGCAAGTCCTGCGTTAACGCAAAAGGGGGAACATGAAGTCCTGCCCTTCTTTCCTTCTACCCCTTTCAACCAACATCCCATACTTGTCTACGCATGCGCTTACTTCGACACGAATGCACTGCCTTTACAAGCACTCGTATATCTATAAATCATCACTCTAAAAACATTTTCTCGTAAACTTCGCAAACCCATTTAGACCTAGTGTACACAATTGTGTACATCGCGCCGCACGTGTAGATAATTTTTGGTCTGTACCGCACACTACGAATATCAATCAATGACCAATGATCTTACCCGTGGGTAAATGATTCGCAAACCGTCTTACTAGTGTAGGTCATGATTGGTTTATATAACTGTAGCCGCAACATATAGCCTATAGCTCATTGGCTGTATCATCGATACAAGTGTTGTGTCAACTTAAGTACAGCACGCGTCATAAAAAATTTTGTTTGCAACACCTGAAACCCTAATTTAAAGTGGATCTGTAAGAGTTAAGCTGATTTAGAAGTTTTTAACCCACAGATGGTACTGAAATAATACCACACATCTAACTACAAATGTGGAATGTTTAGCGTCACTACTATACAACGCTGGCATACCTACTCTACGTATTCCCTCATGCAGTAAATTTGCAAACAAATTCTTTGAGTGCAGCCTCACAGAACATACTTTTAAGCCTACATTTTGCTTAGAAAAGTACTCGTTTTGAAATAGCTGAACGTAGTTGTTTTTACAAATACTTTCTAAGCCAAAACCAAATTTTAAATGCGATAAAACGTATTGTGTGTTTATCTAAAATAATAATAATAATAATAATAATAATATACGTATATGTTGACAACGCACCTTGCACAGTTAAAAAAAAGCACGTGTAAAATTTTTTTTATCTCAGTCAGGTCTACGATTCTGGCCAAGTAAAAAAAAAAGTGTTGTTAAATCAAACGAACAATTTCTCAGAGTAGGCCTATGGCACGTTAAGATTTTTTTGGGTTTTTGGGGTCAAAGGTCAATGGTCAGCGATCACTCGCTTCCAAAATGGCCAATGTGTGACCGGAATGGCAGAGCAGGAGGTGCTCCGGCGCTCCGTGCCCCCGTTCCTTTGGCCACGAATTATCTATTTTCTACTACTCGTGGCAATATTTAGTTCAAAAGTTTGTTAAAGGATTAAAAAATGGCTGAAAGCAAAAAGTAACTCGGTCATCAAAAGTGCTCATACCGTGAACAGCATATATATATATATATATATATCTGTGTGTGTGTGTGTGTGTGTGTGTGTATACACACAGAGGAGGAATGGCGTGACGGTTTCTTCTCTGATTGGCTGCGCGAGGCTCTGGGAAAGGGTCTTGCTTCTGATTGGTTTTTTTTTTCTACACTACCTTATTCTAAGTGTTATGTGAAGCTAAGGCCCGAAGGTAGAGCGAGATTTTATTGCGTCTCAGGCTTAACCCCTTACGCCTAATAGGAAGGGAAATCATACAAGGAGACATGCATCGCGGCAAAGAGGGATTGGGCAGCCATGGCCTGCACTTCGGGGCCATCACTACCTTCCTAAGTGTACTTAGAGCTAGTCTTAACTATGAAGAGCAAGGGAAAAACCGCCAAGAGAGACGTAAAAACCCTTTCGATAGAGATGAAAAAAAAAAAAAAAAAAAAAAAAATGGTTGCATGCATTAAATTAAATAGAATGCTACAGGAGACAGAGTGTTGAACTGATTGGCTATACTGCACGCTGCGAAAGGTATATAGGCGGGGCTGCCGGCTCGTGAGTGGGTCACCAGGCGCTGATTGGCGAATGGCGTTCCGACGTCCTGCTGGCCGGTGACGCCATCTTGCCGGCACGTGCGGCTGGAGTTGGCGATCCCAGAGGCTGTTTTTCACCCCTGCATTCTTAAGGGCATGCCTAGTTGATTTTTTAACTCCTCAGGATTACGTCCGGCCTTGCGAGGAAGCGACAGCGATGGAAAATGCCATAAACAAGAGTCGAGCGTTGTTCTGTCTCATCAGGAATATAAACGGATTATCTATAGCAGTTATAATACAGCAATCTGTTCAGGAGAGCTACAGCGTTAACACTGCAGTTTAAAACAATGTAAACAGAGCGCTAATTACACTTTTTCAACTACGACATTCATGTTTCAATACCCAAATTTATAAACTGGCAACAAAATACTGAATTTCGTTCCTATCCTGAAAAAAAGATTTACATTGAAATATTCTATTGTTAAAAAAAAAAAAAAATTGGGTTTGGCTGTATTGGGGACACGGCCGTTTGTTTTGCGTGAATGCGTCTACGTTGACGCGCTCGGACGCCTTGATGTTTATTTTACGTCCCCGACACCGTTTCACTCGATCATATGGAGTTTTTTTTATGGATATAACTGGATTGCTTTTGAGATGCTCTTTCCAGCCGTATACGATTTCTGTATTTCGACTTAGCTTTCTGACGAGTATAGGCCGACATTTTGTTAAGTTTTCTTAATTTTTTTTTTTTTTACGTTACACGCATATAATTTGACCATAACCACGCCACACTAATGTTTTTATACGCGCAATCGATTGATCTTGACGAGCGGACACAACCTGCGTGCAAGTAGATTATAAGAGCAAGGCTTTCTAAAGTGCTCATTTTACCGTGAACATCATTTAGATGCATTGCGGCTACACTGTAGAAAATAGTGCGATATGACGTGCGCGGCGAAGAAAATTACCGCAGTACGCTACGCGGAGTCTTTCTACGCATTTCCTGAAAGCTGCAGAGATCCGTGACGCCATCTTGGGAAGGCAAGATGAGCATTCGTCGAGGCAGCCGTAAAAAAGAACGACGAGTGTAATATATTCTTGTAAAGGTAGTCGGAACTTGAAACCTCGCCACGCCACGGAATGTAAAACAACAGACCGACTGACTAATTAACTTGTAAATGGGTCTTCAAGATAAGTGAGCACGGTCATTCAAATGGCCTTCTCCGATATAGCTGACCTCGAGAAAAAAAAAAGAGTTTAATTCGAGTTTGTGTGTTCAGATCTCCGCCGGAAAAAAATCATTGCACTAGGCATTTGACAAATACGTATACATTTGCGGGTAAACATGGAAAATAAAGTGTATGGACAGCTTTCGATGCTCAATAGCGTTTCAAAGACAATTCACGTATAGGCCACTATTCTCCCAGTGCACTCGATATGAAACTTTATTTATAATAAAGAAATTATTTGAAAAAAAGTCAACATTCTATTTGACTTACATGTTAAACTCTTCTAACTTTGTCTTAAAATTAAAAGCAATTATACGAAATTAATTTATATATATTATATATATATATATAATATATATATATATATATATATTCTGGATATTCTATTCCGTATACGTGAAGATTAATGGGCGTGAAGGATAATTCTAACCACGAACATTTGAATAATTTGTATCATTGTTTTTAACGCAGAATTATAAAATATTCGCAAGTCATATTTCTAGAAAATTGCTGCTCCAGATTTTTGTATTGGGTTTTATTACAAACTCTCCAGTTTTGAAGAGGGTTTTTATACGTAATAAACTAATTTAAAATTATGTACAGTACATGCGCATGTTACTTAATGGATATTCGAAATCTTGACATTGTAACTGGAAGACTCCATGGCGACGCGAACCAACGGAGGTACTTTACTGTATCGCGATGTTTAGCTCACTGGATTGCCCCTTCGCGCGACCCTGGATCCCGCCGAATCTCAAGCATATATCGTGGATATCCATGATTTTAATAACTGAGGTGAAAGGGTGCTCACGGTAAAATGAGCACTTTTGAAAGCCCTGCTTGAGATCTACTTGTATGCACGTTCAGTATTCTTCCGCCAAATGTAAAATTAACACTGCCATGGGCTTCATCACTTTATTCACGCGTCGATCAAATAAAACTTTGGATTTATTAAGAAAGTAAATATTATACAAATATGTTGTTTTTTACATTTCGATACATAAAAAAACTACCAAGCGAAATTAATAATTTAAGTTATTACAAATTGTTACCTAAACCCTTTTAATTTGACGTTAAGATATGGAACTATTTTCCATCCATCGTTACTAACTTTACTGGGCGTTTGTCACCAAATGCGCTCGTTATAGTATATGCAGGCAGGGGCAATGACTTTTTCTAAGGTTGATTTAAAAGTGCTCACTTTATCGTGAACAGCCTTTAATAATAAAATTGCTCATTATACTTTTGTGGTTTTCCCTCTTCCGTTAGGGAATATCCCCAGACATGTGAATATACCTTAAACGGGGATATTTATTGGCATGTAAATGAAATCACCCTCCCTAGTACATAATACGTTGCAATAACCTTACAAGTTTCATTGTTCACAGATCTTGTCAAAACTTACTCAAGGTGCACGCAGGTCTGTATCAAATACGTGAACTTATGAGTATAGGCTATTCACGGTAAAGAGAGCACTTTTGAAAGTCCTCTCATTTGGAATAATAGCCAATAAATATATTTTGTTTTATCTTTAGACCTTAACTTCCGAGTACAGAGGAATACAGTCTACACGCTGCGTGTTTATTATTTGGCAATATTTATTTTAAAAAAGTGATTAAAGGATAAAAATGGCTGAAAGGAAAAAGTAACGAGGGCCTCAAAAATTCTCACTTTGCCGTGAACAGCCTATACTTACGAGTTTAATTGGAGTGGAGAGATTTGAGTGCCTCTTAACGACGGGTTATTGAGAGCCAATGAAGGTGAAGCGAGGTGAGCGTGAGCAGCACCGGAATGAGGGGGCGTAGAAGATGGGACAACCCAGAGAAAACCCACCGGCCAGCGGCGTCGTCCGGCACTATTCCCCACGTGCAAGAAATCCGGGAGCACCTCCGCCAGTAATCGAGTCCGGTTCCCCTTGGTGGGAGGAGGGTAGTCTGACCACTACACCACCGCGGCACCGCTGCGAGTAGGTAAGGTTTTGATTAGCTCGCTACAGCTAGTGACGCTTATCCCACGAGATTTTACAAACTCAGGTACGTAGTAGATAAGAATACAGAGATGTGAGCGTAGGTACTCATTCTCTGATTGGGTGCGCGAGGGCCTCGGGTCTGATTGGTTACTGCGTGCTACCGTCTGGCAGGCGTGTTATAAGCTGTTCACGGTAAAACGAGCTCTTTTGAGATCCCTGCTTAAGATCTAATTGTGTGCCCAATGTGCATTCTTCCGCCTTATGCTAAATTAACATTGCAATGGGCCTCGTCACTTTATTCATGCGTCGGTCAAGTACAACTGTGAAATTATTACAAAAGAAAATGTTGCAAATCTGCTATTTTTTACACTTCGATACATTTAAAAAAAAGTACAAAACGAAAGGAATAATTTAAGTTGTTACAAATGGTTACCTAACACTTTTAATTTGACGTTAAGATATGGAACTATTTTCCAACAATCGTTACCAACTTTACTGGGCGTATGTCACCAAGTGCGCCTGTTATAATATATGCAGGCAGGGTCAGTGGCTGTTTTCTAAGGTTGGTTTCAAAAAAGCTCACTTTATCGTGAGCAGCCTTTACCAGGCTCTGATTGGTGAACGGCGTTCCTAGCGTTTGCTGCCCAGTGGCGTTATTTTGTTGGCGTGCAGTTTGAGTTCGCTGTATACGCAGCTATTTATTCTTGAGTACTGTGTAACTCGGGTGTGGATGTCACTGGCAAACTCTTGGCATAGCCAGAAATCACCCTTTGGGGGTATTCAAGGTCTAACAAGGTCACGGGGTCAAGGTCATGTCACCTGCACCCAATATGGCGGTAATAGTAACATAATATGCTTGCTGACTTTTGTGAATTTATTCAATTTTTACTTTGTTTTTTTTTTTTTCTCGAGTTTTGGTTTTAAAGGTCATCAATGTCACGGTTATAGGGCCTGAGTCCTGAGTTCCGACGAGCCTCTCAATAGCTTCCAACGGCTCGTTTTATAAAAAGAGGCTCGGTGCTTTTTTTTTTTTTTAAAGGAAAAAATGAATCATTTTAAGGGGAAGAAGGTAAATTTTAAGGAAAAAAGGAAATTTGAAGGGGAACAAGGAAAAAGTTAAGGGAAAAGGGACATTTTAAGGGAAAAGGAAATTCTATGAAAAAGGGAAATTTTAAGGGAAAAAGGAAAATTTGAATGGAAATGGGGAAATTTATGGAAGAAGGGAAATTTGAGTGAAAAATGGTCAATTTCAAAGGTAAAAGTGAAAAAAAAAAAAAAAAAAGGAAAATTTAAGGTGGCGATGGTCGGATCCTAGCTCCTATCCCGGATCCCGTTGCACCAGACTTCCCATTTCCCTGACTGAAGCGATGGGAACGAGGTTAGGGTGCTAGCACTCGTGTCAATTAAATCAAATACTATGAGAAAATCACTTGATGCTATATTAAAACGCACCAGAGTTTACAACTTATTGATATTCATAATTAAAGGTTTATTAATAATTTTAATACTATTTGTTGGCAACCGTTGGCAGGGTTACAACCCACCAAAATTTCCCCGTCCCTGTTTACGCCACAGTTGTAGAGTATTTCTTTTCGGGATGGTGGCCCACGCAAACTCTCGTATTCTTTGACTTAACGAAATGATCCAGGCCTCAGCTTAACAACTCGGGAATAGGTATTTTTTTGCCCTTTCCGTCATTAGCGGCGAGCAAGGGGCAGGACAAAACATAAGTTTTACAACGCATGCTCTAAACCGTAACTTGAAAGACAAGACTGTACGAACTTGATTAATGTTCGGGTGTAATCACCAGCTACGTATTCTTATTTATGGTAGTTATGTTCTTCTTTGTTCTCTGTAACGAACCTGTTTCGCTTGTAGAGCTTCTCTTTTTTTTTGTTGCATAATTTTTTTTAAAAATCGTGTTTGTGAGGCCATGAATGCAAACGCAGCCACATATAAACTAAAAGGCTTGTATTTGTAATGAAAAAATTTATTTCGCCAGCAGTGATTAGGTTTAGCGACATACAAGTAACTATAATGGCAAATAATTAATGTTTGGCTAATAATTTTGATTCCTAATTAATTTTAGACCTACTGATGTTTATAAATTTACATCCATTATAATAGGCTACCAGGATAACTCATACCGAGTATTTCTACATCTATACAAAATAGGCCTATAGCTGTTAAAACATATCTTTTCATATTAGAGAAAGGAAATAAACACAAACTTCTGTATACAATTTTAAGTAGGCCTAAACAATATGCACACACGTCTAAATTTTTAACGTTGGAGTAAATATACTTTAAATATAAACATTCGCACTTACATCTTCGTTATAAATACTGTATATCGAAGTGGACGTTGTAACTTTATTTTTTTTTCACCCAACCCATATTTCTTCGAAACGGTACGTTATCAACGAAGTAATAGTTAATCCTGTTTTTATCGTTGTTCAGTGAGTCATCGCATAGTTTATTATTGCAATATACGTGGTGATTGTCTCATTCCATTCACTGTGACTGCCACAACATCTTAAATGGCGATACGGAGTAAGGCCTATTATCTGTTACCTTTATCGTGTTATATACACAGGTCTTCGCAGTGGCTAAGTGGCGACGCACGAAGCACGGCTTAGTGTTAAAGGCTGTCCACGATAAGGTGAGCACTTTTGAAATCAACCTCAGGAAAGAGTCACTGCTCCTGCCTGCACATATTTTAACAGGCGCACCGAATGACACGCGCCCAGCAAAGTCGGTAGGGATGGATGGAAAGTAGTTCTATATCTTAAAGTCGAATAAAAAGTGTTAGGTAACCATTTCTGCTAACTTAAATTATTTCTTTCGCTTTCTGTTTTTTTTAAATTCATCGAAGTGTAAAATTTAGTATGTTTGTAAAATATTTACTTTTATAATAATTTTACATTTTCTCTTGATCGACGCATGAATGAAGTGACGAGGCTCATTGTGAGGAAGATTACACAACGTACGTGCAAGCAGATCTTAAGCAGGGTTTTCAAAAGTGCTCATTTTCCCGTGAACAGTCTGTAATGGCGCGCGTGTGTGGGCGGTTTAACCAGAAACTATTTTGCGCGGATGAAAGGCAATAGTGCCTAACATCTCCTTCTATAGTTGAAATGGCGGAGAATTCGTGTAACGAAAATAGCGGGGAAAGCATCGCCATAAAATGTGCTGTCTACAATCGGCGTTAAATGTCAGGCTCACAGATATATGGAATACTTCTATTCTTTCGTTAATTTAAGTTTTAGGAAGAAAAAATTATTAAACACCTCCATAGACATATCAATTTTTATCTTAACCATAGATGGGCCTACATCATAAAACATCTCACCTTTTAACATACAAATTATATGTTACAATTAAAGAAATGTTACATTTTAAACAATACGTATATAAATCAAACGTAATATTTTGATTGCTAAATCAATTTTGCGAACTAAAGTAGGCCTATATAGCAAAAAGATTATAAAAATATTTTAGAAAAGAATTTTAAAATTCAATTAGAAGGAACTCTGACAATCTATTGGCGGGCTGAGCTGAAGCATTAACGTGAATGTTTTGTAAGCTTACTAATATGAACTACAAAAACTGGCAGGTAATAAATTTTGCGTTCGAGGGAATTTCTCAAGTAGTGACTGGTGACCTCTGTTCTCAGAATATTGATGTTCAAGTGAAAAAATGTTATTCAATATAATTTTTTTAAAACATATTTTACAATCCAAGTACAAAAATATTATAATATGAAACAAAACTATTTTATGGCGGGAACAAGAAAGGCTATAACGTGTATTTTTTTTGGATAAATTACGATCTCTTTTTATTTTTATTTTATCTATAGACCTTATTTGACAACAGCAGTTTTTGTGATATTTGGCTAACAGTAACATCTTCAACTAAAACGCCTTTTCGACTCCACGTCTTCATAGGTTAGTCTATTACACTCTGACCCACAAGCTTATAGACGCTGCCATTAAACAACAGGTATAGGCTGTTCACAGTAAAGTGATCACTATGAGCCCGTAGTTACATTTTTATTTCTGCCATTTTTTATCCTTAACCACCTCTATAAATAAATATCACCATGTAAGTAATAAACACAATGTGTATATTCGACTGCACTCGCAAGTTAATGGACAAGGCTAAAATAAAATATATTTATTGAATATTATTCCGAATGAGAGGGCTTTCAAAAGTGGTCACTTTACCGTGAATAACCTACACTCATGTTTTCCAGCGTAGCGCCCGTACACCGCCGCGTTGACTGTACTTGCTGTTCGCTGTCAATCACTTTCGAAAGCCCTGCTAATTATGTATGTGCTTTTCCCCACCCAAATCGTATTCATTCGTCGTGTATAAAGTTATAGTCTGTTCACGATTGGAACAGACTTTCTCGCAATATTTCCTACTCCCATTTTTAAGCAATAAATTAAAAAAAAATACTTTAAAACATTCAAACTGTATTCTATTTCCGTGCTGCCAAACTAACTGTGCCCGCGCCAGTCACTGTTTGTAGTGACGACGCATGCAGCTGACGACTAAGGTGTTGTTCAAAAGTCTGTTTTATAGAATGTTAAGTGCGTATGTGCTAACGTAAGCACTGGCATGCAGGCGCCGAGTTAACATGGCAACGAATTACGTGAAACAATTCTAAGAATCGAGGATGATTGCAACTGTAAATGAAGACTAGTTATTTTTTTTTTTACTTTACTCACAGTACAGTGAGAATTTGCATATTAGTAAAGGTGGATTCACGACCATCCGTCACATCCGTCAGTCGCCCGTCCGTCTGACGGTCACGTGATCTCCAACCAATCGCAGGACAACGTTTATTATATACGTAAATCCGTCTAATATTTCTCAAACTTCAATTTGCGACGGACCGACGGATGGGCCACCGCCTTCTGACGACATTCCGCAGACACGAATACGCACTTTGAAATAAAATGCAAGGCGGTGGATCTGTGTATTGTCATTGGTGGCAAATTCAGGAATTTAAAATGTAAACAATAATTTAGTATAAATTCTTATCACGTAAGAAAATCGTCTCCCCAAAACGTTTCTCTCAAAATATACCTCCAACTAAAGAAAGATCAGGATGCTAAGTTGTCACGCTGGAATTTTGCTGTACACAAGGATTGACGGACGGCGGATTGTCGCGAGTCGCTTTCAACTGACGGACGAAAAAACGGACGGACGGCTAACTGACAGGTGCGACGGTTGATTGCCAGTCCTGTAGGTTCGTAACGCTCCCACGTTTTCACTTGACTCGCGCTTGAACAAAGTCAGAATTAGGAGAAACATAGGTCTCAAAGATGACTTTCAGAAACGTTCAGTTAGCCGTGAACGGCTTATACCCGCATAAGAATGCTCTGGCTATTTCTATACGGGAACATTACAGTAGTTACACTCCGTATATAATTTTGCAGCTTGTTTACGGGTAACGGCCATGCCATAGTTTTAAGATGCGCGATTCGTGGATCCTCACAAAGTTTGTTGGCGAGCCTGATTCTCGTTCATTCACATCTCCATGAAGTTAAAATGTTTCGTGTGACTTATTTGTTTGCATTCCCTTTCGAGCGTCTTCGTGGGGCGCACATGAAATAGTCATAGTCCAGCTTGTTTTTAAATATATATATATTTTCGCGTTGGTATTTGCCGTGCACGTCGCAAGGAAAGGATTTTGTCGGGCAGAGATACCACGCAGTTCATCGAGCGCATGCACACTTCCCCTCCACGGCCGCGGTTACACGGGCTGCTGGCAGAACTACTTCACTTGAAACAAGTTCAGCTATCGAAGAGGTTACATTACCTTCGAACGAGTTCCGATCGCAGTTGTTTCTCGTTCAAAGTGAACAGTTTTCACAAATAGCTTCGAACGACTTCTCTTCTCTGCTGCGCTCCTATTGGCTGCTTCCACGTAAACAAGCAGTGTACAAAAATATCGCTGTATTTGGCGGGAATTCATGTGCACTTGTTGAATTAACTTAAGTTTAAGGGTGAATGTACTAATGCCCACTTATTATAGCTTTACAGTAAAGGTGCAGGTTTCATAACAATTAAAAAGATCAATAGTGATAAATGTTGGAGGCTACTGTAATTAAATATCATACATTTTAAGTTCCATGTTTGTTGAGGTTAGAATTTCCATAGATTTCATTCTGCTTTCGGTGTGTGACCGCGGAAACACGTTCTGTTTTCAAACCAGTTCAGACACGGCTACCGAATGTATTTAGCTGAACGTGTAACCACGGCCCACGTTTCCGAGTCGCGCAGTGCCGATCGCGCGTGTTCTCAGCTCGCGGCTGCAGCCTGGCGAGCCGCGGCTACTGCGCTTACGTGTCAAGAGGGGTTCGTTAAGGACGGATCGGAAGACCGAAGACGTGAAAGAGAAAGAAAGAAAAAAAAAAGGAGAAGGAAAATGAGCGATAACCTCCCGCCGGCTTCCTACCGTACGCACAGGGCACCGCACAACAGGATATGTAAAAAGAAGAAAAAAAGAGGCGAAAATGCGTCGACGAGTGCAGATGTTCTTTAACAAACCAACCTGCAAGGAGAACATACGAGGAGGATGTCGGGAAGGGGGGTGGGGGGAGGAAGAACAATGGGCCGGCCAGAAGAAATGAAACGACGAAAGAAGGGAAAGAGAAGAAAAAATAAAAAGGGATGGAAAAAGCGTCTGGAAGATTTTTTTTTTAACGGTATGAGTATCGAGGGAGGGTTTGTCGTTCGATGCCCTCCAGGACGTTGTTTGGATGAGGGGGGGGGGGGGGGGGGGGTCTGGCCGTGTTTTGGTGGAGGGAGAGAAAAGGAAGGGGGGACCAGTGTATGGACTGGGAGGAGCCAAAATGCAATTTGCAACATAAATAGGAGGAGTCGCGTGCTTGATGTCCGCCTGAAACTCCGCCCCCCGGGGGGAGAGAAGGGAAGTAGAGGGGGTAGGGGGGTGCCACGCACCAAGCGCGCGCGTACACGCACGCCGAGGCGTCCATAGCACGTCGATAAACGCGAGGGTCGTGCGTGGCGGGGAGGGGGAGGCACGGCGTGTTGCCATGGTAACAGCGCCCCAGCATGCGAGAGCGGGGCTCGGTATTAGAAGAATGAGGAGGGAACGGCGGAGGGGGGGGGGGGAACTTCGCAATTACGGCCGGATCAGCACGTAATACGCTGCGGTTTGCCGTGCTAATGAAGTCGGCGGCGCCCCCACCCTACCCCTGCCGGAGAGACCGGGTAAAAAAAAAAATTGCCTGGGGTGGTGGTGGGGGTTGGGGGGGGGGGGGGAATTTCACAAATCAACTCATTTGAAACGTCGACACGAAGCGTCCACATCCCGCCACGACGCCGCATTGTTTATTGCAGTCAATCGGCGCGGGGCTGTCTAGTCTGGCCGCCACTGGTTCAACTCCGGTCGCCGGACTTTCCCCACCGTCGTGTCGGTGCAGAATACCTGACAATACAGAACTCAAACAGCCTCTCGTACAGTCCCAGCAGCAATGGTTACTTCCAACTTTTATGTAGCCCTGCTAAAGCTCTACTCTCGGTAGATTCCTCCGCCCCATGCAACTATAGCTTAACCAAGTCTATAAAATTACGCACCGTATGTTTACTTGTGCTCTTTCAGTTTACAGGCTGTTCGCGGTTAAGTGAGCACTTTTTAAGGCCCTTTTAACAGGCATTAACCACTAATAAATATATTTTATTGCCACTCCAGAAGTTAACTTTTAGGAGTGGTAAAATGTATACACTCTGATTATTAGTCACATTGCAAGGTTTGTATTAAAAAGTGACAGGATGATAGAAATCTGATGAAAAGAAGAATTCAGCAGGGCCTTAAAAAGTACTCACTTTACCGTGAATCGCCTATAGTAACATTTTACACGAGAACTGTTTCTTTCTAGACATTACTAGAGACCTGCTGAATTCGCGTTATCATCTAGGGACATGTTAAGCTTCAAACACATGTACCTTTGCAGTAAGCTTGTCATTGGACTATATGCTACTTTATTTATTACGCTCTAACTAACTCTGCTCCAGTAAATGAACACTTCACAATTATGCAGTCCAATCACGTGCAGTCAAATCAGAAAGGAGTTGCTTCACATCAATGTGGCAACAATGGAGAAACGGCGCCGGCCCTAGTATATATATAGCACTGTGAAGTTTAGCCTGTTGCCAAATAATAACGCGAATTTTGCAGATCTCTAGGCATTACTAACACACTTATTTTCTCTCTATTTTTATTCATGTTAGCAGTAAATGATATATTATTTATTTATAAACTATACATGAATTTTCAGCTACAAAAAAATTAATATAGTTTTATATATAAATAAATACAAAATGCAAACGACATGTTTAAGAAGTAACCAAGTCTGCCATACATGGAGTTATTTTTCCAAGGCTTGATTGGCGAAGTGTGAATATATCTCGAATAGACTGTAATAATATTGCTCATCAGAACTTTGTATTTGATGTATTCCTATTAATTAATTAATCGCTACGATCATTTTTCTCCGAAAGGTATGGCAATCTTTAGGCAGATATGTGGATCAATAGATCATTGGATACAGCGCTATGGCAGACGGACTTGGAAAGTTTGGGTCTTAATGAAATCCGACTGAGCTGTCAAGGCAGAACCACTTCTCTTACTTTAGGCATAATCTAAAAGTTGGTGTACAAAGTTGTCTCCAATAATACTAATGAATGCGTGCAAACAAAAACGAGTTTAAAACTTTTAATTATTTTGAAATCATAACACAGAGAATTTTTGCTCAAACTTTTCTTACACAATACAATATATGGCGACAACTCTAAAACGCTCAATTTGACCAGTTACCATATTCATTACGAAAGAGTGGTTTTAAAAGGTGTATTGGTAGCCAATTTATAAGTAGGTTCTCGGTATTATCACGATTATCATACAATGTATTAGAAAAATTAATGTGCCAAAAATATCCTAGTATTATAGCTGATACAGGATACCAGAAAAGATGTCTATGTGATTATAACTTGATAAAAGTTATGTTTTCCATTCCCAGGTAAGTACTTACGACAG
Organism: Dryococelus australis; assembly: GCA_029891345.1. Taxonomy (NCBI): domain Eukaryota; kingdom Metazoa; phylum Arthropoda; class Insecta; order Phasmatodea; family Phasmatidae; genus Dryococelus; species Dryococelus australis. The sequence continues at coordinate 366,354,811 of CM056993.1, forward strand.
GCCAGTGATGTATAGGCACATGCAGAAAATAAACATAGAAACTGGAAATTCTTGACACTGTTAGCTTATACAAAGACCAGAACATATAATTGTCTACTGTTCGCTAATTTTTTCAGACCTAAGAAAAATGTTATTTTTCCATGTTTTAATCCCATGATTCCTAAAACGCAGCCTATGCATTTGAATTATATCCTCAAGAATTATCTAGATGTACTGTAAAAGAAAACACTGACAAATTTCGTACAAATTGCATTACATATTAAAGTATTACTTATTAAATAATTTCATAACAGCATCAAACGAAAAATAAACCTTGAACGATATTCCCGATGTAATTATATCAAATAAACATTATGAAAGTATGTGTAGTATTGAATTGAACAACTTAAAAAAAATTAAAGTAGACATCAAAAGAATATATAATTTTTAAATCACTCCTGAAATAATACACTACTTTTACGAAAATTAAAATAATAATATACTGATGTACGAAATTCATGTATTTTTATATTCTAATTTGTAATTTGGTTTTTGAAGTTGGCAATAATATTTTTTGGTTATCCTAATTCATTGCATATTGAGCTATTGAGCAAGGCATGCCTCTATACAGGTTATGATGAAGTAGAACCGAAAATTCGCTAATTAGATCAGGAAAAATCTGGTATGTAGTAAACTGCAAAACTGGAGACATGGTTATCTATAATTGATAGTTGGAATATGCTTAAAGTAAGCGCCTATAAAATTTGTGGCTTCAAAAAATAAATTTCATGTCTATAAGAACGAAATGCATAAACGCATTGCCATGCTAAAACAGTTATCAGATGGGAAGGCACGAAGAACTAAATATTAACAAGAATGCGCAGAATACTGTACACACAACTGCACTTTTCCTTTTACGAATGTTACGCAAACATAAGACGTTCTGAAGTCTAGGGCAACTGTTCGTTCGGTGGGAAAATAATTTCGAAAATTGTGGTGGGCAAAACATTTTTGCGCAAACAAGTAATTACACCAGGAAACACTTTGTTTGCGACGTATGTCATGTGTGCTTCTTTGAGCACATCCCCAGTGAACAATTTTGATACCCACAAACTACAAACTCCCGCCAAGGCGAACCGGGTTCAATCCCCGGCCGGGCGACTTCCCAGATTTTCGGGTGCGGGAATTCGCGCCGGACGATGCCGCTGGTCGGAGGGGTTGTTTCCCGGGGATCTCCCGTTTCCCCCCGCTCTTGAATTCCGGCACTGTTCCGTACTCATCTCAACCTCCCTCGTCGACTCTCAAGACCTCACTGTTAAGAGCCGCCGAAATTTCTTCACTCACTCACAAACTATAAACTTTTTTTTTTTTTTTTTTTTTTTACAAATCAGCAAACACCAATTACAAGCGTCATTTCAATTTTTTTTAAAATCACAATGTATGTACCTCCTTCCGATTTTAGGAATTTTTTCCATTAAAATTATTACCCCGATAATTAGTTAAATTTAAGGAAGGTCTAAATAGACCAAAATTTTGAATTATGATTTTCATGCTTAGTATAGTTATCATCAGAATTGACGAAAGGGAACTATTAAGTTCAAACTTCTACACACAAAACATTTATTCTTGTTTTTACGTATTTCTGCACACGTTCCGACTGTCTTGATTTCCATGTAAAACTTTCGGTCTACTTGCAACAAATTCCTGAAGTTACCTCTCAGATTAATACACGTATCATAGGAACAACTATCATTTTTACACACCCTAGGCAAAGGCAGGTAATCTCCGCTGGTTAATTCACCTACAGGCAGCACTCGGCATATGTGATATATTAGCGCCAGTGCCATAATGTCATCTGGTTTCCTGGAGGGAAGCCATAGTTTACTACTGACTGTGTCTCTCATATGTTTTGACCACTCTGTTTTGAAGAGTTTGTTACCTGCTATTCACCCAGTGACTTACAAATACATGTTAGCTAAATACCTGAATGATTAAAAACTTGCCAGTGTACCAAGTCTACCCTTTAAAATACACTGCGTTGTGTGTGCGTGTGTGTGTGTGTGTGTATATATATATATATATATATATATATATATATATATATATATATATATATATATATATATATATATATATATATGAAACATATTTTAAAAGTGACTATAAGTAAGGTATTATCACTGCGTAGATACTAATTAATTTAAATTATAATATAGAAAAACAAATTGCATGTTTTTCCAGACGCATTATCTTAATAATTAAAGAAAGATGTGGTATTAAGGAAAGAGATGAGGTTAGTCAGTCATGAATCCAAACTCATTATCGAAAAGTAACCTCGGTGGCGTGCAGTAATGTTGATCATTTTAGGTTAGATTTCACAAAATTATAACTAAATCCAAAGTTGCGCAATAGCGATCGGTTGATTTCTGCATTAATTTTTTTTACTGTCCATAACAATCATTCCCAGAACTTGCATGTAGTAACAAAAACTGTAGCCTAAACTAAAGTATACTTGTAAATTTACATTTTTTTTTGTTGACTTGCACAGTTTTCTTTTTTAAATCATACACCTCTGTTCACTTTCAAGATTAGTGTTTGTTTTTGCTGATACAGCTGACACAGTCATTTAAACCACATGTCAGGGAAAGGTAGTTGAAGCGCTCCTGGCTACGTCTAGCAAGAAAGAGTTTTTTTTTTTTTTTTTCCTTAAATAATTTTAGTTTTCGAAGAATGTGGGTAGCTATCTCTAACAAACGAAATAAAGCTGACCAGGAAACGGAAGTTGATTGAGGTTAAAACTGTTCAAGTGCTTAATTTTTTTTTTTTGTTTTTCACGTATTTCACATTTCTGTGATGCAATATCAATAACAGTTTGATAAAAAAGTGCCAAATCACTTTACAAATAGTTTTCGCGCACTTTTTTTTTTTAGGAGTATTCTCAACGTGTAACCTAAAATTTTGTGCCAAACAAATTTCAAGAAGTTATACGAGCATAAAGTTTAATTTTAGATAAGTTTTAGGAACGCCACGAAGAAATTTCTTTGGAGTCTGGCATATTGTTCACCTGCGATTAGGGTTTAGCATATACCTGACTATTTAAAACTTAAATCTTATTGTAAAACTATAAATAAAATTACGGATGAACCACTTGAAGAATTTGTATGGAATTTCTTTATTATATTCTAATGACAAAAACAGTTAATTTTAACTGCAGCTAAACATGATAATTTTAAAAAATTTTGAACTTTGTACGCCAAAGCCATATAAATTGTAAATGGGCTTATGATAAGACACTGCCGACGTAGTTAATTGGCCTAAATTTTCTGATAGGCCTTACTGATTTCTTGAAATAATTTAAGTCAACTTCCCGGTGGTTCAGAGAATAAGTTTTTGTTGTATGAACATATACGACTCTGAGGTGAAACCACGGAGGTGCAGCGAATTATTGTAAATACAGCAATATTAGCGCCTTAAACTGATAAACTATTTTTGCCTAAAGTTATGTTTTTCGAACAATATCTTAGTATGCTGAAATCCTCAGTTACATTTCTAAAAATCGTCTAGAAAGCAGTATTTAAATACTGATCCTCGCCAATATGTTCCCAGTGGTCTAGATGATCAAGAAACAAGGTATACCTACAAGATGGATATGCTTTATAGCGGCAAAATTCGGTAAGTGATTCCTCACCAAAAATGAAAAATGACTCGTAATATATATATATATATATATATATATATATACACACACACACACATACGTAAATGTGTAATTTAAGTAAATTCCTGAGGGTTGTAACCACCCTTGAAAGTGTACAGCTGAAACTGAATTTAGTAACACATCCAGAATGAAAGACAAATTTCGACGTTTTTAGATAATGCATTAACTGAACATAAAAAAAAATTGGTTGCGGCAATCAATCCCCTTCCATAAAAATGGGTGGGTTAGAATCTCATTTGTGCGTTTAAACGTATTGCTGTCTGATATCTTTTGTTTCTTTCGTGCGGCCATCAAAGTAGAAATACCCAACGCGGCTCAAGACCCAGAAACCAAGATCGTATAAACACAGTAGCCACACAACACTTCACCTTTCACCAATCGTCATTGAAGCAATGTCCAGGACGTGTGGCAGTATTGTTATAGTATTTCATATAAAAATTACAGGGAAATTACATTTATTTTAAAATGTTAAAAAATTCTTCGATGTAAAATACGGTGCAAAATTTTAAGATAGAACGCCACAAAAGTCTAGATAGTCATAACTATAAAAATTGTTTACAGCAATTGTTACACATAAAAAAGAAAAGAAATATTTTTTTTTCCTCACGATTAGTGTCATACAGATTTTTACCCATGTAATAGCAAAGATTATAATTAAAATGGTAGTGTTCCATGAAAAAAAAAAAAAAATTGAATTTAGAACTCTGGTATTTGAAATTTAATCGAAATTAGTTTATCCAGTCCCGAGTTCATACGAAAACAAACGAACTACGCACACAAAGAAAAACAAAGAGAAAGAGAATAACAGAGAGGAAGAAACGAGGAAACTGATGATAAGCTGAACCTCCCAAAGGGACATAGGTAAAAAATTAATCAAGAGATCGCAAAAAAAAAAGACTCATATTTTTTTTGCTGGCTTTTCTGATATTCTGATAGCTCCCGTTTCAGTGTTTGCTTACGGCTGATGTATATCTAGCACAACTGACGGTTACGATTTGTGTCTTGATCTACTGGAGCTTGTCAGTGTGACAAAAGTGTTTACACTCCGTACCCGATCAAGAGAAGCTTAATCATATCATACCCGTAAGTTCGCACGCTTTTGGGAGTTCCAGGCCTACGTTTATGCGTTCTCTTGAAGGGTTTGAAATATTTACACGTATTACATTTATGGAGTTGTCACTGGATCTTTGAAGTGACCCAACAAATGGCATTAATTCCTTCACACGTGCCGCGCATCTCACTGGTAATATTTTGATCATATATCGCCGTTTGATTTTTGGTATAGCCTATAGTTTTTGCGGCAGTCGGTTTTGAACTGTTTATTGTTCGGTTTTGCTGCAGTATTATTTGCACTCCGATGTAGTCATAAAACATGTAACATCACAATGAGGCTATGAAAAAAGTTGTTTCATTTTGGTAAACTATACGTTAATTTCGGTCATGATCTTTCGTCCTGGTACCGTGATGTGGTCCAGAGTAGATAGCGTCGGTAAGAAATGGAAAAATGATTTCACAAAACCATCTCGGAGCAGGAATCTATTACCGAATCCTCGACTTACTGTTACTGAATGTCAGACAGCCATGCTAAACGCTGTTCACGATAAAGTGAGCACTTCTGAAATAATCCTTAGGAAAAAGTCACTGCCCCTGCTTGCATACATTTTAACGGGCGCAATGAGTGACATGCGCCTAGTAAAGTTGGTCGCGATGGAGGGAAAAGTAGTTCCATATCTTAATGTCGAACGAAAAGTGTTAGGTAAATACTTGTGATAAGTTATTTCTTTTACTTTCTATGTTTTTTAAACCACCGGAGTGTAAAAAATTAGCAGATTTTAAAATATTTACTTTTCTAATAATTTCACAGTTTCACTTGACTGACGCATGAATAAAGTGAAGAGGCCCATAGCAACGTTAACTTTACATAAGGCGGAATAACACACAACGTGCGTACAAGTAGATCTCAAGTAGGGCTTTCAAAAGTGCTCATTTTACCGTGAACAGCCTATAACGGTTTGTATAACGCGTTTGGCATAGTCATGCGAAAACGATGTTTTCTACCAGTCGAATGTCGACCAGCGAGTTAACCTGCATTTCATAAATAACTCAATTTCTAATACCTCTCATTTCGGGCCCCACACGAGCGACAAACACAGTCCTCGGGAAAAATAATAGTTGGTTCGTTTCAAAGCGACCTTGAAGATGTTTCCTTAGGGTATTTCACCGCTGCGTGTTAAGAACCGGAACATAATCTGGCATTCGTGAGGCCAATTTTTCTACCACGTGTAATTGAGACTCCCGTTATTTGCAAGAAAAATAATAGCCTACTTCAATATCGCGCAGCTTGTGCAAGGATGCATGATATTATCAGACATATTCGTGGTAATAAGCGACGCAATTAAGAGTTAGGCGTTCACGTCGTGGAATATTTTAAAAAAATTAACGGAAAATTGTAGGTTTTGTGTCTTTTAACATACCGAACCACGATTAATTGGGCAGAAATATCTAGTCATTAAATACATTAAAAATAAGCAGCCACTTCAGTAATCTCGGAGAAATCTCAAATTGTCTTTGCAGCTCAAGTATTTCATACGAAATTTATAACTTTTACTACTATATTAGCGAAATCAAATTATTATTTCCTTTTATTCCATCTTAAAAATTTCAGATATTTTGTTTATAAATATAACGTCGAATAACTGAATACGATACGATGTTTTGGAGAGGTATGTTTATTCCAATAATAATATGTATAGACAAGCTTTCGAAGTGACCAAACTTTTATAGGCGTCAGTAGGATCGGAGAGAGTATACTGCTGGTGTAAAATAATTACACTCCTGTAAATACCACTCACATATATTACTTAGCACTAACTTACTGCAGCATGTAACCCACTGCTGATAAAATTAATTGTTTCGTATTCCGAAAAAAAAATACTATAAAATATTTCATATTTATATAGTAACTTACAGAATTGCATGTAAATTTTACCTAGGAGGTGCATGAATGTACTTTTATAATGTATCCAATACCATATCATTTGTACCTATTATTAAAAATTCTGCTTCATTCCTCTAAAATGCATTCCGAATCACATAATATGTTCTATTAAGCCTACCCAAAAATCACGTTTGGTTAAGTTAACTATGCTAAAAATGTTATATTTATACACAAAGAAACTCCCCCTTTCGAGTCACGTTGGTTTATAAAGTACTTGGTTGATTGCAATGGCATCGTTACGCATACCAGCACAGTTTTCATAAGCACGCGCAAAAACCACCTGAAAATTATTTAGTTGTATTAAGTAATTCAAATCGTTAATATAGCTGCTTTGAGATGGTTCAAGATCCAAAGAAGCAATTCGATATGAGCTGTAGGCATAGTTTTAGAAGATAATTATATTTACAATATATTAAAAATTTGTGATGAAATAAATGGTGGATGCCCAGAGTTCTGGGTTATTTTTCTTGAGAAATGGCACTATACTGAGTGGCATTTTGTAAAACGAAATGTGGTAAACGTGCGATGAGATGATTACGTAATCTTTTAGGATCTCGTAGTTATTATTTTATCACCACAATGCCAATTTCAACCACTGCTTAACCATTTTAGGCCTATCAGGGTCTAACCGAATATATTTCCTAAACTTATGGCAGATACGAAAAAAATGTCGTGAACTTACTTTGCCAAATATTTTGCCAACACAACAAATATTTGCTGTCATAAAAAATAATTTTACATGTGCCATACCCAACAGCAAATCGATGAACCCGAGACACAGTCAGATATACGCCTGTATGGGAGTGAGAATCGATGATGGACTGCAAGCGGATGTAAGGGGTATAAAAATCATGTCGAGCAGAGTTCAGTAGGATAAATATGTCATCCGGCTAGTTTCAAGGGAACAAAGAGGTTAGCCCAACTCATTCCGGTTACCGGATTGCTTTTTCCTTCAAAGCAAAATTTTAAAAGATTTTATGGCAATTGGAAAATCGAATTTTCACCACTCTTCAGAGTAAAGAATTTTTGTAGATGACTCTAAAGAACTCTTTCAGAGTTAGGTAACCCTGTCAACAAGTGAAACCAATTTTTTATGTAGTTTAAAAATTTCGGTAGTAAATTTATGTCAGTCACTATTTTTGGAAAGCCATTCTTTCCTATGTTCACTGAAATATTTTTCGGCATACGAGGCGTGTTCAAATGAGATGGAGAGATTTGGAAAACATCGAGTTCTTGATAGCCGATGAGGGTGAAGCGAGGTGAGTATGGAGCAGAGCCTGGATTCCAGGAAGGGGGGGGGGGGGAATGGGAGATCCCCGAGAGAACCCGCCTACCAGCGGTCTTGTCCGGCACGATTCCCACATGCGAAAACCCTGGAGCGAGCCCGCAGGGAATGGAACCCAGTTTGCTTAGGTGGGAGGCGAGTAAGTAGTCTACCAACTACACCATCTCAGCCCCGTGTTCAAATCAAACGAGCTCGAAGCACGCCACCTGGTGAGTTGACGTTTTATTTTTGGAACAAGTATGCCTATCCTAAAAAGCGTAGCTGTGCAGTGGACAATTTCCACGGAATTAGCTATTTCCACGGGCTTCGTTATTAAAAGCGTTTGCAGTACGCAAAGATGGCTGGCATGGGACCCACACCCCTTCCGAAGCATGTCTAGGGTGGAATGATTCAGTTTTCAAATGCCGAGATTCACTGGACAATGGCCGCTATGCACGGAGGAAAGTGTGCAGGCCTACAGACTGTTCACGGTAAAACAAGCACATCTGAAAGCCCTGCTTGAGATCTACTTGTACGAACGTTGTGTATTATTCCACCTTATGTAAAATTAACATAACATTGCCATGGGTATCGTCACTTTATTCATGCGTCGGTCAAGTGGAACGGTGGAATTATTAGAAAAGTAAACATTTCTTAAATCTGCTAATTTTTACACATCTGATGCATTAAAAGAACAGAAACTGAGATAAATAATTTAAACGAACACAAATGGTTACCTAACACTGTTTATAAGATGTTAAGATAAAATATGGAACTACTTTCCATCCATCGTTATCAACTTTACCCGGTGCATGTAACTCAGTGCGCCCGTTGAAGTATATGCAGGCATGGGCAGAGACTTTTTTCTGAGGCTGATTTCAAAAGTGCTCACGTTATCGTGAACAGCTTTGATCGAGGAAGACTGCTACTGCTTGGTTGCAAATTTTTCGCAAGGACCGAGAAGAAAATGAGAAATATCAGCGTCCCGTCCCAGGTCCACGTGACCACGTGACTTTCACACTTTCAGAACATTACAGAAATTTTAGCTGTAAAGTGCGTTTAGTTGAAAATATCAGAAACCACCTGTGATTAAGCAACAAATCGGGGAATGGTGTTTTGTGTAAAGGAGATCTTACACCTCTAAAATCGCGGTTGGTAATATCATCCCCTTTCTTTCTGGAAATGGCTGCTGGACCCTACGTTTTCATACAAATTTGTTAGACTATGTTCTACCGTTTTTTTTTTTAAATACAACCCGTGAATCAACACGTCTACTGTAAATCAGCAAGAAAGGCCGTCTTGACAGAGAACTCTCAGGTGAACCGTTTGTGAGATAATTCATGTTGAACATTCAAATCAGAACGTGTGTTGCGTACCAGGTAGGCAAACCACATGCAGAGTAAGGCAATTTAAATGGCAGGCGCACAGCTCCCTTAATATTCACTTGAAGAGAAAAGTGGCACTTACATTTTAATCTCAGATTTTCGTCAGGAATAGACTGCCGAAGTTTCTCCCTATGTTTTAGAAACACGTTGTTTATATACTACCCTCTGAAGATAAAAGTTCTTGAAGAATGTGATTAAATCTTGCAAACATGCAAGAACTGGAGCAAGACATGGAAATTTATTATGGTGAATATAAAATACTTAGATGACTATGATAGTTTTCTCAAAATGAAATAAAACTTTAAAACTAATAAATATTTTCAAGTTTGTTATCTTGAAGTAAATACGTAAATGTCTTGGTACATATTATCCAAATTTATTTGTAAAATTACAAAAATTAACCATACTGTATGCTTAAAAATACACACTCCCTATTATCTCTGTTGTCACAGGAATCTAGCACATGTTGTTTGCAGCAGCGTAACTCAAAGAGTGTTATTCCTCGGTTTTCACACATGTAATTCTTGCTTTTTTCAACTTTTTTCTACAGGGTTTACGCTCATTAAACAAAACAAAAAAAAAAAAATCGTTTAACACATTAAGCTAGAACTCTAGTGTAGCTCAGAATTCGCCATTAAAAAAATTCCCCTACAGGAAGGAGCAGCATGCACTAAAATGTTTAAATTTTCACATTTGTGTAAGTAATGATTGTTTAATAACAACGATAACATGTTTTTAACACTTTCAACACTCGGCGAAATCACCTAGCTCAATTATTGCTTGCAGCAATCTGGATGCGAAATGTATATAATCCATTCACGGTTAATTCAGCCTTTCGTGAAGCCCTGCTAAAATTCTACTTCCAGGATATTCCTCCGCCTCGTGCAAACTAAGCTTAACCAAGTCTGAAAAATTACACCAAAGGGACAATGCACCGAATTCGTGCGCACTCAGTGTGACAGTATTTTGTTTAAGGACTACTTATAACTAGGCGCTACCAACATACTTATTTTCTCCCCGTTTTCAATTCAGATTATTTATAAATGAAGCATTATAATTTATAGATATAATATGAATAACATTTCAATTTAACAGGAAAGAAAGTAATTTTTACGAACACGAGTATTCAACGCTTGCGATATATGGTATACGTTGGAAATAACTTAACCCGTCGTACATGGGGAGATTTTCAAAGGTTTGATTTTAAAAAAAGGCCGAAGAAACCGCGAATGGCCTATGTGTTTGTGAACAGCATTTCATTGGCCGTTGCTTATTGCTTTCACCACGTCTCGAGTTCAATTGTCCACAGAGAGCGCACCAAGTGATTTGAAACGTTGTTTTAAACGGCCCGATATCTCCAAGGGTATGGGCATATTCAACTCCACCTGCACTCTGAATTTGAATGAGTGAGAATTTCAGTGTTTAAATCAGTCAACAGCACCTGATTTATTCAACAGTCACCTCAGTTAATTCAACTGAGAATTAGTGAAAAATTACAGTTTCCCCTCACTTATTGATTCAGAGACTTCTTTCCACTGATTCATCAACCATTTCATCCGCTTTTTTTCAGTGATTTTTTTTTTTCAACTGATGGATTTGTTAAACTAGGCGTATCAAATTAAATAACAACCCATAACCCAATAAAACCCATAAAATGTATTGTTCTTTAATGTGGGTTTCGTATTTCATATTATTTTACGAGGCAACGTGGACATTCATACCTAACCACGTTTTTACGTCTTTCATTTCGTTTCCACGTAATCACAGCGCTCGGTTTGTGTAAACTGCATTAAACGTGGCGAAATGAGTGAATTCATGCGTAATATTTGTTTTACAATCCCAATGTTATCACTTAAACTAAAAACGAAAAGAATGAACATATTGTTTAAAGCTACATTTTCCGATAAAGAAGCAGAATACGTATGTTTTATCCCTTAAACTCAAGGTTAGCTTGGTAGATCGAAATTATTGCTTAACGGCCTGGAAGTGGAATGCTGTGGGTTCAAGTCATGGACCCCTCGGATATTTCTTTAAAATTACGTTAAACTACACGATGTAAACAGTGACTATCGAAAATATGTTCACTCCTCGTAATTATTTGGATAAATTCAATAAAAGCAATATTTAATTCACCGCACGCGGCTGGCTGTCACTTACTCAATCAGTGAGATTGTTTCACTGGAACAACCAATGGTTTTTCGCAGATTCTAAGTGGAGCCATTTTCACTGATTCGAGTAGTTGAATTTCACTGCGAATCAGTGGTTTTCCACTGATTCGTAGTGAAATTTGTGGCTACAAATATGTTGTGTTCATCACAAATTAATTCGGCGAGGTGTATACCAACCAAACATTCTGTGGTTGCCACAAAACGTTTTTTTTTTTAGTACTCGTTATTATTAGTCTAGCTGAATTATTATGGCGTTGCTCCACGCTGGACGAAATGTATTTCAGTGTTAAGGCGGTTCGTTGATTAGGAAGTGTCTGTTTAAATCAATTGTTTGGATCGGGTTCGATTCAGATGCACCCAGTTACTTTTCTCTGTTTTTTTGGCCAAAATTATTTCGTACATATTTAGCATGTTACATACTTTTTCGTTGTGATACAAAATAATACCCTGAAAAGGTATAACAATTAAGGGTAAAGACTTTCCCCAAAAAAAAAAAAATGAAACAAGTTACGGGATTTTTTAAATTTATATTTATTTTCCACAACTCTAAAAATGGAACAAATTTAATACGCTGGGCTACAGCTCGAAATAATTGCTTATATTAGTGGAATTCATAAACAATAATTCTTAGAAATTTTTTTATGTGGTTCGCCTATATTTCAATTTCAAGTTTTGAAATGTGGGATTTCGAATAACGTACAACATGATTTTTCTTTAACTTGAGCAAACACTTCAGATGAATCTAAACTTCGCATTAAAAAATATATATTTTCTTAATTTGTACGAATCAAATTTTTGAGTTGAAATGAATATAGTTTAGCTAGAATAAAGCGCGGAGAATGTTATTTTCCAAATGATTTCGTAATTGTATTAAGTTAGCTTCAATACCATATCACAAAACAATTATCGTCAGAATCTATTTTAAAAAATTAGCACGAATGTTTTTAATATAATGAAATGTGTGACACATTTGATACTAAAAATAAATAAGTTCTAACTTGTGCTCGGTGCAAAGCAGCCTAAATGTGTACCCCGGACTCAGGTGACCTCTGATGGCAGAAATTCCCAGACGTAGAGTTCCTCTTAACAGGTTTGACCAGACAGTCGCTCGGAGCAGTTGGCATCATCAACTCGTGAAAAAAAAAAAAAAAAAAAAAAAAAAAACTGTTGCGGGTTGGAATAATTCGCTGTTGACAACGACCTTCACCACCACTGTATCAATTATACCCAGGCCTGTGCCGCTCGTTCGATAGCTGCTGTATTTGCGACAAGCAATTTTACTCCAGAGCGAATTACATGTCACTCCGTCACAGATTTGTTGTTGGTTCAGACTTATGCCCACAGGTATCGAAGATGACAGATATCAACTTCGATTTATCGATTTTATTCCATAAAATATATTTATAGGTTGTTTACGGTCAACTGAGCACTTTTGAAAGCCCAACTTATATATATATATACACTCGTATGCACATTTTGTATTATTTCACCAAATGTAACAATACCAGTCCAATCGGCCTAAACGCTTTATTCAAGTGTCGGTCTAGTGAAACTGTGATATTATTTGAAAAGTAAATGTTTACAAATTCGCTAACTCTTACAACTTATATGCACCAAAAAAACCGAAAGCATAAGAAATGATTTCAGTTTTCACAAATGTTTTTCTGAAACTTCTAATTCGACGTTCAGACATGTCGTTACCAACTTTACAGGCACATGCCTATTAGTGTTCGAGTTAAAATAGGGATATGCATATAATGGCAGTGACATTTTCCCAAGGGTGATTTCAAAAGTTCTGACTTTACCGTGAACAGCCTTTGAGGGTTATCATTGAACACTGAGCTCCGACAAGGTGTGATGAATGACGAGGTAGACAGATAAATTGATACTATTGGGATAGTTTTATTAGCCGTATAGGATCGATGAGAGTGAATTATTTAATTTTTGTTAGAATGCCCGAAGATGAGATATTAGAGCCAGCTGTCAATTTATAAAAAACAACATAAAAAAAACTACTGAAAAATGTTTTATGTCCCAATAGATTTTTATTTTTCAAAACAAACATCAAATTTACGGAAAATATAAATTCAGATTGGTGAATACCTCTCCCCCATAACTATAGCCACCAGCAGTCGTCACATAAATGCAGAATAATTTAATGTTTACCTCGTCAGCAAATCATTCCGCTAATTTTTCTAGCCTTTTTTTTTTTTTTTTTTTTTTGCGTTGTCGTTAAGTTCAGGTATAGATAGCGGAATACTGTATTCATTTTGAATAAAGAGCGGCGTTATACAGTTAAAAAGAAATTCAATGCCAGAAGTTGACCCAAACTCAACATAGAAGGTCACGTAGTTTTAACCAATCATACTAGAGAAATGATTCTTTTCTTTTTTCACCTGTATTTATTTTTATTCTTACCACCTTCTCGAATGGACTGTTTATTGTGTATTGCGCTACGATTATAACAGACGTTGAATTTGACAGCTCCGTTGATGCGCGACTTAAATGATAAGCAAATTAACGATTTGCAAGATTCTGGAATTAATGAAAACATCGAAATCAATGTAGGCGAGCGGAAAGGTTATTATAGGGGTTATGTGTATTGAATACAATATTAACTGCTCATATATACGTTTAATTGCAAATATACAGGCACTAGTTTTTTTTTTTTTTTTTAGATACCGTGTACAGCATAATTGGTAGGGCCTCACTCTAACAAAATTATTTGCAAATTTACCACATAAGTGCGTATATGTCGAGTGGAAAAGCACGCATGAAGATACCTGCAAAATTCGCGTGTTCAGCGACCTGCAGGCTGGACTCTACAGTCTTATGTGCAAATGTGCCGATATCAACAGCACATTGGTTGTCTGCTGTCGCAGTGGAGGGTGACAACTGGAAACCGTTCTCCAGGAGGTGTCAAGCGCCGCACGGACCAATGGCTAAAGTTATATAAATGCACGCGTTTCGAATTCTAGCTTGTCCCTAAATGAACCCGCGAATTTTTCAGGTCTCTACACATATGGTATCGTTGTTTCCCCCAACATCCATGGTAGCGTTCCTCCATTTGCTCAAGGAACAGTCAAATGCGTAGGAAAGTTCCCAACTTTGTATATTAATGACAATAAACGTTCCTACACTTGCAGTTTAATGTGTGGTAATATTCCCATACAATTTATAGATTAAAACATTCCAATACAGTTTAGGAAGTTTACCATAATTTTTTTTTACCGTGCTATTACTGAATTCTAACTTATCAAATACGAGTCTTTCTTAACTCCAATGTAGACAGAAGTACGATTTTATATTTTAAAAAATCGACACAAAGTTAACGCAAAATTAAAACGCTCCCCATGATAAGTACGCTGTCTACCAAACCTGCAAACATACAGTTAAAATGGGGATTCAATGTTAAAGGAATTCTTTCTTAACGAACCAGTTTTAAAGATAACCATTCCAAACAAAAAAATGTTATTAGTGACATTTCTCAGGACTACTGGCACGGTAAGAAACCTTGCAAATTTTTATGTTTAATTTTTTGTTCTAGAATTCAACATTAATATATACTTGTATGCAAGTTGTGCATGTTTCCGCCTTACGTAAAATTAACATTGCAATGGGCCTCAGCACTTTATTCATTCGTCGGTCAAGTGAAAATGTGAAATTTCTAGAAAAGTAGGCTAAATATTTTACAGATCTGCTGATGTTTACATTTCGATGCATTAAAAAAACAGAAAACGAAGGAAATTATTTAAATTATCACAGATGATTACCTTACACTTTTTATTCGACGTTAAGATATGGAACTATTTTCCATCAATGGTTACCAACTTTACCGGGAGCATGTCACTCAGTGCGCCAGTTAAAATATACGCCGACAGGGGCAGTGATATTTTTCTAAGGTTGATTTCAAAAGTGCTCATTTTATCGTGAACAGCCTTTATTGAGCTGTGTACATAAAATAATTATTTTTAGTAAACAAATATGACCAATTAATAACAGAGAATAAAATAAAACAAAAAATAAAAAATTAACAAATATCTATATACGGTTTTATGTTGTTGAGTGCCGCCATTTTGCTGAATATCGTGGCCTTGGGTCAACATAGTACAATAATTTCTTGAGATCTATTACAAACACGGCCCTTGTAGTTTTACAAGAGAAATCTTTGTCCTGTTACAATACAAACAATTCCTCAGTAAAAAATTACAATTTTTTACAATGTAAAATTGTTATTTCGACATGTATTTACGAAAAATATATACGCTGAATGTTTTGCGAGGAAAAGTAATCATTAATAAGGCCCAAAAGTGGAACAGTACGTGGTGAAATTACATAATAACATATTTTTTTCGTGGGCAAAGGCCTTAAGACTTCGGAAGCAGAGGGTAGTGGCAGTATATTGCTCATTCACCGTTACTTTCAACTTTTCTGAAACCCTGATAATGTTCTAATTCCACAATATTCCTCCGCCCTATGCAAACAAAGCGTAAGGGAAGTAAGTCCCCGCCATCTTAAATTTCGAATATTTTTTTTTCTTCCAAAAGCACAATTTAATATTAACAATGTTTTTTTCGCCCGACATGCCTAAATAATAGCTTCCAAAGCTTTATCAAATCATTGCATCTATACTTGCGTTTATTGGTTTTTGACTAGTGACTGCCGGAAAGAGATAAGTAATTTTTTTTCCTTGCGGCTGGTTACAGAAATGATTCTGGCAACGGTAGTCTATCGATGCGCGTTACAGAACGCGTGCGAAGAAATGCTCCATGACTCGCAGACACCCGAAATATAAAACCTAACATCTGTAATGCAAGTTATGGCGAAAATTCCGTGTATCCAAGATGGCCGGGATCGATCCCCCTCAAGCACACCTAGGCCATTTCACCGAAGGCACTGCGCACCGCATTCGTGCGCACTCGCTGTAATAAATTCTTGCTCTGTTAAAGGCTGTTCTCGGTAAAATGAGCACTCTCGAAATCAACCTTGCAAAAATGCCACTGCCCCTACCAGCATGTGTTTTGACGGGCGCACTAACTGCCACACGCCCAGTCATGTTGGTAACGATGAAGAGAAAGTAGTTACACCACATAACGTCGAGTTAAAAGTGTTAGGTTAAATATTTGTGAACACTAAAACGATTACTTTGCTTTCGGGTTTTTTTTTTTTTAATGCGCAATGAGTGTAAAAATGAGTACATTTGTAAAATTTTTACTTTCTTAGTAATTTTACAGTTTCACTTGGTCGACGCATGGTTGAAGTGATCAGGCTCATGGCAATGTTAATTTTATATGTGGTGGAAGATTACACAATGGGCGCACAAGTTGATCTTAAGCATGGCTTTCAAAAGTGCTCAGTTTATCGTGAAAGACTTTACCAGGTATTACCAACACACCGGTTTTTTTAGCTGTATCTATTAGTATTAATTAAAAATGAAAATTTTTAATTTATTGATAGACTATAAGTAAAATTTTAATTTAACTAAAAAAATAAGGTATTTTTTTTTAAGTTAACAGAGGTGTAAACAACCAAATGCGTCATACATGCGATGATTTTTCAAATTTCGATTTAAAAAAAAAAATGCGAGGAGACCGCGAATAGAGGAAGTGTGCGTGTATTGTGTGGGAGCGTCGCGGCTGCCAGACAGACTGCGTGCGTGAGAGCTGGCCGCCGCGGTCAGCGACTCGGTGTTAGCGCTGCCTTAGGGGAGGGGAAGAGGGCACGCATGTTCTCACGCATCTCCTGTGTGCGTGCAGGGCCGGTTTCTGGAAGCCTGCGGGGAGGCTGTATGCCAGGGGGAGGGGAGGAGGGCAGCTGCTGGACCAGCTATCCTCTCTCGCGCATGACCTCGGGGCTCGCTGCAGCCTTCCCTACCTACGCCTGCCTTCCCCGCCACTGCGCCTCGCCCACTGAAATTAAGGCCCTTCAAGTGACGAAAAACGATTTCCGATCTGTTTATGATATTTTATAATTCTGAAATACACTAACTACCAAAAAGTAATTGGACACCCGTGAAGATAGGTAATTCAGTACGTCAGTTGACTTGTGTATCACGGCCTTCGGCGTAGGACCGCTGGTGTTTGTCAGTGGTAGCATGAACACAGAGGCCTATTGTAACATTCTGGATAATGAAATGCTCCCAACATTGTGCCATTCTTATGGAATGGACCCGTGTCACTTCCAGGATGACAATGCCAGGTGCCATGTTTCAAGGGCTACTATGCAGTGGTACGCCGACAACAATGTTCGCCGATTGGACTGGCCCGCCCAGAGCCCCGACCTCAACACTATAGAGCATCTTTGGGACGAATTGGATCGCCGGGCGAGGGCTCGTCAGGCGCGGCCAAAATACATTGCTCAACTCATGGAATGTTTGCAAGAGGGATGGCGACGAATCCCCGTGGATGTCCTGTAAACACTCGTAGAGAGCATGCCAGACAAGGTGGCTGCTGTTATAGCCGCAAGAGGTGGCCCTACGAGATTCTAACTGGGTGACACCCACCGAGCAAACATTATGGACAGTTACGTTTTGGTAGAAAGTGTAGTATATTGATGACTAGATACCTGCAAAATTCGCGTTATTGTTTGATGGCAGAATAGACTTCGAAACTTTATACATTTGTATTGGTTTTATTACTGGGCAGCAGTTTGCCTGCCTCCTCCCGGACGTGTTTGAACCAATAAGAACCAATTAACGACATCATGGCCCGATTGCGTCCAACCAAGTCGAAAGGGAAAATGGCACCTGACTTCTGCGGAAGCCAGTAAACAAAAGACCCTGACTCGAATATACACAGGACGGCGAAGTTCACCGTGCAGCTAGAAAATAAAGCGAATTTTGCACGTCTCTATAGATAGCAGTATCAAAAACCACGAAAAATTAATTTACAAAAATTAATGGCGGAAAATGCAGGAATTTCTATTTATATGTATTGGCATACACATTAAATTTTTTTGCATTTTTCACGTTTGGCTACTGTTCAAACTAGTTGTTAATTTCATTATAATAAGATGAAATTTAATGGAATTTCTTCCAGTGGTTTTGCCATAATTTTATTTTAAGCTATACAGTAAAATTTAAATCCAAAATGGCTAGATGTCAAACCCTAATCGCAGGCGAACAAAATGCCTCACTTCAATGGTATATCTTAGTGCGTTCCCACATCTTCAAAAAACACTTTAGCTTAAGTCAAACATTGCGCTCGTGTAAATTTTGAAATTTTTTCGCAAACAATTTTAAGATAAAATGCTGATAATTCTACTGAAAAAGTGTGCGAGAATTATTTTTAAACTGATTTGGCATTTATATTAAATAGTTATTGATATTGTAAGTAGATCTTAAGTGAGGCTTTCAAAAGTGCTCATTTTACCGTGGACAGCTTATACTAATTTGAACAATTGAAAACATTTATGTAAACTATTGTCGTAGGTTACGGCATATATAATCACCAAATAACAGACCATTTAAATGAAAAAAAAAAGATATATATATATATTTATATATATATAAAGGCAGTAGCCATGACATTGGTTAAGATAGTATTTTTCTTGGTTAGTTGTATGTAGTTATGGCTGTAGCAAAACAGAAAAATTTGGATGTGACATTAAATAATTTAAAAAAAATAACAACTATATGGGCGTAAATCAAATTCATTGTTACAGTATTAAGTTGTAAGTTATCAAAAGTAGAACAGTTTTACATTTATATTTCCTCGAATATATTTCTTATTTGAATGATTGGCAAGCAGCAGAGTGTTATTCTATACGACCAGTTCGTAAAAACTCACTGTATGTGTATATAATATAACATTTCAGAGGCTGTTTACGCCTGGGAAGCAGGATTTTTCGCAGAATACGTTGCTAAAGAAGATTGTTTATTACTTTATTTGGCCTTTCGCATCCTGCAGGAAAAAAAAAAAAAAAAAAAAAAAAACCCTGCTCACCTTACACTAAAGCCGTCGCAGCAGCAGGTATATTACACCTACACGAAAAAAAAACAAGATATATAAGAGAGAAGCAAAGTAGGAAAGGAATACGGCAATTAAGAAACGTAAAATTTTGCTAAATTTGATATTATTGCCTTCTTACCAACTTATTTTGTGAAGCCAAGTCTAAACTTCAAATTTCCATATTATTGTTAATTTAATTCCTAACACTTTCCTTTAATGATGGGGGTGGGGTGCTTTCTATACCCCCACACCTCCTGGCATTCCTCCCCCTTTCCACTTTTCACGCCAAAATTCTCATGTCTTAACCAGCCACTGTTTCCTATTATGGATCCAAGCAAATTGTTTTTCTAACCACTAAAACATCATTTCTTCAATTATAATGAGTTGAAATGAGAAAACGCGTGGGTGTTTCCGAAGTGGCCAACCCCTCGATGCTTTCCAGGACGAAGTTTCGTTGCTGGTGGAAAATTTTGCACAGTGATATGTAGATCGACAAGAAGTTTTAAGGCCACTCAGTGCCCACTAATATATGTTTTTATTGAATAAAAATGTCTATTTGCTGCCACGAAACATTCAGTTGACAGCAATAGCTTTCACGTGGTCCAGAGAAAAGCTATTTTGCTGCGACTGCAAAAAATTCATCTTTTGTGCTGTGCACGCGCACGCTGCGGGTTTTTTTTTTTTTTTTTGGAAGTAACCGCCTTCTGGTACAGCTACGACGCCATATTTGTTGGTGTTGGTTTCCTTGGATCGGTCTACGGAATGATTCATGAGGGATATTCTTGAAAAGAATAATCAGGGATTTATTACACAGGTCCGATTCATTTTTTCCAAGTAAGTAAATGCAACGCGTAAATGGTTCCAGGGAATGAAGCGTTCAGACTTTGCATGTGTGTTCCACGTACTAGATTTGCTGTATCTGGTCACGCTCGAATAAAAGCTCTCAGCACCGGGCAGTGGCGCAAAGTTAAACACTCTAAATTCTAGTTCGGGAGGACCCAGGTTCGATTCTTGGTCCGGCAACTCTGATTTTTGTTTTTTTATGGTTGTTAAGCCACAGTGCTTCCCTGTCTATAGTCTATTCGCGGTTTATTCACTCTTTTTGAATCAAACCTTTGAAAAATCACTCCATGGAAGGCGTGCTTAGTTATTTCCCAAATTCGCCATGTATCACAACCGTTTTATACCTGTGTTAACTTAAAAAGTATCCTATTTTTGTTAAATTGAAGTTTCACCTATATGTTTTTATAAATTATAATATACCATTTTAAATAAATACGAACAAAAACAATGAGAAAACAAGTGTGTGTTGGTAGCGCCTAGTAATGAATAGTTCTTATGCAAAATACTATCACAGCTGAGTGCGCACGAATTCGGTCCGTTGTCCTTTGGTGTTATTTTATAGACTTAGTTAAGCTTAGTTTACACGAGGCGGAGGAATATCCAGGAAGTAGAACTGTAGCAAGGCTTCAGGAAAGTGTGAAGTAACCGGGAATGGATTCTTTTGCCAAATCTCGCAACCCGCAAAAACTTCTTTGTGAGACCCCCCCCCCCCCCGCACCAGGATTGCTACCGACATCAAAAAATTTTTGCAGTGACTAATGGGCACATTACGTATTGGCTACTAATACGCCAAATTTATTAGTGACAAAAGTAGTCAATTTTTTTGTTGCCCCTAAATACTGGAATAAAAAAAAAACTTTTTTTTTTAGTGCCACAAATATTTCGTGAAGTTTATATTGACAAAATAACTCTGTGGCCTCTAAAAGAAAATTTGCTCACCACGAAACTTTTTTTTTGTGCGTGCAAAACTCAACATTTTCTGTAATTCTAATTATTTGTATTTGAATGCTAACTAAGAAACATCGTGAATCTGATCGCGCTCGTACGAGTACTCTAAACGCGTACTTTATAATTTTCGTTCTGTATTCCTATTCCACCACGTTTACGAACAGAAATCATAACCTCAAAAACTCACTCTCGTAATTATTGAAAACTGCTTCCAACACTTATTAAAGTTGTGCATTTTTTAAAAATCTTTCTTCAAGTTACCTTATTTACATTTTATCGCTTTTTGACCTGGCTTCCTATTTATTTCAGCGAATGCAGGAAATCCCGCCATCCTAATGGCACTTATATTTATTTTATCGCGACCAATAAGCGCAGCACAGAAAAAAAGTAGTTCTGAGGCACGTACTTATACAAACAGTTCACTATGAAGATGTATTTGCGATTGAAGTTTAAGTTCGGAGCCTGTGTAATTACGTAGGCCTACTTAGTTAGAAACACTGGTTGCGTATATGTTAGTATTGCGGCGATTTTTTGCTCGACGAACTGGGGGAAAAATAAAGAAACATGCTGTAGACAACTTAAATATTGCACTTATAACAAAACGTTCAGGCACTGAACGAGCCCACCCAGTTCCCGCGCCAACGTTGCTGGAAGTAGCACAGTAGCTGTTCCCTGTTGTCTGTGGTCAGTTATGGCAATGGCTCTTGCGCATGCGCGTGTGAAAACTAGAAACTAAAGCTGGGCTCACAGCCATCCGTCGCACCTGTCAGTTAGTCATCCGTCTGGTTTTTTCGCCCGTCAGTTGAACGTGACTCACAACAATCCGTCGTCCGTCAATCCTTCTGTACGACAATTGTTCAGTGTGACAACATAACATCGTGAACTTTCTTTGGTTGAAGGTATATTTTGGCTGGAAATACATTACCAAGAGAGTAAAATTCAGGGGAAATAACTTTTACGCGGTAAGATTTTATACTGAATTATTGTTTACATTTTAAACCCCTGAATTTACCATCAAAAATAATGTACACAAATCCACCACCTCTCATTTTATTTCAGAGTGCGTATTCGCGTCTACGGAGTGCCGTCAGAAGGCGGTGGCCCATCCGTCGGTCCGTCAAAAGTCAAAGTTTTGAGAAATATTTTACGGATTGATGGATGGAAAAAAAGTTGCCCTTCGATTGGTTGAAGATCACGTGACAGTCCGACGGACAGGCAGGCGACTGACGGATGCAACGGATGGTCGTGAGTCCAGCTTTATTCGCCGACTATCCTAGGCAAGTTTCAATTGCAAAAAGAAATTCTTACAACTAGTATTATAGGTTAGTTTAGGTTAGTTTAAACTATAAGAGACACGTATTCTCGCCTACCGTTGTAGCTTGGCCGTGTCCGAATTCGCCCGAAGTACATACTCATTCCTGTTCCCGGAAGTGACATCCTCTGTGCTGTCCGAATTGCCAGTGAAGCATGCAAGTACACATGTAAATGAACATGTATACTTCTTGCTCCCATGCGGCTTACATGTGCCGCCTTTTTGAGAAACGACTTGTAGATTCCAACTGATTTTCCAAGTGATTATTTTACTTAAAAAGTAATAGGGGAACATCACTACTTCCTACTCAGAGAATTTTAAGCTAAGTTAATAAGAAACGGAAGGATTAAATTTCAATCCTCGATTTAAGCCTATAACATTTGGCAGCTTCCAATATTTTTTTCTCGCCGAAATACATATTCATTAAAATCGATTCGCTGCCTAACAGCTGTTGTTGAAACCAACAATATTGCGTATACGAATTCATACACTAGTGTGTGAGTTCACTAGTATATACCTGAACTCAGGCGCACGGGTTTACTTTAGCGAGTCCTGTTAGGTTAGGATCCGCGTGCAAGCGTAGCGTGATTGCCAACACAAGCGCACGAGCGTGAACCGAAAACCTCGGCTGCGCATGGATTCCCATCATTAAAGGGGATCGTATTTGAAATACCGTTTCAAAAGTGTGGTCAGTTCACCACGAGTTAGCTCTGCCCGCGATAATGTTAGTCACAGTGAAATTAACTATCCTCGCGACAAACAAGCAAATTGTGCTCTCGAGAATCTTAATCAGGAGCACTTGCTTGTAGTGAAAAACATACACGCCACCTAGAATTCAAGCAACTCAGGTTCTTATTTAGGCGTTGGCCCGATTATTGGCAGTTTGTAATTTCATGATATAGGCTATTCGCGTTAAAGTGAGCACTTTTGAAAGCCCTCTCATTTGGAATAATGTTTAATACATATATTTTATTTTATCTTTAAATATTGACTCCCGAATGCCGTGAATTGTACACACTGTGTTTATTACTTACATGGCAATATTTATTTTAAAATGTGGTTAAAGGGTAAAAATATGGCTGAAAGAGAAAAGTAACTAGGGACTCGAAAGTGCTCACGTTATCGTGAACAGCATATAGACAATTAAAATCATTCAACAACTAAAGTGGTTATGTGCGAAAGTGTTTTGACGTACGAGAAGTCATGACTACTTTTAGCAAAATCATCTGTCCCTTGCCATAATGGAGTAGGCACAGGCTGTTCACGGCAAAGTGAGCACTTTTTTTGGCCCCAGTTACTTTTCCTATCAGCCATTTTTTATCCTTCCGCCACTTTTTAAAATAATTAGTGCCACGCAAGTAATAAACACAGTGTGTATATTTCACTGGACCTAAAAGTTATAGTTTAAGGCTACAATAAAATATAGCATTCATTAAATATTAGTCCAAATAGAAGCTCTTCAAAAAGTGCTCACTTTACCGTTAATAGCCTATACCAGTGATCATTGGTTGAAGTAATGAAGTTTAAGTTAATTAAAATTTTGGTTAACTGTTAGGCTAATCAATAACTTGTGTTGAAAATGATGCCATAAAGCTTCCTTTTTTTTCTAAGAGGTTAAATGATAGGCGGGTTATTAAAACAATTC
This sequence comes from Dryococelus australis, assembly GCA_029891345.1. Classification (NCBI taxonomy): domain Eukaryota; kingdom Metazoa; phylum Arthropoda; class Insecta; order Phasmatodea; family Phasmatidae; genus Dryococelus; species Dryococelus australis. Next base: position 366,379,020 of record CM056993.1, read on the forward strand.
CCAAACTGTTAATATTGTACATACACACACACAAATACGCGCGGGCGGGATTCGAACACCAATCTATTTTAAAGTCGTGATGTGTAATCAAATATGTCGCTGAGGTCAGATAAAATTTTTTTAGAAAAATAGTAACCTTATCACTGTTCATAGTTGCCAAATAAAAATAAGATAATAATGATATATTACACTAATGTAGTGAAATATTAGTACACATAAATGTGGTTGATGTAAGCGAACTTCGCCAAAATATAGCATTCTTTACGTCGATCCTACAGCTGATGTAATGGTATAGGGTATTCACGGTAAAATAAGCACTTTTGAAAGCCCTGCTTAAGATCTAACTACTTGTGTATACGTTGTGCATTCTTCCGCCTTATGTAAAATTAACGTTGCCATGGGCTTCATCACATTATTCATGCGTCGGTAAGTGAAACTGTGAAATAATTAGGAAAGTAAATATTTTACAAATCTCATATTTACAATTATGTAGATGCATTAAAATATCAGAAAGCGAAATAAATAATTTAGGTTGTCACAAATTGTTAACTAGCACTTCTTAACCGACGTTAAGATATGGAACTACTTTCCATCCATCGTTAGCAAATTTACTGGGCGAATGTCACTCGATATGCCCATTACAAATATAGCTGGCCGGGCCAGTGAATTTTTTCTAATGTTCATTTCAAAAGAGCTCACTTTATCATGAACAGCCTTTAGTGAGGTGATAATAATTTTATATACATTTCCCGGACTTAAAGATGAATTAGCGAAGTACGAAAATTAATTGAATTGTCCGCTTACAACGAATTTAATAGGGTTTCCCTTTGAAATATATTTTTGTGTCATATCTAAATATAATTCTCCTACTTTTGATATTTTTGGAATCTATTAAATGTGTTTAAGGTCAGCTAATTAAATAACTATATGCTTTACTTAAATATAAAATTGAAACGATTATGTGATGTCACATACCAAATTGTTATCTCTGTTAAACATCTGTTTATATGTAAAATGCTGGCGTAATTCCAGAGCAGTTTGAGGATTAAATTATCGCAAATATTCATACGTACGCATTCAATTCGTGGTATTTTGGTTCGCACGCTATTTTCAACTAATTTAATGCCCTCGATACATTTGTGCGAAATCAAGTTTTATATTATGTCCACATCACAATTCATTTGAATATTCATCGGCCAGCTTCTGTGTGAAACGTTGCTTTTAAAAACAATTGCAAATGTGTATCGTGATTGCATGCCGAAGTTTTAAAAAATATAATTTTATATACGTCGCAGCTATGTGCGATAATTTCACAAATAACTTATTGCGTATATTGGCACTGGGCAACTAATAAGCATAAAATGAACCGTAAATAGTTATTCCTACGAGTAATTATTCCGTCATTCAGATTTTTTCACTCATCACACTTTTAATGATTAAAATTAAATAATCGAGTCGTACGTATCTGTACAAACCAACCAACAAAACAAAAATTTCATAAACCAAGTGCCATTTTTGGTTACTACACATTTTTCTGAAGCCCTGCCAAAGTTCTACTTCCAGGGTATTCCTCCGCCTCATATACAAACTAAGCTTAATTAAGTCTAGAAAATTACACTAAAGGACGACGCACCGAGTTCGTGCGCACTCAGTTGTAGTAATGTTTTGCATGATAACTATTTCTTACTAGATGCTACCAACACACATGTTTTCTCACTGTTTTCCTTTGTATTTATTATAAATGAATGATTAGGATTTATAAATAAAATGCAGGTAAAACTTCAATTTTCGGAAAAAAATAAAGTACTTTCATGTTAACATATGTATAAAACGCTTGTGATACATAGCATGTTTAGGAAATAACTAAACATGACAAACATGGGGTGATTTTTCAAAGGTTTGATTTAAAAGTGTGAAGAAGCCGCGAATAGCCTATATAATGAAAATCAAATGTGGATCTTTAGTCGCAAAAAAAAAAATGCCACGGAGCTATTGTGAGAATTATATAAGATTTTGTCCGTTGCATTGAGTGACTAAAAAATATGACCAAACGAAGTAAATCTACAAAGTATGAGAAGAATTGTACCAATTTATATAGTAATGCAAAACCAACAAAAAAAAAGAAAGAAAGATAAATTATACCATCTTATAATCAGATATTAAAAAAAGTATCTGAGAATGAGCAATTAAGTCGTTGAAAATCATTCAAAACATGCGATAAAAATAAAAAAGACTGCAAATAAAAAGAATAACAGCAGAACTCCAGCTATCTTGGAGATAGGTACACAATCCAATTAAAAACAAGACAAAAATCAGACACGTATCATTTTTCTTTCTTCGGCCTTCTATTCATTTTTAATTCCTTTATCGGAGTGATTGCTGATACAGATGATTGAGTTATACAAATATAGATTTTCCTTTAATATCTGACTGTACATAACAATTTTTGCTTAAGTATTTTTTTGGCATTATTATGTTGGTTGATACGATACTCTCCTCGTGCTCCGTACTTCTACTTCGCATGTTAATCTTTGTCGCGATAAGCAATTACGTTCTGAAAATAATTCAATCGCGTTCTTACAATTAAATATCGATAGCAAAATATTTGAACTTTCGGCAAGTGCTTTCATTTTAATACAAAGAGGTTCTTCTAGAGTTATCTGTGACATATATTTTATGCAACAGCATCTGGCAGGGCAGATTTACTCGAGTGACTTAACTGCCGGGAATGAAAAATGTGCGATGCACTTGTTATAATTCTCCTCAGGAGCGTAATTATTTATACGTTTTTTTTCTTCTCCTTTTACGAAGGTTGTGATATATCGTTTGCATTACGACGAGGACTCCGAACCTTGCGAGAAAGATTTGGTTTCATGTACAAAATAAATTGCTTGAAAGTACTTGTTTACAATGAAGAATAATTTCTTCAATCATATTTACCCGTTGTTACTACAATCATGCGCATCTGTCTCTTTAAACAAATTGAATCTTTTAAAAACGGTTTTTCAGAAGCCGAACTTACTAGGTCGGAATAAATTATAAGTCATAAATATCATGGTAGAGTCAAATAAATATTTAGTTTGAAGTGAATGAGCTTTTCATTGGCTGGAACAATCTGATGTATATTATTACAAAATTTACCACAGCAGCAAAATCAGCTTGGCCCATTACTGACAATAATCTGGTTGGCTGTAGGATAGTCCTGTCATCTGATTGCCTTCGTGCGAACTTACAACTCGAGAGTTTGTTTGTAATATTTCTGAAAATGATCATGAAAGGATTTTTTTTAGAGTATTTATTGACGCTAAACAATGGCGGAAACAATCGCAATTAAATAATTTTAACAGAAAATAAAAACAAATCTTGAAAACAGCATATGGATCGTAAAATATTTCCATTCTCCTAATAGTCACTTCGGCCGAAGTCGCTATGGCGCAGCATATCGCCGTAAACTGGGCTTGAATGTCGTTCCTGCACATTTTTTAAAATAATAACCGAAGTTGTATTCTACTGACAGTCGTACAAATATTTAGTTGCTCCAAACCAATCTAATATGTTGAGGCAACCAAAAAGAACAAAAATTATTGGTTTTTTATACTTAACCTTTATACAAATAAATTTTGTTTTATCCACCTAAACTTTTTTTTCTTCAGAGTATGACAGGCTAAATTCCTCCATCTTAACTACGACGAGCAGGCCGTACTCAAGACGATCGATGAGGACAGAAAATTCCATTTATACTCGTATTTTAACACTGCGTCATACGGCCAAGCATTACGTTTACAGTGTGTTGAAACGAAAAAAAAAAAGCCTAGTCTACGCTGTAATACACTTCAGTATGACCATTTCGAATTACGACGTAATTAAAAAGTTATCATTTCATTGTGTGCTGAGAAGTGAATGACACCTACACAGTAATAACATTTTATAAATATCACTTTTTTTTTTGTAAACAGTAACCAGTTATTCACTCTAAGAAATTATTCGTAAAATAACCATATAAATGAATACGAATAGTGAGAAAATGCGAATGGTAAACTATTTTCCCATACATACATGCTAGCGTTCTTACATTCGCCCACGAAACAGTCAAATGCGCAGGGAAGTTCCGCAGTCTTGTAAACACTAACCAGTTATTCACTCTAAGAAATCATTCGTAAAATAACCATATAAATGAATACGAATAGTGAGAAAATGCGAATGGTAAACTATTTTCCCATACATACATGCTAGCGTTCTTACATTCGCCCACGAAACAGTCAAATGCGCAGGGAAGTTCCCCAGTCTTGAAAAGTAACGACGCTCAACGTTCCTATATTTTCAGCCCGACATGTGGAATTATTTCTATAAAATGTACAGGTTAAAAACTTCCATTGCAGTTTAGCGAGTGTACCAAAACAATTTTTACATTGTTCTTAAACCGATATGATCGTACGTTAATAATTATTATGTGTTTATACAGTTAATTTAAGTAGAAATCACACGAGACTTGATTGAGTACGTGTATAAAGGAGACTGAACGATTCTCAGCTGTGGAATGCAAACGTGGAGTTCGAAAGCTGTCAAGTCACAAGGCAGTGTCAACAAAAAAGTGTGCAGCGAAAGCGTACGAAAATGGCTGGAAAATAATCTGAGCAGGGAAATTCAAAAGAGCTCAATGAACTATGACGCAGATACAAACAGGTTGGTTGTAACGCATTAGTTTCAGGGGCACGTTGTTTCTGTTCGTTCAGTTGGAAATTACCATAAATAACTTAGACTATCACATTTAATACGAGTCTCATACTGTCACCACAAATAGCTGGTTGACCTTTACACTTAGTTTATCCTCGGCTGCTGCAGTGACTTTTGTAAGATCTCGAACCCACTTTGAAGCTCACTGAAACAGGGGACAACTTCCTTACAGCATGCCTAGGCGACTTATTTAACTTTTCGCAGTATAGTATTAATACTGTGATAATTTTTAGAGACGTCATAATCGTCAAGTTAAATTATTTCAACGATCGCTCACGTCTTAAACCTACGGGCTGCATCTGCCAATATTTTGACACCATGAAACCCATAAAAAATATTTATTTTAGAGCAAATGGATTTATAACTTTCCAGAAAGCCTTTAATCAATCATAAAAGTCGTTATGTGTCCCGAATAACATAAAAACACTAACGCAGCAGTCGTATTTATAATACAGTTACTATTTTGTATGAGAGAAAACTTAATATTCGAAATATGACAATGCAGTGTTGTATTACATGTCACAAAAAAAAAAAATCATATTAGGGTACTAAGACGAACACCATAAACAAGAAAGGTTTGTCTGTTGTCAACAGACATATAAGGTAGTATACAGATAATGCCACAGAAACAATTACGTTAGTAATTAAAAAAATAGACGAGGAAAGAAAAACAAACCCAGAAATAATTAAACTGATAAATGAGATAAGTAAGTTGAGAGACAACCAGATAAACAGAAGGAAACACACACGCACACACACACACAAATGCACAAAAATTGGACTTACTACGAAGACAACCCAACGAACAACGAGATAATTTTAACGAAACAGTAGCGATGTTTCGATAACTGGCATGTTTCCATATCTGCGGGCACACTCAAAGTGAACACTTGGAAAATATAAGGAAACCCTGGCCTTTTCTTGTTGCAGTCAAAGACACTCGAGCACCATCTTAATTGGCATTCCATCTAAGATCTAGTTATGTCGGTAGGTCCCTTCCTGCGGTGGTCCTTCGTTCGCGGTTGTGCCGTCCCAACGTTGTTTGCATGTTATCTATAAATATGAATTGTGCTCACATGAAATTTGTTTGAATACTTGCTCTGTCCTTGCATCGTTTAGTTTGCATCTAATTACAGAATTGTAAGTGTACAATTCTGTTAACAAAAGATAATTTTAGCTAGTTTTCAATGCGTGAGCTCTCCCGTGAAATTCCAAGTTTTCTCTGGCCTAGGTTGTTGACCATTATGCTATTGCTGGAGACCTGCGAAATTCGCGTCATTATCTGGGGACACGTTAAACTTCAAACACGTGTACCTTTTCAACACGTTTGTCATTGGGCCGTACTTGGTGTGACACGCCCTGGGTAACTCCGCCCCTAACAAAAGAACGCATCCCAATTGTGTGCCCCAATCACGCGCAGTTCAGTCGGAAAGGTTCATACAGCAGCCGACGGAGAAAAAAACGTCGGGTCTAGCGCATGCAGTTCTGTGAATTCCAGCCTGATGCCAGACAATAACGCGAATTTCGCATGTCCCTGGTTATTGTTTCACTGCAAGAATCATTCGAGAATTGTCGCGGAGTTAAGATTTATTTCTTTTTGTGGCCTGTGTGCATGCCCGTGTTACTTGTCGCGGCGTGCGTGGTTCGCATAAGGAAGATTTTCTAGTATTAACCACGCGCAAAAATGTTCTATAGTCTGTTCGCGGTTTATTCACACTTTATAACTAAATCTTTGAAAAAAAACTTCCTATGTATGACGTGTTTGCTTGTTTCCTAAACACATAATATTTCACAAGCGTTTTATACTTGTATTGAAATAAAAGTACCAAATTTTTGGTTTAATTGAACTTTTAATTATGTTTTATCTATAAATTGTAATATTTCCCTCATAATGATAAGAATAATAAAGGAAGAAATTAGGTGGGTTGATAATGCTTAGTAAGAAATAGTTCTTATGCAAAATATTATTAAACTGAGTGCGCACGAATGCGGTGCGTCATCTTTCTGGTGTAATTTTCTAGACGAGGAGGAGGCGGATAAATATCCTGGAAGTAGAAATTAAGCAGGGCTTCAGAAAAGTTGGAAGTAACCTTGAATGGACTATACCTACTGAGTAAACATAGCTATAGGTTGTTCATGATAAAGTGAGCACTGGCATGCATCAAGTAAAGTTGGTAACGATGGAGGGAATGTAGATCCATATCTTAACGTCAAATAAACAATGTTAGGTGACCATTTGTGACAACTTATATAATTTATTTCGCTTTCTGTTTTTTTTTACGCATCGAAGTGTAAGAATGAGCAGATTTGTAAAATATTCCTTTTTCTAATAATTTCGCAGTTTCACTCGACCGACGCATGAATAAAGTGTTGAGGCCCATGGCAATGCTAATTTCACATAAGGTGGAAAACTACACAACGTGCATACAAGGAGATCTTAAGCAGGGCTTTCAAAAATGCTCATTTTGCTGCCAACAGACTATCACAAACGGATTACTTGCTTGATGTCTTCCGGACACATCGTGCGTCTATGCTAGGATAGCATACATTTCAAACTGCGGAAAACGTTGACAGTTGAATATCGATAAACAAGTATTTGGGTTCACAGTTAACAAAAAGAAAAAAAATCAAATTACTGCTCGTATTTCATTTTTGTAAATTTTTTTATCAGTTTACCAATCATAGAAATTAAAATTGCAATGGCTATATGGATTAGTCAGCTATCCACATTGCCATATGAATATATTTTGCATCCCGCAGAATTACAACGTTGTGCTGTATAACAACAAATTTTAAGACTATTCTTACATAGCGGAAATTTCACAAAGGCCATTGAAAGTCCTTTCCATAATGTGTGTATAGAAATCCTGATTCACATGCCTGTGTATGAATTTGACGTACACTGCGCTACCTGCTGGACAACGATACACAGTCAATTCATGATTATCTCCAACTTTTGAAGCCCTAGTTATGTTGAATTTTTATGCTATTCCTTCACCTCATGCAAACAAATTTTTAACTACTTAGCTATCCAAAATCACACCAGAGAGACAACGCGCCGCATTCGTGCGCACTCAGCTCAATAATAAGTTGCATAAGAACTATTTCCTACTAGGCATTACCTACCCACCTATGTTCTCTCTGTTTTTATTCATGTTAGTTATAAATTGTTTAATAAAATGTATACAGAAATTATAAGCAAAAGCTCAGGATAAACCAAAAGTAAGGTAGGCCTACTTCTACGTCAACAGATGCAAGAACAAGACGCTTGCGATATAAAGCATATTGGGGAGTCTACCAAACACGTCCTACATGGTGTGAGTTCCCAAAGGTTTGATTCAAAGTGTGGGAAGATACCGCGAAAATACTATGCTTTTAGTGTTCTCACTTATCATTGCGACCCTTGTGCAGAGCGCTTACTGGAAATTCACGGAAATAACCTGCAGTTATCAATCAGTGCTCTTCAGCAGCATTGGAATATTAACATAGCTATAGATTTTTCACGGTAAAATTGAACACTTTTGAAAGCCATGCCTTAGATATATTTGTATGCGCGTTGTGTATTCCTCCAGATTATGAAAAATTAACATTGCCATTGGCCTCATCACTTTATTCATGCGTCGGTCAAGTAAAATTATAAAATTATTAGAAAAGTGAATATTTTACAAATCTGTCCATTTTTACACTTCGAAGCATAAAAAAAGACAGAATGATAGAAAATTATTAAATTTATCACAAATGCTTCCCTGAACATTTTTACTTAACGTTAAGTTATGGAACTACTTCTCATAGACCATTGCCAACTTCACACTGGGTGCATGTCACTCAGTGCGCCCGTTAACCCTTTGAGGAGTCTACACGTACATACTCGGGCAACGTTTATCTGGAAATTTCTTTGCTCTTGAAGACAAGTATCACATTTCTATGGTTTTACTGTTTCGCTGGACTCTAATGGAAACTAAGCGAAAAATTACAGCTAGTCAACGTTTAAATTCATAACAAGGATATAAGTGTTAATTTTAATAATTACTCGAAATAACACGATGAACTGTGAAACATGTTACATCTGTCACGACACATTGGTAGGCACATAGTCAACAAGCGACGCCATTAGCCGATGGACAGACAGTAATAAACGTTGCGGAATACTGTAAGCGTGTCCGGTGTAGCCAGGACCAATAGGAAGAAGGTAAGTAGAAATACAGAGACCAACACAACTAGTATTGGTGTAGTGGAGAATATAGACAGCTCACTCCAACCTTGTCTTCAGTGCCAGTAAATATATGCCTTCCGAAAGGGTTAAAATATGTGCTGGTAGGAGCTGTTACTTATTTTGAAGGATGATTTCAAATGTGTTCACTTTATCGTGAACAGCCTTTAAAAAAGATTACTGACGAGTAAAATATGAGTGCTGTAGTTACGGAGACCGCTGTGGTCCAGCGGCCAGCGAATCGTAATACTGCCGCAGCTACGATCCAGAATTGCGGGTGCTCCAGCGGCCAGCGAATCGCACTACTGCCGCAGCTACGATCCAGAATTGCGGGTGCTTAGTAGAAGATTTAATTTTTCTTTACAATCGTAAACCTGCAGAATGATTGATGAAAATTAAAATTTACATCAGGTCAAATGTTTCACTTTAAATTTTAATTATTCCTTGGAATAACCTACTCTTGAGAACCTATAAGAAATAAAACAAATTAACACCGTACGTTACATGAAACATAATAATCTTCGGCGATTCTACAGGCGCATTTCTCTTACTATACTGTACTGTAACTGCACCTATCAATATCATTAGTAGAGACATGCATAATTCGCGTTATTATTTTGGGAGAAGGTAGACGTCATTGCCCTATAAGTTTCTGAGCACGACCTGTGATTTCGTTGGCTGATGGCTTCTATACGAGGTCACGTGCCTTGTAACTGTGTTGCAGCTGATTGGTCACTCTGACGAACTGTTACCATTGGTTAAAAGAGTCTTTCACGTCGTGCCACAAATACTCTCAGCCACTGAGGGACGTCAGTAGCACGCATAACACTTTGGAGTTTAGTCTGCTGCAGAAAAATAACGTGAATTTTGCAGGCCTCTAATCATTAGAAAACAAACTAGAGAACGATCATTTTCCGTCCAGAAGTAGTCAGGAAGCTGTCGGGAGTCCTCGGAATAAGAGTCTATGAGAGTGAGGTGACGTGACTAATAGAGCTGCGCTGGAATGCAAGGACGAGGAAAAAACGGGAGATACCCGAGAAAACCGGCCGACCAGCGGGCATCGGCAGGCACGATTCCCACTTGCGAAAATCTGGGAGTGACCTCCTCCGGGAATCGTATCGGGTTCGGCTTGGGAAGGAGGCGAGCGCTCTACCCGCTGCGCCACCGCGGCCTCCCAGGAAAAACGGGAGATACCCGAGAAAACCGGCCGACCAGCGGGCATCGGCAGGCACGATTCCCACCTGCGAAAATCTGGGAGTGACCTCCGCCGGGAATCGTATCGGGTTCGGCTTGGGAAGGAGGCGAACGCTCTACCCGCTGCGCCACCGCGGCCTCCCAGGAAAAAGGAGATCTACGCAACGACGCCAGCTGTTTAGCGAATATTCGCAAAAAACACGAACGTTCCGTCGTTTTCCATGCAATTGTTTGTTTAATACGTAATTGCCATGGATTTGCATAATGTGATAGTGTGAGATTATGAACGTCCGTAATCTGATAAAACTGCATTTGTTCTAAATGCAACAATTTTTTTTTTTTTTTTTAGTCTATGTGTGGGCAGCTTGACAGGCGTTGTTAAAGCCTGTGAATTTCTCCCTTTTTCACCATAATTACCCCTCCCCCTTCCACCCCCTCGCCACAACACACACACGAACAAACACTCTCTCATACCGTTTCATTTCCACTCGCCTCTAATATGACCGCATCATTAAAATTTTTTCTCCGAGGACGAAAACTATCCTCTGAGCCACCTGGTTCAAAGGCGCGTCATAACACGCATTTCATTAGGCGATTTATATAGCAAAACTTGCTGAAACGATCCCTTGCAGGCCATAAATTCTTCGTTTTAATCCTAGCCGTGGATAGCAGGGGGTCATTTTCATTAATGCATTTTATTTTGCCGTGTTTTTTGTCCACGAATAAAAGTGGCTGAATGAATATATACGTGGCAGAAATGCGCTGGATCTACAGCGAGCTTATGATAACAATCGAATAGGTATTGGTATGTTATCGTCACATACCGACCAAGTGGCTTTTTTAATTAAGTATTCAGTATGTGATATGTAAATTAGTGAAGGTTTCTTCGTTGAACTGGTGAAAATAGTTACATGATTTGGTTTTCCTCTGAAAGTCGCTATTATTTTCCTGTAGCCTAAAAACATAGCTGAAAATGAGCCAAACTGTCGTGTTTACATGAAGTTGTGACCATAAATAAGAAGAATAATTGTCCTGCCACAAAACAGTAAGTATTATAGTCATAAATTGTTTTTCCGCCATTATTTGATCCTGGTGCGTTATCTTGTAGTTGTTTCGCGTCGTGTGGTTTGAGTCATTCATACTGATGTTTTCCTTTCATTATACACGACCAACAGAACTGGTTTTATAATGATCACGGAAAACACAGATTATCACTTCTATTAGCAACCTCTCTTGCCTCTCGCAAAAACAATATATTCCCAAGAAAATACTTCCAAGGTTACAAAACACTGCGATACATACGACATGCAGTCAAACGGCCGAGTCGTATGCCCTGATAATGGTTTTAGAAGTTATCCAGAAAATAAGTTTAACCAGAACAAAGGGACTAACTTTTTTAAATCCTATACCCGACTATACGAGATACATAAGCACCAATAATAACAGTCTATATGCTGCTTTTTTTTTGTAGCTGCGAGGTAACGTTTACTAGGGTACTTTTTATCTTCGTCATTACCACGACGCTGGAAAAGCCATATCCTCGCAATAAGAGCAGTGGACTTGTGTAACGCAGTGCAATTACTTACTTGTTATGTACTTTATTAGTCCCAATGCTTTAGTGAATATTTGTAGAGCCACCGGTTTTTCGCGAAAAGATTTATGCGAAGGCTAGACTGCGATGTCCTATGTCACACATTGCAGTTTTCCTTTGGTTATTGGCCACGTGTCTTTGTCGGGAGATAGTGTCGTGAGTGGCGGGTGGACACCTGCAAAGCGCGACAGTTAAAATCATCCAATCACGAAAGTGGATCTGGGCTGTAGAATTTTGGGGTACAAGTAATCCTGAAATATTTTTGCAAAAAAAAAAAAAAAAAAAAAACAGGTCTTTCTAATTATTTGTGTTCATATGACGCAGCTACTGTAGTACCTACATTCGAGGTTTGATCACATTTTTCGAATCAAACCTTTGAAGAATCGCACCATGTGTGATGTATCTGGTTGTTCACTAATTATGTATCACAAACCTTTTATGCTGTTAACGTTAAAGTACCTTACTTTTGGTTGAAATGATATTTTATTTGTATTTTATGTATTAATTATAATATTTCATTTATAATTAATATGAACTAAATCAGTGACAAAACAGGTTTTTTGGTAATACATAGTAAGAAATAGTTCTTAAGCAAAATATTACTAAACTGAGTGTGCACGAATGCGGCGCGTTGTACATTTTGTGTAACTTTCTAGACTTGGACAAGCTTTGTTTGCATGGGGTGGAGGAATATCCTGGAAGTAAAACTTAAGCAGGTCTTAAAAAAAAAAAAAAGTTGGAAGTAACCACGAATAGATTATATCAAATACTCCTGGATTTGCAGAGGATTATTAATATGCGAGAATAAGGATTATTTTGATACTATGCGACTGCAACCTGAATACACGGTAAAATAAATTTATAGCGATCAAAATTTTTTTTTTGTCAATATGGACCCCATAGAAGACCTTCGAAAATATTTTGTTGTTTCAGTATTTAATGGCAACCAAAAACAGGATTTTTGTGGTCACCGACATATTCAGTGCGTTGATAGGCGATAATGTTTTCGTTTGTCACAGAAAAAAAAAAAAAAAAAAAATATATATATATATATATATACATACACACACACCACACACACACACACACACACGTTACGATGATAGTAGCAATACCGGCCGAAATGTTCTACGGGTTGCGGGGTTTAGTTGGTAGGCCTGAGTCAACGTCCCAGCGACAGCAGGATTGAGGATAGTATCGCCCGGGGCCTTTCTTAAAGTTCGGCATCATAATTTCAGATTCATAGTTATTGCTGACAACGTACGTTTATAGAAAATTTACATTTCACGAGTATTTTTATACCAATTTTTTTGTGCGTAATTTAAACTGTGTGTTATTTGCCTCGTTGCGAAATTCGGGAACATGTTTATATATTTGGTCAATAAGTTCCTGTCTGTTTGCAAGCAGGACCATGATTGGCAACTGTCGTATTTGTGGACGAGGGACGCTTTGGAAATTGGCTACCCAAGTGGTTCAGGGAAAGGCCTAAACACTTCACTTCTCGGAAAGTTTATGCCCTGTGATCATTTTTTTGTGTAACATTTACTTATTTGAAATAAAGGGATCACATGATCCCTCATGAATTCGCTCGTAACCTGATGGAAGGAGATGGACTTGGACGGCGTCGTGGGCAGGCAGGAGTAGGCGACTTCCAACACGCCAGCGCGCATGCGCAGAATATAACGGACGCAGTTTTGCAGTCGCAGCAAAATGCGTTGCGGTGAGCGGTAGCCAATCAGGATGAAGCAGATTCCGTCGCAGTGCGTCGGCGTCGAGTTGCGTCGCGCGAAAATTCTTGTGTTGTCATTGTTGGCGTCAGCCTGCGACGGAGAAGACAAAGAATAAGTGTTTGTTTACAAGGAGAATAAAAGCATGTTTTTTTTTTTTTTTTTTAAAACAACGATCGCGTTTACGCTGACGATTTTCGTATTTGTATTTTTATTATTGCTGCTTGGGTGTGCAAAATAGAAGACAAGGCTTCTAATAGATATGGACAATGAAATAAAATTCTTTTATTAACATCAAAATGATTCTCCTTCGTCTTATTATGTCTCGTTCCCGCTAGTTTTAGTCACACATCGTGTTTACACTACCCCGTTTTTATCTTCTACCACTAAAACATACAGTTTCGACTTTTTATGCTCATCTTTTGTTCATTCGTGAGGTCTGAAAATATGATTTCCTTCATTAAACTAGATAGCAGCGCCATCTCAGACGGCGTCTGTCGCCGACAGATCATCGCATAATTGTGAAACAGCAAGTACAGCTCGTCGCAGCCCTATGCATCACACTATTGTGGAGCCAGCTTAAACGACACGAATACAACTAACTATTTGATGGCAGCCAATACATATATTTTCAATAAACAAATATTACTGTGAGTAGGCTAATAATTCTTTTCAGTGTCAGCCTGTGTGTTATTGAGCACCACAAACCGGTTTTTTTTTCTCAACAAAATTTCGCTTCGGAAAGCATTGGCCAAATAGTTTTTGTTTTTTATTCCAGTGGACACCTGATCCACAATTATTTATCAAAGCCAATTTCAACCCTTTAGGAAGGCACATATTTACCGTCACTGAAGACAAGGTTGAAGTGAGCTGCCTATATTCTCCACTACACCAATACTAGTTGTGTTGGTCTCTGTATTTCTACTTACCCTCTTCCTATTGGTCCTGGCTACGCCGGACACGCTTACGATGTTCCGCAACGTTTATTATTGTCTGTCTATCGACCAATGGACTCGCTTGTTGACTGTGTGCCAACCAATGTGTCCTGACAGATGTAACATGTTTCACAATCCATTATGTTCATTTGAGAAATTGTTAAAATTAACAGTTTTATTTTTATGAATTTAAATATTGACTGTCTGTAATTTTTTACTTATGTCCCCATAGAGTCCTGAGAAACAGCAAAAGCACAGAAGTGTGAGATTCGTCTTCAAGAGCAAAGAAATTTCCAAATAAACGTTGCTCGAAGGGTTAAATTCTTCATATGTCGAAATAGCGTCTCTCACAATGTTATTGCGCTGTCCTTTTTTCCTTGACGTCTTATGAATGATTTGGGGTTATCTACAACATGGCCACGGTGTTTGTAATCTTACTAAAGATGTCTCATTTAGAAAGTCCACTGTTAATTAAGCAATTTCGAGGGTCCTCGTTAATGTCTTCCATCTGACCACTACGCATCTTTCCATCTCATGTATGAATTAACATTGCCCCGGGCTTAACGAGACTAGTAGTCATACTTGGTCAGGTGAAAATGTCGAAGTGCTAATAAGGTAAATATCTCTATACGATGCTAGTTGTCACTGTAACGTTAATAAAAAATGAAACCCTTCCAGGCATCCACAAAAATACGAATATGCCTCTTTTAACACACAATAACTCTCTTAATTGGTTGTCAACATTATTATCAAACTGTATGAGTTTAAGAGCAGATATATTTCTACTTTATTTCTTGTTTTAAAATTGCCCATTAAACAGCGAATTGATTATAACTATGCCCCATTAAAATTTTTTTGGCCGTTCATATGATTTTACTATTTAGTAACAGCGTGCACCTACTATATATTTTTTTTCTCTTGGTTAAATCGGACAGAGAATCTGCTAGGTTTTAACGCACATGTTTTACGTGCATTTTCAATTACTTTATATCAAGCAACTATTATTTGTTTTTTTTTTTTGCATTCCAATAGAATGCGAGTAAGATATATTTTAATTATAATTATTTTACATGTGAACATGCTTCATCACTTTCCAAAGATTTGAATGGGCGGAAAAAATTACACTGAAAAAAATAAAGCTGCAGATGTTATATATTTTAATTAAATCCGCCATACTAATTTTTGTAGCCACCACATCGATATTATGAGATGCTCACGAAACTATTGGTTACTTATGTAAAAATAAGCATTATTATTTAATTTGGTTCTTAGTTGTAAATTTGTGGCCACAAAAATAATTTTATCAGAAGTATGATCGTACGAAAAATAATTTAAGAGTATAACTTTGAACAGAAATAAAAATACTTGCGCCTTGGGGCCCGGTGAGCTTAAAACCAGAAGAGTCTTTATCAATGTCCGGCATAGCGACGGAATTTACCACAGATGCTATAAACATTTCCGGTTATTATAAGATCACTCCGATTACATCAGCGAGAACCGGTTATAGGCCTAGCCACTCTCTTGTCTTGTATTCTCATTTTTTCCCTCGGATATATATGTATGTATGTATGTATATATATATATATATATATATATATATATATATATATATATATATATATATATATATATATATATATATATATATGTATGTGTGTGTATGCGTGTGTGTTTTTGCGTGTAATATATTATAATAAGTGTATGCAGAGGACTGTTCCTGTAGTTTCACATCAAACGTTCAACTGAAAGAACAAACCACTAAACCAGCATTGTCTTACCAGGTAAAGACTGTTCACGATAAATGAGCAATTTTGAAATCTACCTTAGAGAAAAGTCAGTATCCCCTACCTGCATATATTTTAACGGGAGAATTGAGTGACATGAGCCCAGTAAAGTTGGTAACGATGAATGGAAAGTAAATGGAAGTAAAGTAAGTAGTTCTATATCTTAATGTTAAATAAAAAGTGTCAGGTAACCATTTGTGATAACTTAAATTATTTATTTCAGTTTCTGTTTTTTTTAATGCATCGAAGTGTAAAAATGGGTAGATTTGCAAAACATTTTCTTTTGTGATAATTTTACAGTTGCATTTGACCGACACATGAATAGAGTGACGAGGCCCATGGCAAAGTTAATTTTGCGTAAGGGGAAGAATACACAATTTGTATACACGTAGATCTTAAGCAGGGCTTTGGACAATGCTCATTTTACCGTGAAAAGCCCGCATGTCGTTGTGAGAACGAATGTGGACATTATCAGTTAAGGAGTTTACATGCGGGCTGAAATATTTAGCAACAGCAAAAACTGGATTTCAAGTTTGGTATCTACGTAAAATTAGTTTAACAAAAAACTATTTTTTGACGTCACAAACGTACAGAGAACATCTTTTAACAAAGCACTGCCCAAGGATACTAGGTGAAATAATGATGACGCAAATAGAAATAAATACATGTATTCGTCGATGTTTCTGAAAATCTGGTGATTTTAAATCTGGTGATTTTTTAAATTATTGAACAAACAAAGGACACCGAAAACATTTCTTTAAGTTCAAAGTTCCCTATGTATTTGTTGTTAGAGTAATATACTGGAATTCTCACATACGAATTATACACATACCGAATCACCTGATAGTTAAATAATTTAGATAATTTAAAAAATTACATTAAATCTTGTAATTATGGGTTTTTCGTTGTTCACTTCAAATATATCGCGAAGTCTTAAGTGAATAAAAATATCCTTAGCTTATATTTATTTTCGAAATGTGTCTCCGTGAAGTAAAGTTAAGTATGTTTGTGCAGACGGGAAAGCTAATTTGGTAGCCTCTGCCTTTAATAAGTTTTTTTATTTTTTAGCAACATAGGCCTATTTAACTGATGTCAAACACATTAAAACGTGTTGTGATAAAGAAAATTCACGCGTACACAAATGTACTCGCCTACGCACTGCAATCATTTACGACATTTAAAATGACTACCTTAAAGATATATATATATATTTTTTTAAGTTATACGACAGCATTAAAGCTTTTCTCTTATGACGAATTAATGAAACATTTGGTATTTCGATGAGCGTAGTCACACTCCATAGACACATTAGTAGAAGATTTCATTTTACAATGCTAAATAGTTTTTAAAATGTATTGATTGGGTATGCGCAAATTACTATTATAGGTATATAATGAAGGAAATTTCGCATTTTTACATACAGTCTAAGTATGTGTGATAGATTTGTAGTAATATGAGTTATTAACACTTACTTATCTCTATGTGTTTTATAATCTCTATTTATTACAAAATATGCTCTATGTAATTCATATTCAAATCAGTTAAGTTCGAATGAAGTAACACGTAACTACAGCAATGACTATTAAATCTGCTGTTACAATATTTCTGTTCAGTGTTTCAAGAAACCATTTTTAAAACGAAACGTTATTTTTAATATTTAGCAGACAAAATTGATACAGTATTAGACACTTGAGCATTGATAATTTACAGCTTGCGCTTTGATGTAACGTTTACATGAAATACGTAAGATAAATCGCTTCTTAATTTCTTGTTCCACGTACTTTTGAGTTTGTTTCTATTCTTGCTGAAGCATGGTCAATAGTGACGATTGTTTGTCGTCGAGTAGTTTTGACAAGCAAACGATGCTTCAGCCCATCCCGAAGATGTTCTTTAGGGTTCAAGTGAGGTCTTTGAGAAGGACAGTCAAGCAGTCGCAATTGAGTTTGTCTTCAAACCACAACACAACTGAATTTACTTTATTGATAGAAGGTTTAGTGCTCTGATAGAAGGAAGGGCTAGTTTCAAACTGCCGCCTCGTTGTGGGAAGAACGTAACTCCCCGTATTGTTACGGTGTATTTCAGAGTTCATCAATCCATCTATCAAAGCTAATGACAAAGACCAAACCATGAGAAACTGCTCCAGGCCATTACGCTACCGCCAACCGAATTTTGATTTTGATGTACAACACACTCATATGTGTACTGTTCGCCAGACATCTACCAAGTCCACGCGAGTCTAACCAAGCCAGATCATGTGCCGTGTATCAACACTCCATTAAACATATTCCAATGATCCATAGATAGGGCCACCTGTCTTTCGAGAAAAGATTTACGCGAAGGCTAGACTCCAATGTCCTATGGAATACGTATGGTTTTCCTTTGGCCACTTGTCACGTGTCTTCGTCGGGAGACAATTCCTTGCCTGACTGGACCAATAAGAATGAGATAACTTCTACTTTGAGTGTCCGTGATTCACGAGCAGACACCTTAAATATGTGACAGTTAAAATCATCCAATAAGAGCAGTGGATCTCAGCTCTAGTGTTTGGGAGTATACGTAGTTCTAAAATATTTTTGCGAAAAACTGGTGGCCCTGTCCACAGTTCAGTCACAGAATAGATAAGAACACAGAGACGAAATGGCGTGGCGATTTCTTTGATGTAGACGCGCCCATTAGCTGATTGCTGCCCGAGGTTCTGGGAACTGGCCTTGGGTCTGATTGGCTATCGCGTGCTTCGAGAGATTCCCTATTGGTTGGATCGCAAGCTGGCAAATAAGTTACCAGGTGCTGACTGGAGAACATGGTTTTGGCATGTTGTTGGCTAGTAACGCCATTTTACTGGCATGTGCGGTTGGAGTTCGTGGAGTAAGCGGCTATTTCACCTCTGCATTATAAAGTAGTCTGTGGTTCGATGACTGTGTCCTTTGCGTCACTACAAAAATACAAACATCTGACGTCCTTCGTTGTTTGTGATCAGAAAGTTTCCTGACAGCGGCACGATCGTGAAAACAAGTGCTCTCTCACCCACCAGCCCAGCGGAGAGTCCTGTCACTCACCTCCACACCCGAACTGCAACGGAAGTCTTCTTTAGTCTCCTCAAATGGCGATCTGAAGGTTGGTTCGCACAACAAGCTCAAGAAGTCGCCGGTGCCGGACTAGTTAGTTGCTGGGGCTACAAGAGTGATGCTTGGTGCCGGTGCTTTCACGATGTTTACACTCGGCAGTGACATCATCAACAGTGAATGGACCAAGGCAAATTCATCTGCTGAGATATCTCTCTGACGAAATGCCCGAATTTACGCGATACTACCATTGTGTCCGTTTCTTGTGCATGTGATTCTCCCCGTTTAATCATTATCACAGCAAGCACGTGTTTGGTGCTCAAGTTTTTGTCTCTTCGCCAAGGAGTACTTAACCCTTTGATGAGTATGCACATATATACTCGTGGCTATCTTTACATGGAAATTTCTTTGCTCTTGAAGACCGAACTAACATATTTATAGCTTTACTGTTTCATTGGCCTTTATCGGAATTTAAGTAAAAAGTCACAACTTCTCAAAATTTCAGTTTGTAAGAATAACACTGTTCTTTTCAGTAATGTTTCAAATGAACACGATGGATTGTAACACGTGTGACATCTGTCGTGACACATTAATTGGGACATAGTCAACGCGCAACTTCATTGGCCAATGGCCAGCCAGTAATTAACATTGCAGAGTGTAAGAGGCATGTCCGGTTTAGCCAGGACCAATAGGACGATGGCAAGTGGAAATACAGAGGCCAACACAGCTGATGTCGCTGTAGAGGAGAATATAGGCTGCTCACTTCAACCTTGTCTTCAGTGGCAGTACATTTGTGCTGTCATCATAGGGTTTACAGTGCAGGGTTGAAATGGTGGCGTGTATTGCGACTCCAGCCCATAGACTAAAGATGAGGTAGAGCCATGTCGTTGGCTGCGCACAACCAATCTCCGTGTCCCAACATTGAACTGCTTTTCTGCCAACACGTCTAGCAAAAAATGGCGTTAATTGGGTTTGAGGTTAGAATACCGTTTAGTAAACAAGTGCTTTTGAGATGTATTTATATTTCTTCTAACCAATTTGAAATGATTTTTGATTAAATTCAAAATGGTAGAGGTATTTTATTAATGTACTAGTGCTTGTCATTTAAGAATTAAGATATAAACAAACACGTTTATCACTAGAGACCTGCAAAATTCGCTTTATTTTTATGTAGCAGACTAAACTACAATGTGTTATGCGTGCTACTGACGTCCCTCAATGGCTGATAGTATTTGTTTCACGACGTGAAAGACTATTTTAACCAATAGTATCAGTTCAACGTCAGAGTGACCAATCGCCAGTAACACAGTTACACAGTAATATGACCTCGTATAGAAGCCATCAGACAACGAAATCACTGGTCGTGCTCTGAAACTTTTGGGCAATGGCGTCTAGCTTGTCCCAAAATAATAACGCTAATTATGCAGGTCTCTATTCATCACTGTTGAACGTGTGACTTTGACAGTTGTGTTCCTTTGGGGCAGGTCAATGTTGGGTACATGCGCAGAAGACGAATAAGAGGTCTACCTCACCTTTAATCTATGCTTCAGTCACACACTTGCCAGCAAAATGGCCTCGCTGGCCAGCAACATGGCGAATGTGGTTCGCCAATCAGCTCCCGGAGACCACCTTGCAAGGTGGCAGCCTGACCAATAGGAAGCATTCCATAGCATGTAATAGCCCGTGGCCCATTTCCACAGCTTCGCGCGGCCAGTGAGCGACCTAGTTCGCTTACATCAAAGTAAACACTACGCTATTTCGTTTCTGTATACATATATATTCTATGCCTTCGTTTATATATAAATACGATGGTTTGTCGATGGGGAAAGTTGACTGTTTTCTAAGATTCAACGTGCTGTGCACATGTCTGACAGTTTTCCGTTATTGGCATTCATGCGTGTGTGAAAATAATATCCCATTCCTCTAGGCCATCGAGGATTGTGATGCTCGATAACATAACGTTGGTAATTAGTCCACGGTAAACTTTGCCGTGTCAAGAACTTGATCATTCAATCATAAAAGGATAAACTGGCTATCGAAGGTTTACTGAATAATTTATTTTCGCTATTGTCTATTGTCATGCTGCACAAGTTCATGGGGAGCAAAGCCGAGTTGTGTGACTTTTGGCTGCGTAACTTTAGTGAATAAAACTTCTGTTGTAGTTCGTTCATGGCCACTTCCGACTTTTCTGAATCCCTGCTGAAGTTCCACTTTCAGGCTGTTCCGTCACGTCATGCAAACAAAGGTTAATTAAGTTGATGAAATTTTACCGAAGAGACAACGCACCGCATTTGAGTGCATTCAGTTTAATATTTCGTATAAGAACTATTTATTCCTAGGCATTACCAACACACCTATTTCCTCTATGCTTTTAACCATATTAATTATAAATGAAATATAATTTCCAGAAAAAATATAACTTAAGTAAATGTTACATTTAAGCAAAAACAAGATCCCTTCACGTTAACAGAAGCACAAGACGCTTGTGATACACGACATATCGTAATCCGAGTACAAGAGTATCCTAACTCAAAATATCTTACTTTCAGGGAACGATAATTAAAGAGTTGGATTATTGTCAAACACAAATTTTTCAATGGAACGTTAGGTAATATAATTGTTTAAAAACACTATAGTCTTGTACACCCCTAGCCAAGAAATTCATTGTAATATTAGAGCAAATTATATCTGATGGTTAGGGACACCCGAATTTCGCGAAAAGATTTCTGCACATGCTAGATGTCAATAGTCTACCGGCGTACCAGCAGTTTTCACTTGCTTATTGGCCACGAGTGTTTATGAGAGGACTTTTACTTACTTGACGGGACCACGCAAGGAAGGGGGATAGTCGTAAACTCGCACTTGGCGTTACTTTATAATAAACAGAATATCTCAATGCTCCGCTATTATCAGGTACAGTTAGTAGACTCTACAACACGATAGCCTTGACTTTAGTTAATGTGCTAGTGATTCAGAGGGATTCTTAAGGATTATCACGAAGCCCCTAACTCTGCACGACCTGGGGCGCCCTACTCGGATTATAATTACCCTGGATGTGTCTCGTCGTCGCCAATATGAAGGCCTCCTCGACAGTGGCAAGGGGCTGGCATCGAAGCGGGGACCACTGGCCTAGTGGTCCTCGCTGAAGTCATCCTGTCGTCACTTGGCATCAATATGGCCGCGAGCCGTCATCGCCCCAGCCTTTTATAGGGACGCCTGACCTCACAACCTTCCTTGGCGGGGGGATGTTTTACAGACAGCCAGGCTGGCCCGTCGAGGTCGCGCCATCCTGGACTCTCGAGCGTCGCCTGCGGCTAATGGCGACCACACCACCTCGATTTTGTGCGTCTGTAATTTGCGAGCACACACCTTAGACACGTTAACACCTAGATCGTCCAATCAAGAAAGGGGATCTGAGCTAAAGTTTTATGAAATACAACTGGTCGTGAAATATTTTCGCGAAATTCGGGTGTCCGAACTGATGGTCGTCCATGTATAACATTACCTGCTATAAGTAAGAGTAAATATAAATCTTCTAAAGTCTTCCACTGCCTAGAAATATGTATTTTCCTACTTGAAACACTAAAATCTCAAAACATCCCCTTTTCAAGTACGATAGTCTTGTATTCGGTGTGGGATTTTTAGGAAACAACCAAACACGTGATGATTTTCCAAAGGTTTTATTCATGAAATATGAAGATACTGCTAATGGACTCTAAGCACATATGTAAACATAGATAAATCGCCTGAATATACATAAAAATTCCATTTATTGCAATATACCATTCAAAAGTAAAAAGCTCTTAACAGAAACAATCAAATCTGAGGTGTCAACAAGATACATTTGATTGCTCTTGACAGACATCTATACGTGACATGTAAAACAATTTTTTCCCAGTAATTCTTTAACGTGCCGTATATTTGCGAAACACATCAGATCAGTATCTCACTAGCGGTATTTGAAATTTCTAAATCACCTAGGTATCACCAATGTAATATACTTTTATTATTCGAATTGTCAGAATTACGTTAACAAACGTTTGAATTATTATTTTTTTGTTTTATCCTTTCTTGTGTCAAATGTGGGAGAAAAATACCAATTCTTTTACTGCAAAACTAATCTTGCTTAAAATATAGTATGCACATTCTCATAGAATGTATCGTTTTCTACTGTTATGATATCACTTCATTGTCAGCGAAATGTTTGAATAAATTTAAAGAAATTTTGACTTGGTATGTGTAATACGTAAAACATAATTAACTACTTTTTATTATAAGTACATAATACTCGTTTATTAACCCTTTAGAAGGTACAGATTTACTGTCACTGAAGACAAGGTTAAAGTGAGCTGCCTATATTCTCCACTACACCAATACTGGTTTGTTGTGTTGGTCTCTGTATTTCTACTTACTCTCTTCCTTTGGTCCTGGCTACACTGGAGACACCTACAATATTCAGAAACGTTTATTATTGTCTGTCCATCGGCCAATAGAGTCGCTTGTTGACTATGTGCCAACAAATGTGTCGTGACCGATGTAACATGTTTCATAGTCCATCGTGTTCATTAGAGAAATTATTAAAATTAACAGTTCTATTCTTATGAATATAAATGTTGAAAAGTTGTCATTTTTTTTAACTCACTTTCCCGTAGAGTCCAGCGAAACAGGAAAACCACAGAAGTGTGAGATTTGTTTTCAAGAGCGAAGAAATTTCCAAATAAACGCTGCCCGAGTATATACGTGCAGACTCCTCAAAGGGTTAAGACACTCTTTATGCAAATAGGCTAATCGGCATACGGAGTGCATGCTTACCTAACCCAAGCCCACATGCAACGTCACGTACACCAGTGGCTGGGACCAGCGAATTCGCGTCATTTTTTTACATTAAGCTAAAATCCACAGTACTACTTATACTCGAGCCGGCGTCGTTTCTCCATTGGTTGCTGCATAAATGTTGAGTCACGCTTTCTAAGTTAACTGCATGTGATTGGGGTACACTATTGTGAAGTGTTCATTTATTGGCGCAGAATTACCCAGGGCGTGTCAAATAAAGAATGGTCCAGTGACACAAGTATTGCAAACAAAAAAGTGTTTTAAGTTTAACGTATCATCAAATAGTAACTCTAATGCCTTTATAATTCTGGGAATAGGAGTCATCGTGCCGTTTTAATTATGAATATTAAATTTAATTTACAATTCTTAGTAATATTTTGCAATAAGGTGTTAATTCTTTTTATACACGGTGGTTGTATGTTTTTTGTAATTATTCATCGTTGCTCAACAAGAATAAATGTAAATTTTCAACCTTATATTTTGTAACGATTTAATAATATTTTCGGTTTCCCACATTATTCTGGTTTTATATCAATATTAGTCTTCCATTACTTTAAGTTTGAAATAAATCATTATTATGTCATGAAAAAATGAGTACTTATGAAAGATGTCTCATTTGGAATAATAGTCAGTAAATATACTTAATTTTAGCCTTAGACGTTCAATTCCGAGTGCGGTGGAATATACACACTGTGTCTATTACTTACATGACAATGCTTATTTTAAAAAGTCTGCTTAAAGGATAAAAGATGGTTGAAAGGGAAAAGTAACTAGGGCCTCAAAAATGCTCACTTTACCGTGAACAGTTTATATGTAGATTATTTTTATCGAGGTAAGTATAAAAAAAGATTGAAAACTAATTTACTGCAAAAAATTGAAAGATAGGACTAACTAGCAAAACCACAAGCGTTGAAAATTCAAGCATGATTGAGAGTTTTGAAGGACAGTATTTCAAACTTTAAAACTAAGTTGGCAAACATTGTCCCACATCAGTGAACTTTGACCGAAAAATTACAAAAGTCCTATTCCTATCAAATATTCTCGAGAGATATTATTTTCTAGAAACTGCACAAATATTTTCTGTGGTTCAGAAGATAGAACGGAGATTTCAACGTCAGTTAAACCGAATTTAAACCTTGATAGTGCTGCGTGTTACAGAAAATGGCGTTAAGGAAGTTCCTTGCAAGGCCTTATTTGCCAATCAATGCTGTCCTTAATCCACATTTCTCAACAACTTATCTCGGTATGTTTGCATTTCACAACTATTGGTTAGACAGATGATTTCCCTAAAACAGTCAGTTTTGTCGAATTTCATCCAGAGGTTAGAATACTCGAAAAAATATCATGATCGTATTGCAAGAAATGAAAAGAATATATTATATCTAGTGAGGAATTTTTTGTGTGTCTTATCAGTCGTTGTGAATAAACCAATAATTGCAGTTAATGCGAGATCTGGTTCATTTTCAGTTTTCATATCAAAATATTCTGAAACTTATAATACTTTAATTTATACAAATTAATTAATCTGAAAAAAATTAGGCCTACATATTGTCAGGTGAAAAAATTTTGAGAATGTGTTATAGACACCCAGAGAAGTAAAATTATATGCATTAACATTAAGTTACAACTATCTGATTCGCATTTTACAAGTCATTTTTATTACGACCAAACGAAAAGAGAAGTGCGTGCTTACTAAAGTATATTTAAAAAAATCAAATAAGTGATTTTGGACCACTAACCATTCTTCGATCAGAAGTTGTCAGACACACAAATGTGAGAAGGCTGTAAATTGCTTCACTGGAATGAAAACTAGGTCTTTGATTGGGAAATTACTTCTACCGAGTTTTTTATACTATTTTTGTTCTAGATTTCTTTCGAAATAACGGCTTAAGGCGATCACCTTCTTGTAAGTGTGATCTGTATATTACTCTAAAGTATTTCAGCTTTCGCCGGAATAAATTTCAATAAGGTTTTATATAAAGCATTTACAACAAAATAGCGTCGAAAAAAATGACTATGAAATTTGTTGTTAAAAATAGGGACTTAAATGATGGCTTACTTTAACAATTCAGAAAAAATAAGGCATTACAAATATGTGTGCGGCAACCAGGCGCCGCACACATACCACCTAAGGCGCTACGCACTATAGACTGTGGGTGAGGCAATTGTTTGCAAAACATGCTCCACATCGCCAGAATATTTAAGCGTCACCCAAGGTGTACCCCACCCAAGTCAACCACCTGACGGCACCGCAGAGTAAGAAGAGAGTCAGGGGGTGTTTAGTGTGTGAATCGACACGAAGCAAAAGGTAACATATCAGAACTGGCCTAGAGGAGCTCTAGGCCCGTCTGTTGTATCTTAATTGGTGAGCATAAACCGCGTTGCAGCAGGCGTACCGTTACTTCATGAGTCTCCGTTACCAATCATCTCGACGTAAGAGTCCTGGAAAGGTTAGGGTTAGCGTCATTCCAAGGTTGTTAGTTGTCCTGTTTGTACCTCCAAGAGAATTATGAAGTTATTTGATATCTGTTCCATGTTTATTGTTGTATTGTATCAATCCGAGTAGTAACTGAAGTTATAATAAATGTGTTGTTTATGAAAGTATTCTCACTTATTAGTCTGACCATTAAGTCCCCTGTATCACCCTTCCTCTTAAAGTGATTGCATTGTGTTTGAGATTAGCTCATGTAGGTAGATACAGGAGAATCAGTGAGTTCTGGGTTAGAGAGGAAGGTTAGCTACAGTTTGTATACGCGAATTATCACTTGCTAAAACAGAGTGTTTTGTTGGATAAAAGTATTTAAAAAGAACAAGCTTAATCTTACTTGTATAAAAAGTTATCATTGTGTTCATGACTCTGGTTTTGTTTTGTATGACAACACAATTTACGTAAAACAAAGCCTTTGTTGGGCCAACTAACTTCGCCTGAAAATAAACATTTGGTTGATTCTATATACTTGTTTAGCCATGTGAAACAAGTGTTTTACTAGCTTAAACTATCAATTATCTTAAACCATTTAACGAGATCAAGAATAAATTGGAATAAAAATTTTAATTTAAGTTATTAAGCACAGAAATATTTTCAAATGCAGTTTAATTAATTATATTTCATAAACTCTGCAAGTGAAATGTGCATATCAAACACATCCAAAAATAATTAATATAAGTAAATTAAAACAGCACCCAATCCCCTAAACTGCACTTAAACAATTCATAAAAATGATTTTATTTAAAATGTTTATATTTAATTTGAACTTTATAGAAGTAAATATGGTTCATATGTTTAATGTATTAGTTTATCTTACTTCAATCTTCTTTTATAATACCAAAACTAAATCATATTGGGGTTCGTAAAAATTGACAATCAAGAAATGAAAAGCGTATTTCAAAAGAAAAATCTTTGAAGGAATAGAAGATATTTGTTTGTGATTATCACGTTGATATGAACCTACACAAGAAACTGAAATTGAAAAATACTGAATTCTATTTAAAGGAAAATTTAATAGTGTCAAAATCTTGTGAAATGGCCTTTAGTGTGGGCTATTATTTTTAAGAACAGTTACTAATGAGCTCTGTAACTCATGTAGTTAAGTGCGGTGCTTCCAACAAAGTGAATGTGAGTTCATACTTGATTCGTGCAACCAGAATTGGCAAATTCCATAATTTATGTCGTAGTTCGAGAATACTGTAAGTTTTCCGTGACAAATTTTGATAAACGTTCAAATTTTTGTACGAATATCGTACAGTGTTTAAATTTCGGATTTCATTGTTATTCGTTAAATACAATTATTTGAATTTTCAACTACATCGAAATCGTTACGATTCCACTATCAAAAGCTGATCAAGAATAATTATTCATTAATTCAGTTCAGCAGATTAAATGCCAAAATTCAACTCATCATAAGTAATTAATTTTTACAAATCTTCTTGGGAATTAAATAGTGAAAATTTTATAACACAAGTAATTTTTCCCCGTGCATTATTTTCGACCAGTTTGAAACAAATTAATTGATCACCCTTGAAAGAGCAATTGCTTGTACAACACTGTTGCCCATCTTATTTTTATGGGCAAAGTCTGTGAATCTGTTAAATATATATTATCAAATTAAACTGTAAAGGAAAGTTTTAAATAGCACAATAAAAAACTCGTGTAATAGAAATTAAGAAATCAGTTTTAAGTAATTTATACAAAGTGCTAGGTTTTAGACCGTATACAGCAAATATTTTTAACCCATTACATATTTCCCAAGCCGCCATGAACTGTATTAGTTTCCTATACATCCAATTACTCACTATTATGGTGCTGTAAATAATAAATAATGTTGTTAATGAACTTAGGATTAGCACAATTATCCAGCAATGTCAACAGAAAATTTTACCACTTGAAGCAGTGTCAAAAGTAATATTAATGTCAGATCTTCTTAAGCTACAGGAACAAGTATATGCCTTAGGCTTAGAATTAAGTATCCCTACCAAAGATATACTAAAATACTACACCTCCCCATTAACCGAATGCATGCTATCGCCTTCTCAAATGATGATAAAAATACAGGTCCCATTAAAAGGTATCAAAAGCGCATGGAAATTCTTTTGTTCTACGAACCTCCCTTACCAATATAAGAATGAAACATGCATTGTAGGAACCCCTTCTAACATAATCGCAATTGACATTAAGATGCAAGAAACTAGGGAACTTTACGACACACCCGAACAAGCCAAACGCATCTATTTCCTCTCTAAGTAAATAGTTGATAACCCACAATCAAATTGTTTGAAGGCTACAATTTATCTCAGTGATCTTCAAAATTTATTCCAAAACTGTAAATTCAAATGCGAACCAGGAAATTCACTATCTGTTCATACGATCGAACCCCACCACTACATGATAACAAATGCACCTGGCGAACTGGTACTTAGATGTAACAACAAGTCGCTCAGTAAAGTAATCCACAACCCTAAGGTGGGAACTATAGAAATTCACGTACTCTACGGCTGTGAAATCATCTCAAACAAAGTAACTATTATTAAAGCCACCCACGTTGCGATATTAAGTGCCCAAAATTAGAAATTTCGCACACAATCATGCCAGTACAATGGCTACATAACAACGAATTCGAGGCACAGCAGTTGAGAGCAAGAAAAGGTATTTCTTTTTATACAGTAAATGATACTATTAACGATAAGTGGAAGATTACTCATGCAGAACTCCCCACTATAACGTACTCCGAGACTAGATCTGCATTTCATCAGACGCACATGCTCTCTGTGTTATCTCGGGAACACTATAATTATATCAGCTTTTCGACTATTATCATTTTAACGATTGCATTAGCAGAGGTACACTATAAGCTGATTAAGATTGCTATATTGGTGAGTAACATGGCACAAGTTGCACAGTCGAAGATTTTCAGGCAGTTTTACGCAGCGGCAGGCAGCTTAGTAACAGCAGTGGACTCTTCTATTTTGTAATTAAGGAAGCAAGGAAAATTTCATGTCATTTTAAACGGAGAATACTTAACTGTGGTCAGAAAAAACATAGGATGTATAAAGCGTGTGCATACACATCATCAGCACTTAACACTCAGGCGATTCGAGTCGCCTAGGCGGTTAATGTAGATGAAAGAGGCGCATAAAATAAGGCAATACTAGTCTTTCACATGTGCTACGCTAAGAAGTCTTGTTTATATATATATTATTTTGGTAGTACAGTTCAGATTTCAGGCAGGGCACGCGCAAAGTTTTAGCACTGCAGACAACTGAGTATCCCAGCGCTACCTATGTGTCAGAGTTACAAAGCACTTAGAACAATGCTGCTATGACATGCACAGTAAAGCAACAAAAGGAACTGTAGAGTGCAGCAGTTACTCACTCAGCTTACTAGAGTACTGCTTTCGTGCACTAGAATGTGCTAGACGGCAAATTTTAAGCCGTGCGGTGAGGTTCGCCATAAACTAAACTCGGGACCCCAATAATATAAGTATTTTCTGTTTCTTTTAACTATTACGTTGAGATAAGCTCGCAAATTTATACACCAAGAATTTAAATTATCTGTCTGTAAATATAAATGTCACTTAAGCAGAATTATATATAATATATATATATATATATATATATATATATAATAACTATTTTGTTAGAAGACATCCAATGATAATTGCGTAACTTCAAAAGACTGATATGTAATCACGGAGTTACTGTCGAATGTTGTGTTCGTTAAGAGCGCTCTACCTACATTCCCCACCTAATGTGTGTTCGACGCCGGGTTTAATATTAAAATTTTCAATTTACAAGGGGGTATAATTTCAAAGTGGAGTCGATAACTACTTTCCCCATTCTATTGTGGGGGAGGAAATCAGTCAGTAACACTTCCATAATTGTCACTATACCTATTCCAAAGCTCTGTCCTGTGGGCTCCCCCACTCCAACAGGGCTTGGCCGCGCAATGTACTACAACTTCGCTTCCTGGACCAATCGCCTGACCTGACCCAGCCTATACCCCACAACGATCAACCCCATGCTCCAGATGAAGGCACCTGGATACTCGTGAGAGGAGGAGTCTTGCTGTGACTGGCTCCTGGGAGGGTTGCTCAGTGGTGTGCTGAGGCATGGCGCAGAGCGACCTCAGCCAGCTGAGCCATTGTTTTAAATAATACATACCCGGTAATTGAGAGCTAGGTCAGGAAGGTAATATACAAGCTCAGAGCGATAGCAGCTCTGGGCGCCATCTTGCCTGCTGCTGCCGGAGGCTCTGCCCGAGGACAACAAGATGATAGGACCTCAGCCCATGGTCCTTCTTCGATGCCTACCAAGCCCGCTGTTGAGAGAGCTGCTGTAAGACTGCGATTGCAAAAGGGTAATTATCAGATCCCTGGTAGGGCGACTAAAGGTATGCTAGGGCGCAGGACTTGTGATGGCTTTAAGCTCCCTCTGAGCATAGATTAGCCTTAATAACAGAGAGCTACCTTGAGATTAGTTCCGGTCATCAGCGCCCTTGTGAACCGTCAACTGTGAGACCTTTGCTAATTGTAGATGATTGATTGTAGAGTCTGATCGGGGCTTGAGATGCCTACTTGAGGAGAGATTGCAAAATTTGTATTTAATAAAAGTAGTCTTTTGTATCTGAGTGCTTGTCCATTGAGCTACCATTGTTCCCCCTTATTAATGTGTGGCCTGATTCATCCTCAGGACAGGTCACAGCACTTTGCATTTATCCTTTTCAGAATACTTATGTCCTTCCTAACCGCAGGTAGAACATCTTTCTTGTCCTTTACAGTATTTCCTTTGATGCCCATATTGTTGGCATTTGTAGCAAATGAGTGGAACCAGAAAGTCTGTCACTTTACATGTCGCATATTCAATATACACAGTTTATTGTACTAATAGAACATTTCTGTACTTGCTGTATCACCACATTCATTGTTTCTTTATTTGTTCCAGTTCTTAGTCGGACTGACACTCCCTTCAGGAATTCCTCGCTCTTTATACCCTTGTCTTCAAGATTTTGTTTCCACAACTTTGTCATTAATTCTTCATTGCCCTCTTTTCTTGGAATGTCGTAGACTATTACCTTGGGTCCTTTTTTCTTTGGTTCATCAAGTCGAAGACCCAAATTTTTCAGCTTGTCACTTGTCTTGATTTTATTTATGGTGGCTTCATCACCTGCTTCGATGAGAACACCTCCCCCATGTACTCTTCTAAAGTTCTTCACTTTCCATCCTTCTTCAACAGGATTTACCTTCTCTTGGATCGCCTTCTTTGTATCTGCACTTGTTTGAACGTCTTTTCTGGATATGCCAGGAAAATTTTCTTAGGTGGTTTTACCTCTTGTGCAAGTTTCTTAACCGCCCTCGTTATTTGAGCTAAGGATGGTTTAGGTGTTTCTGTTTTCTCCATTACCACCCCTGGTCTCATCCATTGTTTCACACTGTACTCCAATCTTTTGGCATAACCAAGAAGAAAAGCATTCCTTTGTGTCATCCTGTTGTAGTAAGACTTTAGCAAGAAAACTTTGGAAGTATGTAATTTGCATTCTCCTTATTTACTTTCTACCAAAGAGGGTGTCCGCCTCGGCTGAGAACTCCTCCATGTCGCCCAGAGCTCCTCCAATTTCCAGGCGTGCTGCATGTTCAGTATTTTCTTCATAGTACTCATATATTATTTTGCAGATTTCCACAGCAGGCTGTCCATGAATCAATGGGTAAGCTAATGTCATTCAATCAATGCTCGCTTCACTAGATTTCTTCACTTGTGTCTAGTCAGTTTCACTGACCATTAAAAGATTCAATTAATAAATTGCTCTTGCCTTTGAGATTGTTGAGGCTAGTTTAACTAGCTCAGCATGTCTGTCAGATTTACTTTGGTGCCATTTAGCAGGCTCTTCAGTGAAAAGAGTCCACCACTCAGTTTCATTCATTGTCGCAGTTTGGGCATTCACTCGCACTTGAAATATAAAGCGACAAAGTGCTACACAAAGTCACTCAATCACTAGGACACATAAATCACAAAGTTACTCAAATCAGAAAGTCCACTCAGTCACAAAGTCACTCAAATACAAAGTCACTCAATTACAAAAAAAAAAAAAAAACATAACAGTAATTTTGAGATTGCGCACGAGGCACAAAAACTTTGTATGCACGCATGTTTCACTTCTGTATCCTTGAGTCTTGAGTTTTACTCTGTATTCTACCTTTTTCTGTGTCAGAATGTAGGCCATTCAACCACATACCACTGCTTGCAGGCCAGCCTAGTGACTAGACAACCAAAACGTGCCGCGGTGATGCAGTGGCTATACAATCAAAAGGTACTGCGGTGATTCAGTGGCTAGACAACCAAAACGTGTTGCGGGTACTCAGTGGCTAGATTACCCTGGGTGAGGCGATGATTCAGTGGCTAGACTAAACGAGGGGTCGCGGTGATTCAGTAGCTAGCCTTACCGAGGTGCTGCTGCGGTGACTTAGTTGATAGTCTACCCGAGGTGCCGCGGTTATTCAGGGGCTTGACTACCCGATTTGCCACAGTGACTCAGTGACTATACTACACATGGTGCCTCGGTTACTCAGTGCCTAGACTACCCTGGGTGCTTCGGTGATTCAGTGGCTATACTAACCGAGGGGCCACGGTGATTCAGTGGCTAGCCTTACCGAGGTACCTCGGTTATTCAGTGGCTAGCCTTACCGAGGTATCGCGGTGATTCAGTGGTTAGACTACCGAAGGTGCGGCGGTGACTCAATGGATAGGCTACCGGAGGTGCCGCGGTGATTATGAGGCTGAGTTTCGTTTATCTCAGCCTCATTGAGGATGTTTCAATTACAAGGATTAGTGCCTTTTTTTAAGGGAACATTGGGAAATTTGAAGGAAAACGGGAAATTTTTAGAGGAAAAAATGAGAAATTGTAACACATTTTTGGGCTAAATCAGACGATTTTGTGTGAGAATAGTGGTCGCATGACCGGAATGACAAAGCGGGAAGTCCAGAATCCAA
The DNA here is from genome assembly GCA_029891345.1 of Dryococelus australis. NCBI lineage: Eukaryota > Metazoa > Arthropoda > Insecta > Phasmatodea > Phasmatidae > Dryococelus > Dryococelus australis. Next base: position 366,412,570 of record CM056993.1, read on the forward strand.
CATGGTGGCCGGCACCTCGCACCTTCTGCCCGAGCTCTTGCAACCATTTCCCCATATGCTTACTACTAACATGATTACTAAACATGATTACATGAGTTACATAAATAACGCACTTAGAAAACAACACTTAGTTACGGTGAAATGCACCGGAGACATATAGTTTAATTTGCTAGGATTTATAAATGAAGTTAGAAAATTTTTCGTAGGCTTTTCGAATGTTTCAGACAGCTATTAACTAGATTACACTTGTGGTTGCGCAGAACATAGAGCACAACGTAATTCATTGTAGTTCGTAACTGCCAACACTATCTGGCAGGGCCGCTGCAAAGTAACTTCGTGCCCTAGGCGAAAGACTTGACTTTTGACCACCGAAAATAAAATACAAAACAAAAATTCACAAAAAATTCCAAATAATACAAAAAAGGTAGTAAATTTATTAATATATTTATTAATAATGTATTATAAAAATTATTTTAAAATTTTTAAAATATTAAAAAAATTTAGTAGCCCAGCGACTATTTTCCGTAACAATTTCCATTTTTTCATAAAATTTCCCTTAAAATTTCACTTTTTCCCAAAAAATTTATAAGAACTAAAAAATTTATTTTTAATAAACTTTCATTTCCGAAGGTACTCCCAGCACCACCAATTACACACCTCCGTTTGTCCAGCCAACATACTGCGCAGTTCCGAGATTATCTCAATGCCAGTTTCGAGGACGAAATTTTTAGTAGCAGCATCCCCGGATCGTTCGGGTTCGCCATCATTTCGAATATTTCTTCTACCAGCATCACACGTTTAATCATTTCCTATTATGAGACAACCTCCATTTTCGCCATTGTGAGAACGCAGCTTGAGGATACTTTGTCCGAATTTTGATACGCTGTAGCTCATTGTCGACAGCTGGCAATGAACTGATCGAACCCGCATTTGTACTTTCCATTATATAAGGGGCAGTCCTTTAAGATAGTCAAAAATATGTTTTTCTATTTCCAGCACAAGGCACAAATGGTTGATATCTGATAGCGTCATGTCCGTATCGACGCGATAGTCGTAAAAGTGGCATAAATTAGTGTCGTTCATGCGAAACAGCACCAACACATTATAGGCTGTTCACGATAAAGTGAGCACTTTTTAAAGCCCTCGCAACAGGCATTACCCACTAATAAATATCTCTTATTGCAGCCTCAGTCATTAAATTTCGAGGGTGGTGAAATTTATTCACTGTGTTTATTGGTCACACTGCAATGGTTATATTAAAAAGCAGTTGGAAGATGGAAATTGGATAAAAGGAAAAATTTAGAAGGGCGTTAAAAAATGCTCACTTTACCGTGAACAGCCTATATAATTATTGCGAAGTATTTGTTTGGGTATGCGCGAATAAGCCTGTTCGTGGTATACATAGTTCACGTATGAATGTCGTCCCATGATAAAATATTCGTGAATACAAGTTTATTTCTCGCAGGCAATGTCGTCGAAGACAGATGTCAAGTTAAACAGTGCTTCGCTAGGAGGTACGACGGCTTCATTATCACTGGATGGAAAATAACCCATGCCTTCTATGGCCTTTAGTACTCGTGCCAATTGCCGGTATTTCGGTTGCTGGAGAGATTTGGAATATAGGTATACATTCTCGAACCAAATACCATTCTCTTCTTCCAGCGGGCTCGGTAGGACGCACGTTTTCCCGCAATTTTGATGGTCCAGTGATGATGCACCTCACTGTTTCCGGAAATAGGCTTCCATATCGTGATTCGTGGGAGATAGCTTCATATTCGGCATGAATTCATATTGGCAGACTAACATATGGCTTGACTATCTGTATACTGTTTTCGTCTGCTTGGTTCGTGTCATACATTGGGGGAGGAGGAAGATTAGAAGGAGCAGGAGGAAGATGAGGAGGAGGAGGTACAATATATAAGCCTCTTGATGACATTAACCACATTTTAGAGTGTTTCTTCAAATTATCACTCCGAGTAAATCGTCTCTGGCAGAATTCGCACTGAAATGTCATATTGGAATATGCTATACGTCCGTACTATTCCACGTCTAGAATGATACTGAA